>OX578138.1:38027329-38199829 GCA_951213105.1 Amaurobius ferox
AGAGCACTATTTCTTAGTTTTAATTCTAAAAGATTTATGTGGTATATATGCACTGTTAAGTTTCCTATTTTGGTCACTTTTAACACCATGTTCACCTTGACTGCTAAGACAAGAAAAAAGGAAAAGACTAATAAAAAGCAAAAAAATATTGGCACACATTCAGAGTTTCAAGATCAGAAAAATGTATGTTATATCATATATAATGGAAGTTACTTTTGTCTCCAAGGATATATCTGTTACCAACTTAACAGAAATACCTCCTTAATGAAAAAATGCCTATTTGAAATTACAAATTTGAATAACTAGGTTTACTATGCATATCTGCTTAAAATAAGGTAACTCACAAAAACTTATTCGCTGCTATCCATACCTTTTCAAATCTTGAGAAAAAAAAGCAACAATTTACTATGTTAAAAATTAGAAAAATGACTCACAAAAGTTTTATTTCTCAATTTCTTTACCAAAACATTTACATGTGAAATGCAACAAAGTATTATAATCAAAAATCAGATAATAAAAATTTACATTTACTTTCATCACAAAACTATTGATATGATACAAACTTTAAAATCATATCCAGCAGCAACTAGCATTTTTCAACAACAGCTATTAGCCATTAACTGCAGTGGCAACAAGAAAACTTGTTTTACTTTGTTATGTAGCATGCTTTTGCAAATTGTGTACCAAGCAGCTTTGCAGACTCATCCAGTTCAAACTGAATTTAATGCCAGCTACAATGATATAGACAACTTCGTAGGTCATTAGATATATTCACACAATTGGAGCATCTACCACATTTTCTTGCTATTATTGCAGTTAACTGCTGATGAGTTCTAACAACAGATAAAATAGCCTGGCCATGCCATCAGTTGCACAGGAAACATGATTTTAAGCTTTAGAACACCTCATATAAAAAGGTTTTATGACTATCAGAACAAATTTGGGAAGGTTGGTCTGCCTCTTTTAGGCAATATCCTTTTTACAGACAATATTACATTTTCTATGATTCCTAATGATATTAATTTTACCAAATTCTTATGAGATGTTCTATATTAGGTCTTACAACAGCTTATTTAAATCCTACAAAAGATTATGTTCATAAACAAAACTTTCATGCAATAACACTTACTGGTGAGTAGTTGAAGTTCATGCAATCTTCTTGATGATTACTTATGGATGAAAATGATCTGGAATACACAAGCTCTGGAGGTAGAGAAGCAGTGACTGATTGAACAGTCACTTGCACAACGTTCAAGCTCCCATGAAGATCCTGAAATAATCAATACATAATATAAATACTAAATGAAAAACTGGAGACTTACTATATCTAATGCACTAATTAGTATATTGAGCCTACTAAGGAAATAGCATTTGTTTTATCTTGAAAATACTGGCAGGAGGACTTAATATGTTGAGCACTACTAAAATAAACAGAACAGGCATGCCCACTGGTAGTCCCATGGTGCCAAGGTTTGAATTTCTATTTATAAAAAAACCTAAATACGTAAAATTTTTAAATAAATATTGAGGACTTTTTTTAATATTCAGCATATTTTATTTCTCCAAATGTTTTGTTTCATTCTAACAATACCGATACATAAATAAATGTTTGTAATTTCAAAAAATTTGTAACAAAAAATTTCTCACCTTTAAAAGAAGTACAGTGGCGGTTGATACACTGCATGGACTACATGTCATCCATACCTTCCACTCTGGCCACCACCTGACAACTAGTAGCATAAATCCCAAAGTAAGGAAGACAGAAATGTTGAAGAGGCATTTCTTACAGGGATTCTCTAAGTAACCATGGGCTTCCTAAAAAATATGCAACAAGGAAGATGCATTAAAACAAATTCAAATGTAATTTCTACATAATATGATACTTGCACTTTCAAGACAAGGAAAATTGTTAGATACTTCAGGGCTTAAGGATTGTGTCCTGTACTGCAGCTGTTATGAAAAATTTGTAAAATAGTCTAAAAATGTTTGCACAATCATGAAATATAGCTAATTTGAAAACAACTAATTTGTTGCTCTTACTGCAGCACCCAGCATCAGTGGACATAGTACTTATTAGCGCCCATGAACACTGAAAATCCAATAGTGCAAATGAGAATTGTTATGGCAACAATTTTACGAACCTCAATAATAAATAACAAAAAACATGGTCATAACCACACAGTTGACATATATTTACAAAACATTAAGCTTTAATAGTATGGAGCCAATGTTTACTGAATTGATGCTTGTCATGGACTGCCTTAAATTAGTTTTACAGAAGTTTGCAATTTTGTTGAACATAACCTGTTTTCTTACTATCAGTAATAGATATTTTGTTAATGGCAGTCATGATTAACTTGACTAAAAAAATCGAAAACAATAACAAGTTCTCATATTCCATATCATTGTTTCCCCCATCCCTAGACCTTGATCTAAAGCTAAGGCCAGTGACGACATAATTTGTGTGTGTGTGTGTGTGTAGGGGGGGGGGGGGGGGGGGGGTACGTCTGAATATTGCCAACTGCAAATTGAAATTTTCCGACTCATTTTGCTAATAATTAGTATTAAACTAATTATAATAAACATACATAAAAAATAGGAAAAATTCATTATATCCTCAAATTTGTTATAAGAAAGGACACGAGCGAATAGGCACGGTGTTTGTCCACCTCCCAAATTTTGGCTCATTCGTTTCTGGCAGTGGCTCATCAGATTTTTTAAAAAGAGGACACCAACATTCAACTTTGTTCCCCATAGAGCTAATGTTATTTTTTAATAAGGCACCACGGGCCACCATCCTAAATTCCGCCTGATTTCTGGTTATGATTTTATGCTAAACAGAGAAAAAATTACCCCCAAAATAGAGGTACAATTTCGTCACTATAATTCGTCAAAATGCCAAATTTCAAATGCATTTTTCTCACAAACAACAAGAAATGAGGAACAGTTGACACGCTTCATTCTGATGAGGGTTCGCACCTTATTTTGTCTTGAAATCTCGTCTAATAAATATGAATTTTAGGATAAACTCTTTATGTCCGATTTTACATAGGTCCAAAGTTTTCACACAGGAATAACAAAGTGATAAATGATCGCTAATTACAAATGTTGAATAGAATAGTGTTCGCACGTTCCCGAAGTACTGTTCCTGTTTCAATCTGTCATGACTGTAGTTTGATATTTGAATGGATTTAGAATAATTGCCAGCTTTCTTTTTCTTTGCTAAGTGAATTGAAATGAAGAAAAAGCATTGCATTTTTTTTCGTACGTAAAATTGTTCAGCCGATCAAACAAAACATCAAATATTGTTTTTAATGTGATGATTTGTAGACTTAGAAATTAATGGGGGGCGTGGCGTACCCCTCTATCCTCCCCCACCCTAGGATCGTCCCTGGCTAAGGCACAGGATATTTTATGAATCACGTAAAATGTGACTCATTAATGCTAAAAAAACACATCCCTGCTGTGTCAAAAAATCAAATGTGTTTCAAAATTTTGAACCATAACAAAAAATGTTTCAAATCACAGAAATCATGCACCCATTGCAGGCACTAGTAGACTGGATTCGGGCTTTTTGGTATTCTTCAGCATTGATAATAATTGATAACTCTAATGACAGCAAGAAACTTGCTATATACTGGAGCACTGTATCAGATCGGGTACCAGTAGTTACCCACTTTGTAAGTAAAGTTTTCTTTGTTTTTCAAGTTTTGGGTCAGGTTTCCTTTACTTTTCAAGCTGGGAGTCGTATTGCAGGTCTACCAGCAAAAATTATTTTTAAATGCTATCTTATCATATGTTTTAGGAGAGTAACTTGATAAATGCATGAATAGAGGTTACAAAGCAGAATGTGTGCATATGCATTAGAGATTTAAAAACAAATTAATAGAATTTTGAAATACAATTCTATAGCTTGTTGCAGATGGGATATTAGGGTCACATGTTGAAGGTTCAGATCGATAATTTTTTGGGTCATAGTTGTGGGTTGGGTCAAACCTGACCTATGCAGGGCTCTACTATATGCCACAATATCTTTTTTCACAAAATTGTACTATATAGCAAATATTCTGGCCGCCATTGGATTAATCATATTATTATGTGGCAAGAGCCAAAAAGGGTGAAACTGGTCGATAGATGCTGTTATCTGCAGTGAAAAAGTGCAATTCCTGGCTTTGGGAACAAACACTCTTTTCGTGGATTCTGTGACTATGCTTCAAATCACTGTTTTATGTGATGATCATATTTTGTGAATGATTTATTTTGTATTAAACTTATATGAAGAGACTATTTTGGAAAACTGATGTTCTATAAAAGTTCTTAATATGAAATTTTGATTGTTCTGCATAACCGCACACTCTCATTTCAAGTAATCTGAGGCCAAAGGCCTCAGATTACTTTAAATCAGTATTTCACAATGTATGGTATGGATACTCCTGGAGATATAAATGGGTATATGGTACCATTTGTTGACTATTGGGTTTTTATCGACAAAAACAATTCACTACAATTAAAATATGAAAAGAAAGCTGTTCAAAATGTATCTTTCTCCAAAAATAAGTCTAAAAAATTAAATGAAAAAGACTGACAGTTGTGACTGGTCAGAACTTATTTTGAAGTTCATATACTTTGATACAATTAAGTGTAAGTAACAGAAAATTCATGTTAAAAAAAAGCTATATTCATTTAATTAACTAGACGCATAACATTTCTCATAACTAGATGACAACATTTACTTCTAGTAACTATTTAAATCGCATGTAACTCTTTCTAAGCAGAGCAGTTAAGCTTCGACAAGCAAAATTAAGTTCAATTTCCTTTATAATTCCTGTCGCTTTGTGGGAATTTTAATATTTTTTGTAAATTTGTTTATAAATGAGACCAGGATATTTTATTCTTCAGATCTATCTGTAAAGACAATTTTGTATAGCGAGAACAGAGATTATTATACTTCTTTATAGAATTAAATTGAATATTTTAATAGAATGTTTTGAATAACAATTACTTAGAATACTATAGGAATGTGAACATGATTATGCATTTTAAGATTTTATTATATTGCATACATATTCTGTTTGAAGAACAGGTATACTACTAGTTACCTATAATATTCATGAAGATATTTGCATCAAGTTTGACTAATTACTATACAGTGTAAATTATATAATTAAACTCCTTTCACTAAAGAAACCCTAAAAAGAAATTTAGAACCCTCCATCCCCCATTTTTATAAAAATACCACTGGAAAAAATATATGTGAAAGAATTTTGAATTTAATTTTAACAAACTTTCAAATTGAAAATGTGTGTCTAAAATCAATAGCCCAGCTAGAACAGTAAAGTCAACTATGCTAAAACACCTGTATAGTACTGTGTGAAAAAGTAAAAATGAAATGCAATAGGAAAAATATATTATTTTAAATACAGCAAAATGATATTCAGAATATTACCCTACTTTATAATGCTGCATACTAGATAAGTAAATACTGAACATATTGTACATAGTTAAGTTTCTTAGGTGTTTTGAGTTATATTTATGATACTATTTTCTAAAATGTTCTAAATATTTGATTCCAAATATTTTTTATTATTTAACAACTGGCACATCAGTTAATCACTAACTTAATGTGTTTCTTTATGATCACTGCACTGAAATGCAGGCTTATATATTTTTCAAAACTATATTGTATTAATGAACAAAATGAAATGTAGTATATTACCACTTGATCATCGGTGCCATCCTCTATAGTGACAATGAGAGGCTTCTCTTCTGACTTAGTAAGAAGTAAATAAGGCATCTTCCGACTTTCTATAAGGGAAAAAAAAAAGACTTATTAATCTTTAAATCATCAATATATACAAAATTTTCAAGGTTGTAAATTTTACAATGCTTTTCAGACTTTGTATAATGCAGGGGTTCTAACAATATTTGAACAAAATAGTTGTCACACATAACCATATCAATTTTATGAGCTTATTTCAAAAAATGATCAAGTCCACAATTTACCGATGGATACAGTTGATCTTGATAGTATGTTTGCAATGACTACAATATTCAAAACAATATTGACAATATAAATGAAGGATTTATTTCTTATGTTACATTTTGTCAGATATTTTTTCCTCGAATTCACTTAAGTATACTAATCAAATTCGCCAAAGTATATAATTAAATTCACCAAAATATATATTAAATTCTCCATGGTATATAATATTAAATTCACCCAAGAACATAATATATGATGGTTTACAAGAAAAGGGTTCAGTTGCCAGCAATTTTACTTCTAAGATAACAGAGTATATAGCCTTTATGCAGATAACTATACATTTTTAGTTTTCAGTCAATTTATGTAGCCACATGCTTCTAAAGTGTGGGAAACATTTTCATTATGCCCTGCATGTTGCCAATTCAGAGAAATTAATTTCTTTCTACTAACGCAAAAATATAATATTAAATTCACCTCACCAAAATATTAAATTCACTAAAATACATTGAATAGGAAATTCACCAAAATATATTTATTAATTAATTCATCAACTCATATAATATTAAATTTACCTAAGTACAATGTAGCATCTATTAAAATAGAAAATATTCAAATTTTTTCAGGTAACTAGGGGTTATACCCCTTGTTTGCTATACTCACCAATTGTGGCTTTTATTGTGTACACGTAAAAGTAATGTTAGTTTTTGTCCCATGTGATAGCTCATACAAAATCAATATTTAAAATTCTGGTCAATTAAATCATTATAGAAATGATAACAGGAGTTCCAATCAAACAGAATAAAATTTCCTGCCATTTCCAAGATTTTCAGATAAGTTGATCTTGGGAAATTTGGGATCTTGGGAAATTTGAAAAAAGCCTAACAGGTTAACCAAATATCAAATTAAATACAATAGCCTGTCATAAGACTCTTTTGAAAAAGCTAAATGAATTATATATGACAGCACAAGCATTAGAGAAACTTTAGTATTTTTAAATTTCCTATTCTGAATTTCTACGCTTTTGTTCCTTTTTCTGACAGTTTCAGGTTTTTTCTTGTGTTCAGGACATTTAGAAACTCTAGGTTAGGTGAAAAGTTATTGTTGGGTCAAAAATACAACTTTCGGATTTTAATGGATTTACACATTTATTACAAGCATCCCTTATTACAAATCAACCTCCCCAATGATGTCTATATATCCGTCTATGAGTAGTAGAACATTTCGCGAATAAATTGTATGATTCAAATGAAATCTGTTCGCGAAAGATATTTATTTTAATGAAAATTGGACCCGAGAGAGGCCCTCAACTTTGCAAACAGTTTGTCCTAAAAATAAATAAAATGTGATAAATTCTGTAGAAATGCACTATATAGTGAAAAATTAATAAAATTTACTTGGAATTCATTCGATAAATTATTCAATTCATGAAATACCACTGAAGCATTTTGAGATTCGTCATTTCCTCACTATTTGAAGAAGAAAAACGCAAAATAACAGATATATCATTGACTTAACGAAATGTAACTAGACAACAATTTTTATTTTTTCAGTAATATCGACTAATAATCCGAAACAGACGTATTGATGAAAAATGCAAGCACACTTTTATGTTTGGCGTTGAATGAGCCATTTTTACAACATATTATTACAAGTTCCAAAGTAAAAAACGTTACAAAATGTACATGCGAAAAATTCTATTGAAATTCATCACTTTAAATGGAATATGTAAAATTTTCATTTTTGAAACTTTAGTTAGTTTTCATTTACTATTCCCGTTTCTTTTACAATTTTGAAGAGCTGTAGCTCCATCAGTAACCTCCCTACCCCCTTGCATTGGTCCTTGATAGGATGGTAACATGAGCATTTCTCGAGATATTGCATGCCTTCGTTATTTAAAATAGAAAAACTAAAAAAAAAATAGTATATGCTTCCTATTATCAAACAAATTAATATTTTTTGTATTTTTAGCAATAAATGAATAAATTGTTTAGGATTTATCACGGGATATTCTCGTGATATTAGAATTTTCCCTTGAGAATAGGGAAAAAAATAAATTAATTTCCCATAAAATTTGGTATAGATATTTCAACCGGTAATAATAATATGCGTATTGATTTTCGGTGAGAACGAATTGCAAGGTTTGCGATATTATCCTGCAGGATCGCCCATAGGAAGACGGACCGGACACCACTCGAGGGGGGAGCCTGGACCCCGAGTATTTTTAAGGATGGAGAAAACAAAAAAATTCACAAAGCGAGAACGATCAAATATGAAGGGGGCCCGTGATAAATGTATAGGTCGCCTTGTATCCTGCAATATTAAAATTTTCTATTTGTAGGAAAAGCCATGTTTTGGACACAGCAGGCTCTTTATAAAAAGAAAAATCTTACTTTCCTAAACATCACTATCTTCTTCTTTTCAAAAATAAATATATACTTACAGTTTGCTTGCGTATAATCCATATCAAAATGCTAATACCTCGAAACTAAAATCCGTTTGTTCATTTTTGCCTTATATATACTATTCTATAAACACTTGCAACATTGATATCCTACTCATTGCGTTGCAGAAGCGATCTAGTAAACGTGATATCAGAAAACGAGCTGCCGGAAATACTTCTGAGAAGGATGAAACGTCAGAAAAGGATCAAAAGGAAAAGTGCATTGAAGGCGGGATGGAGCTGGCGCCGGACGCAAAGCTTTCCGCTCCCAGATAACATCAAAACGAACAAACACTCAACAGCTTCTCAAAATGGACACCACCCTCAATTTATAACACTATCATCAATTCAAACCGTTGCCCGGGTATACAGGGTGTCCCAAAAAGATTCAAATTATTTACCTGTTGGAGATAAGTGGGCAATGTAAATTGCAAAAATGTTGAAAATAAGGTAGGAAATAAGACTAAGTTAATGATTAATTTTCAAACAAATCATTAACGTATCAAATTAATCATCAATAATCCATTAATTTTCAAAAAGTTACACATTTTAAATTTTTATACGACCCCCTTAGACAAATTTTGTCAATCAGAAAATTTTTATTTTTAATGCAACAAGATCATTAAAAAAACCGCATATCTGCACTTTTAAAATTGAGAGAGTTATATTTAATTGAAAATTGAACATTATAAATGGGGACCCTATATCAAATTAGAAATGTAAATTCGTGACATATCACAAAAAGATAAAACTGGATGATAATACATAGGATAACCAACCGCGGAGTGAGTACCACTGCTTTATATGATCTCTGTCCGTGTAATGCTTTATTTAGATGCATTTGTGATAAAAAAATTGACACATATTAACGTATTTTTGATCTAAACAATTTCCATCGTCAATTTGTTTATGATCCCTCTATTCACTGCCCTATATAAATATGATGATCCCTATATAAACAGCCTTTCACATAGTACGGAAAAGTGGCATAAGTCAGATTTTTTCCTTTATCATAATTCAGTGGATTTTAAAGATACAGATATGCAGGGTTTTTTAATGATCTTGTTGCTAAAAATAAAAATCTTCTGATTCACACAATTTTTCTAATGGGGTCGTATAAAAATTTAAAAAGTGTAACTTTTTGAAAATGAATGGAAGGTCTATTTCATTAACGTAGTCTTATTTCCTACCTTACTTCCAACATTTTTGCAATTTACATTGTCCACTTATCTCCAACAGGTAAAGAATTAAAGCGCGTTTCAATCTTTTTGGGATACCTTGTATAGTTTACTGAAATAGCAAATATTCTTCAGCATCAACAAATTTCATATTATTTCATAGTATTTACAAAACTATGCATTTTATTAAAATACACATATCAACTAAATAATTGAGCTGTGAAATGAAATCTGTTAACTCGGATTGCCACGCACACGAGAAATTCCATTATAAAGCAAGATAAATACACAACTTAAATTGTTTTTGGCACCTTACCTATAGCTCTTTGATTGCGACCAGCATTTTTTCCTTCCATTATTTTTACAATGACAATACATCATTTATTATAAGATGCCGTTCTCTATTATACGAAACCGTCGTTAAGGTACATAAGGGGCGATAGGACTATTACAATGTGAAAAAAAAAACCATCATATTCAACATTTTATTTCTTTTAAAAGACAAATATAGCAGATAAATGACTATTGGCGTTCAAATACAAAAGTATTACTCGAAGTATCTTTTCTCATGAATGGGGCTGGATCCGAGCTAGATCCACGAGAATGATGTCACCCAATTTATCGCATGGTATTACATATGAAAAGTGAACATGTTTCTTAACAGTTAATATATTTTTTTTAATTTATGGGGTTTTTTGATACATTTATTTGAAAAATGTGCAATATCTCAAGAACGGTGCATGCTAGCGTTCTAAAGTTTATGTCAATCGTTTTCTAAGGAAAAATTACATTAGAAATGTCTATTTGCGTAACTTTATTAGCGGTTTTGATTTTTTGACGATTTTTTCAAAATTTTACTCAATTTAGGGGGGGGGTTCTGAACATTCGATTACGTTTAAAAACAATAGGCTTCCAGTGTTTACGGATTGTGATTTTTGTACCAAATTTCGTTCGAATCGGTCCATTCGTTCGTCAGTTATCGTCTCCACACACACATACTTTCACACACACACACACACATACTTTCACACACACACACTTTCACACACACATACTTTCACACACACACACACACCACTTCAAGAATGTTTGATTCGTGATCAGGGATGCTTGAAACGTGCTCTCCCGTCGAAAACTCGAATTCGAATTTTCGACCCCGTCACAATACTTTCCTTATACATTATGTATATTATAAGGAAAGAAAAATGGGCTCTGGTCTGAGAAAATCGAGTAGAACCACACTCCAATTAATTATTTACTAGGTTCTGAGATATAATCAACCAAAGTGTTGACATTTTTCGTTACCTAATCCGAGAATACAACACCCAGCAAAAATTATTTATGAAATCGTGAACTACAAATCACAATGTAAAATCTGACAGAAAAAAAAGACCAGATTACTCACAAACCGGGATTAACAGCATTTTCTATCTTTCGGAGAACAAAGAGTTAAAAATCTAAAGATAAAATTGGGTTGAATCCTGCTTATATTTATTATTAAAATCATTCACTGCACAAAGATATATAGAAACACCACAGATTTTGTAAAAGACCAGAGCACACAAAAACGAAACATTCTGCAATGGAATAGAATCAATGTATATATTTTTTTTTCAACGAACGTACTGATGCGAATCAACTATTCAGCTATAAGCAATATCAAAAGTAAGAAATATGTCAACCCCGGTCGCGCTCTATGTATCGCGAAGGTTTTTATTATTATTATTATTATTACATAGAATAAAAAATATTGCAATGAAGAAACTACAGTGGTAAATCGATTACTCTATTACTATATAATTAAATCAGTTCATTCGCTGATTCTTGAAACCAATTTACTTGGCCCAAATAAAATAAATGGATTGACCAAAATTAAATAAATTAACTGAAAAGAGTAGACCAAATTTATAACAGATGTGTGTCTAAGAGTTTTATTTTCTCACTGTTATCAATTAATTGTTTTTATTGAAGATAATTGAACTGTTTAAAAAAAAAAATGTAGTCACTTCTGAAAATAGTTTTTTCATTTTCTGGCAAAAAGATTTTTATTTTTTAGTTCACTTTTAAAGTAAGTGGGAGACATGTAATTACTTACATGTAGAGAAATTATTCTTAGCGTAACAATTCCCTTGTGACATAGTAAGATAAAAACATCTCCGAAGATAAAATATTACTAGATAAGAATGGCCAAAGTCTGTGTGTCTGTCGCGCTTAGCGACCAGTTCAACAACCTTGCGGACAAATTTGCGCAAACTGCTTTTGAGAAATAGAATTTCCACCAACTTGGCGACATAACTCTGAAAATTAATGTCTTTGCTAATCCCTATCTCTAAGAAAATTATTAATTTAACCAAATCGCCGAATGCCCGTCGAAAATCAACGATGTCACAATAAACATGTTTCTTATTTTGTTACTAAATGATTAGAATTATGGAATGTATCTTCAACTTTATCAACTATCTCGTACTAAATTTCAAGTTTCTACAGTAATTGCTTTGTTAATTATTGACTAGTGTATCTAATTCCATATCTCTATCTCACTTAAAGGGGATGTTTTTCTATATTCGGCAGATCGTACATTTTGGTGTGCGGCACCTTTAGTAGTAAATATTTGAAAACCTAAATTATAGACTATCTTCCTATCCAACAATCTACCTTTGCATCAATTTAAGTCTCTATCTCATCGCATGAGCATTTTTCAAAAATTCGATTTTTCCCAGAGGTTTTATCGAGCGATTGACAAGTGCATCATATTTCAAATCTCTATCTCTCATTTCACATTTCGAACGTTTTGGTGTAAGGGACACCCTTAAATAAAGTTTTATGAAAAATCTTGATTTTTCGCCGAAGTTTTATAGAGTTGTTGACTCGTGCACCAAATTTCAAGTCTTCATCTTAGTTAAAAGAAGGTATTTTTCATTTGTCAGCAAATAGAACATTTTGATGTACGACACCCCTAAATTAGCAAATATTGGCAGATGGAAATTGTACACTTTCTTCCTTTCAAACTATCTACCCTTATACCCTCACACCAAATTTAAAATTTCAATTCCACTACAAAGTATGTTTTTCTGTTACTTTATATTTCGAAAGTGTTTGTGTTGAATTTTTTTTTAATGATGTTTTCAGAGGGCGTGATCCAGCGATTGACCAGTATACCAAATTCCCAGTCACCATCTCACTTAAAGCGTGTATTATTTATTCGGCAATTCGAAAATTTTGGTGTGCGGCACCCCCTAAAATAGAAAATATTGGAAAACTGAAATTCCACACTTTCTTCCTTTCGAACGATTTGCCCGTACACCAAATTTTAAGTTTCTATCTCATCACGAAGTATACTTCTTCATCATTTCACATTTCGAACATCTTAGTGTGAAGCACCCCTCTGCATAACATTGTTAAAAAATTCGACTTTTTCAGGGGATTTTTATAGAACGATTGATCTGTGTATCATATTGCAAGCCTGTAACTATGCGGGAACTGCCTAAAAAAGGTGTGACAAACAAACAGGCACTTGGGAACTGGTATATACTACTGCTTGATTTAAAATAAATTTAACGAAATTCACTGTTCGTGGATTTCATGTTGTTAGAGGGTCGGGTAATTAGGTTTGTTAGGGGGTGGGGTTTTTAGTTTTATTAGGAGACCGATAAATTTGTTTTGTTAACGGGGTCGAGTAATTTGTTTTGTTAGGGGAACTACCTTTCTATCAAACTGCACTTTCTGTTCACGAAATACCGTGAATTTTCAATTGACATTGATTATTAATTGCATCCTCTAAATCAAAATAAGGAAAGTGCTGTCAAAAAATGGAAAAAAAAAATCCCCTCCCAGAATTACACTGGAAATATTTCCAATCAATGTAATCTCAATATATCATAATAATTAAATCTTGGGGTTACATTGGCCTCCAATATTGGCTAATATTTTCATTACAATATTACGCCATTATCGATGTTACATTGGAAATTTGGGCGTAATATCGGTGTTACATTGGAAATTTGGGCATAATTTGGGCGTCTGGTCCCAATATTTAAAGTCAATATTTGGTCAATTCCGTCAAAATGCCCACTTTTTCATAATGGTTCAATAGTGGGCCAATAATGGATTGCTACTAGTACAGTACCTAGAAGAGACTAGGCGCTTACTTCTAGGTACTGTACTACTAGGGTGAGGCTTGGGCATAATGGAAATTTCCTTTAAAAGTACGGAAAAAAAAAGGTCAGCATAAGTTTAATTTTCTTAATTCCAATGAAGGTCAGCGGTTTTGCGAATTGCATCCCATTATAATTATCAATGCTTCGGATATTTCTCTATATAATCTCTAGAGCACATAGAGCTTACTGATCAAGCTTCTATTTTAATCAGTGACGTATTTATCATGAAGCGAATGAAGCTTAAGCTTCGGGCTCCCAGAAATCGGGAGCGGCAGTTACTAAAATTAATTAACTGAAATAACTAATAACATTAATTGAAATAACTAAAAATTAATTAATTGAAATAACTAATAAAATTAATTAATTGCAATAACTAATAAAATTAATTAATTGCAAAAACTAATACAATTAATTTGACTCATTAAATGGCCTTTAATAATTCCAAATAAATCGTTTATTTCGGTTAACAGAATTTTGTAATTTACCGCGTACCGAAAATTGTTTTATCCTATCACTGGAATTTTTTTTAATCTCTGCCATTTATTTCACTGTTTCAAACTTTTGTTTTTCAATGTTTTAGAATTAACTTAACTACAACCCCCCCCCCCCCCCTCTGTACAACATAAGCATTTTTCCCTTGATAGACAGTTCCCTGCTATTGCTGAAAATCTGCCCTATCTCGTTTATCATGACAAAGGATGCTCATCTTTGCCTTCGAAACCTGTCGATACCGTTTGTTATATTCGTTTTATGCTGCTTTACTTACGAAATATTTTCTTTGCAGATATTTTGACAGCAGCTTGAGCAAACGTTTTATTGTATTATACTCATTGCAGATTTCCATAGGATATACTGTGAGATAATCATGTATAGTGTATACGATACGTCGCATGCAAACTTGTAGAGTGAGTACTCGGCAAGATGCTTAAAATGGCACAAACCCAGCAAAAGTCGGCCTTGAAATAAATTTCACCCTCTGCACACTATTTTCCTCTATATACTAACAAATAGCAAAGCATAAAAAGAACGTTCATAAAATCAGTAGGTGTACTCATTTAATAGTATGGATAAGAACAGGTGTAAGTTAATAATGTTTTTGCTAGCGTCACTGAAGTAGCCTTGTCAATTCCTCGAGTTTCAACTTCCTCGGAGTAAGAGCATGTCCAACTTGCAGGTGTGTGTCTCTATCAGGCTGATAAAAACCCAAAGAAAATGGACGTCTATCAAACTCTAAGAGATTTTCTACGTCATAATTATGCAAGTCAGTTTCAGGCGGGGGAGGGGGGGGGGGGTAAGTTTTGATGACTTTTATAAAATCATTAAAGGAAAAACAGGTTCTTGATATATATATATATAAGAAATATGCAATAATAAAAAAAATTATATAATAATAAAAATTCAAGTAATAGTATTACATATTTCTAATATATATCCATATACTTGTCTGCTGCATTATGCACGTATTGTATATTGGTTTTTTATTTTCTGTCTAGTTGTTGTGGTAACATTCATTTTTAATTATATATATATATATATATATATATATATATATATATATATATAAAGCATGTAAACATAAAAAATTAAAATTATTTCCACAGTTATCCAATTATTCTCCAGAAGTTGGCGCAAAGCAGCACACTCTCCTAAAGCAGCACATTTCCCTCATTTTTTCATATGAATCTTATATATATATATATATATATATAAATTAGTAAATCCAATGTTAGAATGTATGTAGTAACTCATAAAACACTATTCCAAAATTTTCTACAAAATACAAAGAAATAAAAGAAATTAAGACATAAAGAGGAAATAATAAAGCGTAATGCAGGTCATAAAGACAAAGACAATCAACAAATTTCAAAAATGAGGAATGAAAATAGGAAAACTAAAAAATCAAGCAAAAAAGATTGCACATGGAAAAGCTTTAGGCTTAAGATAAATTCATTTCGAAAAAGTTCATATATCCCTTCGAAATGAACACAAAAATGCTTGTTTCTGAAACACAATATAGATTTTATCTACAAACTTGTGTTATATGGACGACAAGCATATAGATTGGAACAATAAAGGAAACATAAATACCTTAAAATACACTTCATTAGTGCAACCATGACGAGCAAAATATATATATATATATATATATATATCAACGTGAAAAAGAACCTTTTACAAAATTCTAAATATAAATAAAAGGCTCTTCTTAGAATTTAAGAAAATCGCATCTCTGCAGTGCATAATTTTCAATACAGATTAACAAATTTGGATATTATGGGGAAAACTTCAAGTTTTCAATTAATTAAAAGAAAACTCGTATTAGCAGTGATGTAGCTAGAAAGAGTTTCATGGATCATACCCTCAATTGGCGGGGCCGCCGTAACATCTTACCCAGGAAAAGTGAATTTCGCCTTCCCTTCCAAAACAACTTTCATTGTAAAAAAAAAAAAAAAGGGGGGGGGGGGGTACACTGAGCACGGAAGCTGAGCCCTCAAAGCTGCGAAGGGTCTCCAGCATTTGCCTACTTTATACCTATAGTCAAAAACGGTCCTGCCCATTAGCTCAACTTTTGTATTGAATCTACGTTAGCTAAACTAAACAATATACGATACTGCAATCCCATATTGAATTTGCCTACTCCCACTCCACCTCTGATTCCGAGATCCTGGTACTCGTATAATGTCTTGCATATTTTTGAGATTTTGAAACCAGACCCAGGCATGACCATGCTAGTGCCAAAGAAGAAAAAATAATGGCTGAAGGAGAGCGTCTAACTGATAATTTACTAATGAATTAATAATTTGGACAACTCTTGTATAATAAGTTTTGCTTAAAGGTGGAAAGTGTGTGTGTGGGGAGGGGGGGGGGGGCTTTGTCTAATAATTGTTCATTTTCTGCAAAGAAAAGAAAAAAATATTTCTTTCCTTTGTATACGTTTTAATCTTTTTGGCAAATTCATAACACGAGTACATGACCCCCCCCCCCCCCCATTCAATTGTCAAAAATTATTGAGCAAAATTGTTGCATCTCACTAGGCTACGGATTCGGGAGATCACGGGGCATAGAGCAACACCGATCCGAACCAGGACAATGGGATAATAAGTCATATATCATCCTAATTCTGTAAACTATATTAAAATAAGTAACATACCTCCCATTCTGCTGTCTTCATGTGATAAACTCAGTAACTTTTCATTGTCATAATTTATCATTCAAGTACATCACACCCAAGATTCACAGTAGGTCGGACGGTCTGGGTCTCAACAACAACACCCAAGATTCACCGGCCGTCCAAACGGTTGCTCATGTCCTCGGACGAGTCGGACGGTCGGTCTTCAACACCCAAGATTCATTATTACACTCTACGGGAATGGGGAAAAAGTACTTTCCATGCTTAATTCCGGAAGCACATGGCAGAGAAAGGTAAACTCAAAAGCCCGCAAACAAATCTGTGCTACGCTAGTCAGGCGTCTAGAGAGGGTTCGCGTAATTTTGGCGCGAGCTCCATCTACCCTTGACACCATTCTGCTTGCTCATCGCCGTGGTTCCTTTTAGTAGCAGCAATCCCTTTGGATCATCGGAAGTAAAAAAAAACCGTGAGGCGAGTGTCAATCATAACTTAAAGTGTTGTGTAATAAAAAAGAGCGCGGGGTTCAATGCGGAAGACACATCTCCTTCCATCTCTCTCTTGTAATATAAATATTGCATATGTTTAACGATAAAAATCTGATGTGGGCAGCATATGACTTTCTCTGCAAACTCAAATTATTTTTTTTTATTTGTTTCGTTAATAATTCTTTAAATTGAGTTTAATTGCGCAAAGTAGCACTGAATTTGCACCTGTAATTCATTTTTTTGTTTTTATTTGGTAATTGGACATTTTTTTCAAAGGCGAAGTAAAAAAAAAGAAAATGCGAAAAAATTCAAATATATAGAGAATGGTTAGTCCTAAAGTAATGGAGTTCAACTTATTATTTTTCTCGTCAAAAATGAAGTATAAAACGAGCATTTAATGGATACGTTTGAGCATAGTCTTATTTTTAAAGTTGGCAATTTTTGTGGGCATTTTCGTGATAAAAGGCATATTCTTCTTTTTCAAATCTTACGAATATCTAATCAACAGCAGGGTATCTCACAAGTGACTTATCTACCAAATTTTGTGAAATTTGGTCAATTAGTTTTTTTAGCTAGAATGGATACATTAGATTTTTGCGGCCCATTTCGTTAGAAAAAGGTAGTTTCTTTTATCCCAAATCGTACTAAAAACTAATCAGCACCAAGATCACCCACAAGTTCATAACATGAGTACATGACCTACTAAATTTTATGACATTTGGTTCATTAGTATTTAAGTTAAAGTGGATACATTGCACAGACATACAGATAGACACAACACGTCACGCTAAATATAGTTTTTTCATATTCTAGAGCTCCCAAAACGTGTAGTAGATCCGTCGAAAACTCGATTTGTGATTTTCGGTATACATTACCATGTATTGCAGGGAAAGTAAAAACCTGATGTGAGCAGTACATGACTTTCCCTGCAGATTCAAATTCAGTTTGTAATTTTTTATTTCATTATGCATTAAATTGAGATTAATTGCAGAAAATAATATGGATAATTTTCTGATATTATATCCAATTCGTGTTTTTATTGCATCTTCGCTTCGTTTGGCAACTTAATTCACTTTAAATTCTTCAGGACCTTAAAATTCCAAAAACTACAACATCTTGGGAACGGTTTATCCTACAGTCATGGGGTCAGATTTATTCGCTTAGTTGTCATATTTTACATGTAGAACAAGTACTTAATATATTTCATCAATTTTAGTAATTTGTTTCAGAGTTTCGCTATCTTGCACATGTAGTATTTTATTTTAAACTCACCGCCTTCGGCGACCAGCCTGTTCGCTACCCTTGAAAATTCTGACCGTGGCAAACTCGCTGGCGCGACCTACCAGAAAAGTGTAAGGTAAGTATTTGGACAGCTAGGAAGTGCCACCCAATTTAGACCGGAACCCAGTGGGGGAGGCATCCACAGGGACCGTACCCTCCTTCCCCTACCGCCAACCTCTCGGAAGGACTTACGGACCCACATGTTTAACGTGATCGTACTCCGGGTGAATACGGCGGCTGTTTTGACAGTGGCGGGAATCGAACCCGGACCTACCGAGTGCAATTCCCGAGCGCTCACCACTGGGCTACCACGCCCTCAACCCCGTGGAGTTAACAAAGTTTGGCTCAGTTAAATGACGTTAAAACTAATAATGAAATTTTAAGGCACCGCGACAATCTCCATAGCTTTCTTTTTATTTATTTTTTTATTTCTTCAGTGTTTAAGTTTTTTCATTGTGGCTCCAACCACCACCCGATGTAAACAATACATCGCCACAATTCAATCCAGCATGAGCCAAAAACCTTATAAAAAGGATACACTAATTCGGTTTTTAATTGTCCCTAGGCCAAAAAATATAACGTAATATCATTTAAAATATCCTCATTCCATCGTTCCATCATTTAAAATAAAGGCATTACGTAAAACCCATCTTGTGGGACCTCCCCACCATTCACCGCAGTCAGCCTGATCCCAAATCTTCGCTTGGGATAACTAACTTTAACACCGTTGCCATGGAAACGCCGCTCGCTGTGCGCCTGCCCAGGAATGGGAGGAAAAATTATTTTGCCGGCTTGCGGCCGAGAAACTGAAATTCGGAAATTCTTGAAATCCGGATTCTGCAGCTACTTTTCATTATTTCTTGACCAGATTGGGCCTGTAAGATTCCCTGATCTTTGAGCTTTCTAAAAATATAAATTATTAGTCAAAATACTCGGAACTTTTCCCGATGCGAGGATTTAAAAACGAAAGTTCGCTTTTTTTTAGCCGAAGTGACTTTTGTTTTAAAATCTTAAAAAAATAATTCAAATTTTAAAAATCGGTTTTCACGTGTGAGGGAGCTAGAGTGCTGGGCTCCACTCGACTTTCCAAACTGCTTAGATCCATTTGTATCATATCATTATCATAATTAGTGGTTTTGTACAAGTCGAAATTACGGACACGCCCAACAAGTTCATAGGCATAGACAGAGGTGGGTCATAACCAGTAATCACCGCAAATAATTTTTAAGAGTAATTTTACTCTTTTTCGAAAATGAGAAGCAATTTTCCAAAGTAGGGAGTACTTTAAAAAATTAATGGGAAACAGTATATAAACCTTTTTCTTATATTTTTCTAAACACAATACTTATTTTCAAAAATAATATTTTTGCTTAAGGGTGGGACAGTGTCAATCCCAAACGAAGAAGGACGCCAATGTCTGCAAAGGGGGATCGAACTGTTTGGGAAAGGGTATGTCAAATACTTGTCTTTTTGAGAGGTTCTTAGTTTGGGATTAATGCTGTCCCACCCGTAAGCAAAAGGTTAATAGAAATATGTGCCTTTTATGAGACTGCTCCATTTCTATTATTCCGAAGAACGCTCGTTCTGAACCTAAAACCGATTGGTATCCTTATATTTTTTATGGCACTTTCCTAACAGGGTCTAAATACTGATTAATTTTAATTATAAATAGATAACTTTATTACTATATAAAAAAAATATTATATTTGTACTAGGTTTGAAAAATAAAAATAAATTTTATTGAGAGACAATAAGATTGCATACGCATTATTTACTAACAAATGTTTATCACATAAGCGTGCTAAAGAAAACCAACTGCACAGCAACATATTGAAACTTAAAAATAGGCTTATTAATGTATCAAATTTTATTGTAAAATTTCAGTCACGAAATAGCATATTGTAGAGTTAAAAATAAAAGTCTAGGTACATCAATTAAAACATAAGAAAACAGAAAATTCGCATATAAAAAAAAATATTTTATCCCTTAAAATATTATACGTTATGGTTATGCATTGGTAAAATCTAAAGAAGTAAACAGACATTTCAGTGCGTACCTACGCATTTTAGCGAACTCCGTCTGGTCATAACCAGAGAGAGATGGCCGGGTTATGTTTTTCTTTCTGTAAAAAAACCCGCCTTAACTTTTAATCCCCGCTGGATTTCCCACTTTCCCTCCAGTTTCTAGTTATAGGTCAGATGCTTGAATTATCATATTACAAATTAAGTACAATTTGCATATTTAAAATAATAATATATATTAAAAAAATATTTTTGTAAGATTTTGTTTACAAGGTACTCGTTTAAAAATGTTCGTAAAAATTCTTTAAAAAATGTTTCCCAAGATGGCAACAGTTCTGGCACGGTCTGGGTCTTCAACGCATGTGAATTGGGTGCATTTGTGTGAATACATGCCACTTCAATATAACTTAAACCCAGAGTGTCTGTAACTATAATTTTCCCTTACAAATACACATCGCATGCATCATGGTTGCTCAAGTCCTTGTTGACGAGCCGGACGGTCTGGGTCTTCAACATCGCATGCATCTTTCAGAAAGTGTACATAAAATCTGTTCAAGGTCTTAAAACTTCGTGCGAAACTCTTTGGTAAAACAATACTTTTTGCATACAATAGTGCGATAAAGTAAAAAATCTGATGTCGGTAGAGCATAACTTTCTCTGCATAATGAAATAACGTATTTTACAGCAAACTAATGAAATGATGTGTATGTACATGGTCCATCACACGATGAATCGTTCATTGTTGAATCGTTCATTAACATTGGGCGCTTTTCTAGATAACCGTGTATAAACTATTTCGAAGTGCCACATTAATTTATATTTCGCGCAAATCTAACTTTACAATTAGAAATATTGCTAGAATCCGCTGAGCGATACAGTCCATATTATAAACAATTTTATTAGAAAATATTAAATTTTCATCAATTTTGGGGTCATTTTCGTGAACCAAGCGTCATTTTTACCAATTTGGCGATACTTTCAAAGAGTCGCCAAGTTGGCAATATTTCGCAGAATTTAGCGCCAATGTAAACCTATTTAAGGATATTTGATGCTTATTTTAATTCTATATAACTTTTTCAATAAATTTATCTAAAAACTTCTATATCTTGAGAACGGTTTATACTGGCGTTCTAAAGTTGGTACCATTCATTTTTTAATCAAACATTACGCAAGAAATGATTATTTATTTATCATTATTTTAGCTTCTATTTTTTAATGATATTTTCAAAATTTCAAATTCACTCGATAATCGGGAGGGAGGTCTTCCGAACACTCGATTGCGTTTAAAATCAGTAGGGTTCTAGTACTCACTAGTATTAAAATAATCGCACCATTTTTATCGAATCGCTCCATTCGTTCCTGAGATATCGCCTTTACCAAGGCCACCTAGAATAAGAGGCCCGGACATTGCCAACTCAACCGCAGCAACGGAGGGAACGTATCTCCCTTGCGCGTAACACGTACGGGATCTGACACAGAGATGAATTTCTACAGTAATAAATAAGACTAATATGAAAAAATATATCTCTAAACTAACAAGTGAATTAGAATAAACTTCAAACTGTGATTCTAAAATAAAAAATGATCTACATTGAGAACAAATATTTTTTCACTGTCTTCTGTAAACATTTATGTTAAAGTTATATTAATATTTATATAATATTTAAAATATATCAAAAAGCAAAACTTATAAACCTTAGAAATTCAAATAGTATTTTATAACTATAAATTAGGAAAAAAAGTAATTACATATTATTCACTATAATGGGAGAAACTGTTGACACTTACCTATGACTTTAAAATACATATTTTATTAGCTAACATACATATATATATATATATATACATATATATATACATATATATATATACATATATATATATACATATATATATACATATATATATATACATATATATATATATATTATAATCGAAATCATACAAGTTGTATCAGTGATAAGGCAAAATATGTTTCTTGTAAAAAAAAATCCACCCTTTGTATTATTTCGTTCAATATTTTCCCACAAAACTTATAATAGAAATGAATATATTTGAACTTACGCTGATTATCTAATATAAAAGTTCAAAATCTTATTTACACTTTTGACATGCATTATTTCAACCCATCTAACAATTCAGTCAAATTCAATTAATATTATGTTATAACTAATAAACACAGCACAAAAGTAATTATTTTTAACAAAAGCCTGACAATTCAATAATAAATATAAGCATCAATATGAAAATTTAAGTGTGAATGCATTATGCAATGGTCACAGATACCCCCCCCCCCCCTCCTTTATTTCTTAACAATTATACAAAAGCATATTGCGTATATTTCATTTGTAATACAGTTTCTATGTTCTATGATTTATCAAGGCTATTTCGATAATTCTATGATTTATTATGGCTATTTCGATAATTCTATAATTTAGCAAGGTTGCAATTTGATTCATTGATACTTTAGATTAACTTAAAATAACATATAATGGTGTAAGGAGTAATTTGTAACAGATTTTGTCTTTCTAGCGTCTAAAAAATGTACGATTCACGATCTCAACAAAAAAGGCAAATATTTACTTCACAAAAGTCTGTAATAAAATTATGCTTAAAATACAAGGTTCAGTGATGAATAACAAGTCATTCAGGCAATATTAAACATGAATTAAGAGTACTTTTCTCAAGATATAAGACTATTCGTACAGATATAGCAACATTCGGCGCTACACGTGCTATGTGTTACAAAAATGTTAAAATTGCATGCATAAAATAAGACAAAATAAAAAGTAACTCACCATTTATGAAGTCCTGTTTGCAGTAGACACTATAATCCAAGTGGGCACGTATTTAAATTATTTTTTTTTATTTAAAAGTATGAATTTTTGAAAGTCACTCCTGTAACTTCAATACACTTTCGTACACTCGCAGTGATTGCATATCCCTCCGCGGCTGACGTCACGTATCCCATGATTCCTAGATGTCCGAGCCTTGTTTTAGATAGCCTTGCCTTTACACAGACATAATCATCTCAAAAACGTTCATTCGAGTTCAGGGATGCTTGAAACGCACTCCTCCATCGAAAACTCTTATTTCGAATTTTCGACCCCGTCACAATATTTTCACTATACATTATTATTATACTATGTATAGTAAGAAAGTAATATGTCATTTTCGCACCGATATCTGAACTCAGTTGACTATCTAATTCATTACACATTGCAGCTATCCAGTAAATATACACGTGAGGTTGAGAAACACTCACTCATTGCTATTAACAAAGTAAAAGTTTGATTTTTCCTCTGTGGTTTTACCAATGTAATGGACGTTCAGTTGCTAACAGAACGACACACCCTATTTGAGTTCATGACTAATATAAAAGATTGCTGTAGCAGAGTGCAATTTCACATTATTAACTCATTCAAAGGCATGAGTTCTTCGCGGAAATATCACTGTTACAAAAAAAAACATCTTGAATGAGAAAGAGAAACTCCACTGGATTTTTTTCAAATATTTTTATTCCATACTAGCCATTTTGACCAGCGCCAATGCAAGTTCTGAAAGTCAAAAACCGTTTCAAATTTAAGCATAAAAATGCACGTTTTATAGTTCTGCTAACATGGAAACTGCGGTACAATATTTCATCTACGATCATTGTATGTGGATATGTGTTTTCAACGTTTTCAGATAAATCAATAAATTATAGCATTATTTTTCAATTCCTTGATTTCAACAAACGATTTCGGCATTTGAAACGTAACTCGGTTACCATAGTTACCACAATGAATCAAAAACTATAAATAAATTTGGACGTTCAAGGACAAAGTCAGGCATCAAGCTATTGTTTATCCTATCCTTGAGTCCCCCACCCCGGGAAAAGTTATATGCGCGCCTATGCTGCTATTACTAGGCGCAGTATTTCTTTCAAGACTTTTTGGCCGGGGAAGAAGGGAGGCGAATGAAATTTGGGGGGGGTAAGTTTTCTATTTGCCCTATATAAATGTATCTAAATGCTGTGTCGCATAAATAAAAACTAGGTTAACATAAAATGTCTCCGGGAAGGCTATACCTGAAAGAAACACTGACTAAGCGTGATGAAATTTGTATAGACTTGCTATTCACCCGTAACTTAGAAAGATTAAGTTGTTTCGATTATGTCTACCTTACTTTAGTTACCACAGGCCCATATTATCTGTTGCAAACGAAACACACGAGACTGTAAACAAAGCTCCATCGGAATAGACACCACAAAAAAGAAAAGAAGAAAAAAATCTAACATCTCCTGCCCGTAAGTCACATCAGTGTTGCTTGTTGCTTTTAGGCATACATGCGGAGGGGGGGGGGGGGGGGGGCTGAAACATTTTATATTAGCATTTTATATTATTTATATGACAACATTTAATATATTTATATAGGGCAAATAGAAAACTTGCCCCCGTAAAGTTTAATTCGCCCCCATCCCCCGGCCAAAATATCTTGAACGACTGCCTACATCATATACGACCTGGATAAATAAGATGCCATTGTAATTGTTGATAAATTACAAAAAGTAGTTTTATCCTGGGCAGTGGCGTAACTCGACTTTTACTGCCCTGGAACAAATAATTTTAGGACGCCCTTTTCAGTAATGCATCAATCTTTGGGCTTGAAGCCAAAAATATGTTCATCGTAAAAGGTGCCCCCTTTCCGTGTGGCGCCCATAGACGTAAAAGACATACTATATATGTCTATGGTAGCACCCTTGAGTTCCGTCCCGTCATAGAACGTCACTGATCAGGGGTGAAATTGGATTACAGGTCTTTTTCAACTTAAGAGAAAAAATATTCGTCTTTAAATAAGACACCATTACACAACATATAAACTTTATGACAATCGTCGCTGTCCCTCATATAAACAGAGAAAAACGCCTGAATGACTGTCAACAAAAATGAAATATATCATACTATCATAAAATAGAAATATATATATATACGTAAATGCAATCCTCTTTAAACTGGTGTGTAGATATAAAGAGATAGCAGCTGAACAAATTTATCTGAAGGTACATAAATTGCAAGATTAAAAATCGACGCAGATGTTGGATTTTGTTGCGTTTTTTCTCTTTGATGTTGCAGAATTGCGCGTCCATGAGAAATATAAATAATTATCACAATGTAAGTTTTGCAGTATATCCGATTTCTGTTTTCTTAAAACTCTAAAAATACAGATATAAAAATTTGTAGGTTTATTACTTTGCCTGCAATACATGGTAATGTATAGGGAAGTATTGGAATTGTGCCGAAAATCGCAAATCGAGTTTCGACGGATCTACGCGTTTCGAGACCTCTAGAATACGAAAAAACTATTTTTAGCGCGACGTCTGTGTGTTTGCCTGTCTGTGCAGATTTTATATCCACTCTAACTAAAAAAACTAATGGACCGAATTTCATAAAATTTGGTAGGTAAGTCACTTGTGGGCGAATCTGGTGCTGATTAGTTTTGGGCACGATTCGGGATAAAAGAACCCGCCTATTTTTTGTGAAATAGCCCGCAAAAGCCTGCATCCACTCTAGTTGATAAACTAATTGGCCCTATTTCACAAAATTCGGTAGATAAGTCCCTTGTGGGTTACCCTGGTGCTGATTAGATTTTGGTACAATTAAAAAAAAAAGAACCTGCCTTGTTTTGCAAAATGGCCCGCAAAAATCTAAAATAAAAAACTACGTATGCTCAAATATATCCATTAAATGCTTGTTTAATACGTAATTTTTAACGATGAAAAGAATAAGATCAACCCCATTACACTAGGACTAGCCGTTCTCGAGATATTTTAGTTTTTTCGTATTTTCTCTACGTCATCTTTGAAAATAAGTCCAGTTACCAAATGAGAACGAAAATTGAGTTAAAAGTTAATTAAATTTAATTAAAATAAAGAGAACATGGATATAAGTCTGCAGGGAAAGTCATGTGCTGCCCACATCAGATTTTGTTTATTTGCAGTAATAAAAATCTAAACCCGCAAATTATAGCCATTATTAAATATAGATACATCATCATACAACATCATGTATCTTCAAAATTCATTTTGAAACAGTAATTGAGATAACGGCAGAGAATATATAATATTGTCATAATTTGTGATTTTATAAAATTTAAAACGTCTTAACGCACAAATTTTCATATCTGTAGACTATACTTTTCCAGTTTGGGGTTTTTAAGAAAACATAAACATACAAAGTTTCATATCTCAAGGAAATGCCATTATTGGAGTACCTAGCAAAGCGATAGTTGCTGGCTTTTACCTCCGATCATATGTAAAAGGGTTAATAAATCATAAAAAGACTTTTGACATAAAATAGGGATCCAGTTGGATCATACCGATGCATGTAAGTTTCATATCTGTAGACTGTCCTTTTTCGGTTTGGGATTTTTAACAAAGCATAAACATACAAAGTTTCATATCTGTAGCCTGTACTTTTCAGGTTTGGGATTTTTAAGAAAATATAAACTGCTTTTTCATAATGCGATCTGTAGTTTTGCTGGCAATAGCTTTCGTTTTTATACAGAGTACATTTACTGTTACTGAAGGTCGATTTGTTGCAAATATACAATGTGGCCAAAAATTTTGAGAGCAAAACAGAAAGCAACCGCTTTCTGCAATGTTAAAACATCACAGTCGGCCATCAAATATTGTTGGACCGGGGACCTTTAAACTCCAAAAACTCAGAAATGCAATGTAACATTTGTTTGTTATTTATAATCTTAATAAATAATAAGCCAGTAATCCATCCACGAATGTATATTATACGCGGAGAAAGCACGCAAATATTGAAAGTCATTTTAAATTAACAAATTCGAATTAAAGCACGCAAATATTGAAAGTCATTTTAAATTAACAAATTCGAATTAAAGCACGCAAATATTGAAAGTCATTTTAAATTAACAAATTCGAATTAACGCAAAAAATTACAAGTTCGCTAAGGGGCTCCATCTCATATCAATACTTGCTAGTAAATGTCTAAACAACAAAGTTTTTAGAGCTAAAGTTTCTCAAGGTGTAGCCTAGCGAGTTTGAATTAGTGAATTTTTAAACGCATCCAGAGATGTCCCCAAAATATTGTGGATCTGAGATCTCAAACGTTCCAAATTTTGATACACAGAAATGCAATGTAATATTTGTTCTGTTATTTATAATCTTAAACCGGTAATCCATCCACGAATCTAGATAACACGCGGAGAAAACATGTAAATATTGAAATCCATATAAGTTAACAAATTCCAATAAATACAAAAAAATTACAAAATCGCTAGTGGCGCCATCTCATATCAATGCTTGTTAGTAAATGTCTACACAAAAATTTCTTCCTAGTCTACATTTCATCGCGCCCAAATTCTTGCAAATGCAACTAATGCAGAATTTACAGTCGATAAACACTTAAATGTAAATCAGTAAGAATAAGAAAATAAAACCTGCATTACAAAACACACTCTTACTGAATAAAAAAATCTTACTTTTATTGTAAATTAAATAGACGCTTACACGATAAATCATTTTGAAGTAGTTTATGATTTTTTATCTCTTTTTTTTTTTACAAATTTTGCAAAGAAAAGGTTTAAAAATCTGTATCTTTAGGCCAAATGATCACAATTCTTCCTTCATTTTAAAGGACTAAAATTTCCGATAAATTTCGAAGTTTCTGCTTCAATTTCAAAAAATTCTATCTAGTTCTAGATTTTTCGATAACAACCCTAGATATAAAGTTTCGTGAAAATACATTTATATTTGTATATACACAAGAAATCGGCCACAGATAGACGGACATCACTAAAAATAATCAAAACGTTTTTCACGAAGTCCTAAAGCATATATTGGCATCAAAATCTCGAAATCGAAAATTTTCGTGAAATCAATACTTTTCTTTATACTAAATTCTAAAGTACAAGAAAGTAAAAATTTGAAAAAATCAATTGCATTTTAGTTGAATGTTATTTCCAAATACCTACTGATACACAACGATATTTTAATGAATTTTAATCAGTTGTCCATGAAATTACAGATGTCAAGTTTGCAAGTTATTCCACAAAAATTGAAATTGATAACAAAGCACCAAGTCCAAGAAATATTTACTAAAATATTTTTTTGAGAAAAATATTTTATGCTAAAATATTCTTTTGGGTGTCAGTTATTATATTGTTTCACGTATTCATCAAAGATAGAACAATGTAGAGAAGCATCATTCACCCAAACTAGGTTCGAACCGACGACAGTCACAAAGACCACTCAAGCAATGGACAGATGGTTTTACCGCAGAGCCACACGCACCTCTCTAACAACTGCCTATTTAAAGAAGTGATTCTCAAATATTTCACTTGAAGCATGAAAAGTATAAGTTATACCTTACATCATGTTATACTTTGTACCGTCGAGGACGAATTAAATCCCTTCTCGATGCTTTCTATCATATACGGAGTCGTTATTTTATTTACTTATTTATTTTTTTTTTGGGGGGGGGGGGGGGGGAGCAGCACATGACTTTACTTATATAATAAAATGAATTTACTACTTTTACAGTAAAAAGAAATAGATTATTTTTATAGTAGATATTTATATATTTTTTTCCAACATACTGAATTTTCGTCAGTCGTCATTTTCATTGATTTGGCGTCATTTTTATCCATTTGGCGAGATTTTCATTAATTTAAAAACATTTAAAAAAGTCGCCAAGTTGGCGGCATTCCACCAAATTCGTCGCCAAAATCTCGCCAAGCGTTATGGACGGAGAAATAAATTATTCTTATAGCAAATAAATGACTATTGGCGTTCAAATACAAAAGTATTACTCAAAGTATCTTTTCTCATGAATGGAACGAGCTAGATCCACGAGAATGATGTCACCCAATTTATCGCATGGTATTACATATGAAAAGTAAACATGTTTCTCAATAGGAAATATTTTATTTTATTTTATATGATTTTTTATATTTTTTTTGAAAAATGTGCAATATCTCGAGAACGGTTCATGCTAGCGTTCTAAAAATTATGTCAATCGTTTTCTAATAAAAAATTACATAAGAAATGTCTATTTGCGTAACTTTATTAGAGATTTTGATTTTTTGACGATTTTTTAAGAATTTTACTCGAAAATTTAAGGGGAATCTGAATGTTCGATTACGTATAAGAACAATAGGCTTCCAGTATTCATCGATTGTAATTTTTGCACCACATTTCGTTCGAATCGGTCCATTCGTTCGTCAGTTATCGTCTCCACAGACTCACTGACACACACACACATATATTTTCACACACACAGACATCACTTCAAAAATGTTCGATTCGTGATCAGGGATGCTTGAAACGTGCTCTCTAGTCGAAAACTCGAATTCAAATTATCGACCCCGTCACAATACTTCCCTTATACATTATTGTATATAAGGAAAGTAAAAATTGTTGAGGGGCGGGTTGGTTGTAAAGGCCTTTGGGGATGCTTAGCACCCCAAACTTCCCCTAGCCCCGCCCATCATTTCTACACTTCATAATTTAGAGGTACCATTGAAATATTTCGTAAAATCTCGGAGACCCCCCCCCCCCGGGCTGACATATGTTAGGTTCGATAGGGTTAAATTATAAAATAGACGTGTAAGGCTGGGTGTAAATGGGTTAATAAATAATAAAAATGGGTAAATAAATAATATATAAAATATTAATATATAATAAATAATATAAAAAATAAATATAAAATGGGTTAAAAAATAATAAACGTGTAAGTGGGTTAATAAATAATAATTAAAACATACTTTTGAATAAAATATTACAAGAGCATTTATTGCTAATTTTTATTTATTAACTACTGTTAATAACAAGAAAGATCAATCATGCATAAGCATTGATTATGAAACACTTTCCAACTGAAATGTAATTTCATTTAAAAATTTATAAAATGTGATTCATTCAGTGGTAATATCTTTTACATTATCACAGTACTACAGTAATTTATTATACTTAAATATTTAAAACTGTATCGAAATATAAATCATCTGATTCTTTATGCAAAATCAATGAATATTTCATTCATATAACTTGTATTCCAGACTCCAGAGCTAAATAATTTTGTGTGAAAAAAATTCAGCAATTCTTACGTAATTCATCTTACAATCGCTTGAGATATTTGCATTCTGCATATGTTAAAATTAGGCTTCCTTGAAGAAATAATAAAAGTTTAGGGATCATTTAAAATCACAACTATTGTAATTGCATAGGCACGGAATTTAGATACACAGATAATATATATGTGTATGTGTATATACTCAAAGTATTGGAATCGTGCCGAAGATCGGAACTCGAATTTTCAAAGGATCTACACGTTTTGGGACTTCTAGAACACGAAAAAACTACTTTTAGGAAGACGTCTGTGTGTGTAAGGGTGTATCTGTGTATGTTTCTGTGTGTCTGTGTGGATATTACATCCACTCTAATTGAAAAACTAATGGACCGAATTTCATACAATTTGGTAGGCATGTTTTTTATGGGAAATCCTGATGTTCATTAGATTATAGTACGATTCGTAATAAAAGAATCTGCCTTCTTTGCGAAATGGCCGCAGAAATTGCCTTTATCCACTCTAGCTAAAAACTAATGAACCAAATTTAACAAAATTTGGAGTATAATATTTCAATAACCTACAAGTGATTTATATACCAAATTTAACAAAATTTTGTATATAAATTATTTGTAGGTTATTCTACTACGATTCGGGAAAAAGGCACGGGCTATTTTTGCGAAATGGCCAGCAAAAATCGTTATATATAAAAATAAAAGACTACGTGTGCTCAATTACATCAATTAAATTCCTATTTTATATGTGATTTTTGACAACAAAAAGAATAAGACTAACCCCATTACTCTAGGACTAGCCGTTCTTGAGATATTCTAGTTTTTTCGCGTTTTCGCTACGCCACCTTTGACAATAAGTCCAGCTATCAAATGAGAACCAAATTTAAGTTTAACGTGTAAATTCAATGTCATTTAAAATACTTATGTTGTGCAGATAAACTCAAATTATCATTAAATAAATAAAGAGAACGAATATGAGTCTGCAGAGAAAGACATGTGCTGTCCACATCAGAATTTTTAACAATATTGCACCAATGATTTATAGAAGTGAACGGGGATTATTTTCAGGCCATTTCGAAAAAAATGTATGATCTATATTTAAAGATCCATCAAATTTTTGTCGAATAAAATGTTCAACAAATTTAAGCTGTGTACCAAATTTTAACTCTCTAGGACGTAGGAAAGTGCATTTAAAATGCCATCAATTAAATTTATCATGAAGAGTTATATAAAATTTAAAAAAAATGAAAAATTGTTATCTACCAAATTTATTTTAAAATATGAAGCCACTCCCATATGCAAAACGTTTAAACAAAGGGAGAGATATTTATTATATAATATCTCTCTCTTTTCTTTCTGGAAGATATCCCAAAGTCAGAATTTAATTGAATTTGTTTTTTTCCCTATATTAAATAATTTTTTTAATTAAAAAACTACTTAACATATTTTACTGAATTTTTTTTTATATATTCTATGGGATAATGTGAATATTTCCTAAAAATTTCGAAGCAATTCGTGAATTTTAAATTTACTTAAAAAATGTTTGAAAAATTAGGTCCCATAGGGTTCAATGTATTTCATTTTTTCAACCCGGGTTCAATAAAAAACTAATTGGGTGATATTACGGAATGGATATAAATTGTTGAAAATAATGAAATATAACCCCTCCGGAAACATTTTAAGTTAAACTAGTTTCTATTTATGTGACAGCAATAAGATATATTTGCATAGAGCAAATAAAAAATTTGCCCCACTAAAATTTCATTCGCCCCCCGGCCAAAAACTCTAGGAAGAAACACTGCACCCCCCCCCCCTCTCCCCCGTTTAAGGGTAGTATGACACCATAAATTGCACATATTCATGTAGAAAAGTTAAACGTTTTCACTAATTATTCTTAGGAAATTCATTAACGAACTTCTAACACAATAAAAGATGATGTTTGTGTGTGTGTGTGTGTGTGTCGTCGGTAGCGGAAAATCGAATCTTCGGACAGCGACGAATGTAAACACAATTGTAAACACTGTTGTTATTGTAAACACATTGTACTGATGATATTGTAAACACAAATAACGATTATACCCAGAATGGATACGGACCAGATGGAAAACATTTGGGCTCTCAGAATAAATAAATGCATCATTAGTTTCAGAGACAGAGCAATATGGTAGCATCATATATACCCATGCATTGTAACATTCAATTGTAAGTACTTAAGCGATATTGTTAACATAAATAACGACCATACCAAGAACGGATGCAAACCTGGTGCAAAAGACTGAGCTCTCAGAATAAATATATGCATCATTAGTTTCTGAGACAGAGCAATATGATAGCATCATATAAACCCATGCATTGAACATGCTATTGTAAATACTTATGTAAATATTGTTAACACAAATAACGATCATAAACAGAATGGATACGAACCTGGTGTAAAAGAAATTGGGCTGTCAGAATAAATATATGCATCATTAGTTTCAGAGACAGAGCAATATGGTAGCATCATATAAACCCATGCATTGTAACATGCTATTGTAAATGCTTATGTGATATTGTAAACACAAGTAACGATTATACCCAGAATGGATACGGACCTGATGGAAAACATTTGGGCTCTCAGAATAAATAAATGCATCATTAGTTTCAGAGACAGAGCAATATGGTAGCATCATATATACCCATGCATTGTAACATTCAATTGTAAGTACTTATGCGATATTGTTAACATAAATAACGACCATACCAAGAACGGATGCGAAGCTGGTGCAAAAGACTGAGCTCTCAGAATAAATATATGCATCATTAGTTTCTGAGACAGAGCAATATGATAGCATCATATAAACCCATGCATTGAACATGCTATTGTAAATACTTATGTAAATATTGTTAACACAAATAACGATCATAAACAGAATGGATGCGAACCTGGTGTAAAAGAAATTGGGCTGTCAGAATAAATATATGCATCATTAGTTTCAGAGACAGAGCAATATGGTAGCATCATATAAACCCATGCATTGTAACATGCTATTGTAAATGCTGATGTGATATTGTAAACACAAGTAACGATTATACCCAGAATGGATACGGACCTGATGGAAAACATTTGGGCTCTCAGAATAAATAAATGCATCATTAGTTTCAGAGACAGAGCAATATGGTAGCATCATATATACCCATGCATTGTAACATTCAATTGTAAGTACTTATGCGATATTGTTAACATAAATAACGACCATACCAAGAACGGATGCGAACCTGGTGCAAAAGACTGAGCTCTCAGAATAAATATGCATCATTAGTTTCTGAGACAGAGCAATATGATAGAATCATATAAACCCATGCATTGAACATGCTATTGTAAATACTTATGTAAATATTGTTAACACAAATAACGATCATAAACAGAATGGATGCGAACCTGGTGTAAAAGAAATTGGGCTGTCAGAATAAATATATGCATCATTAGTTTCGGAGACAGAGCAATATGGTAGCATCATATAAACCCATGCATTGTAACATGCTATTGTAAATGCTTATGTGATGTTGTAAACACAAGTAACGATTATACCCAGAATGGATACGGACCTGATGGAAAATATTTGGGCTCTCAGAATAAATAAATGCATCATTAGTTTCAGAGACAGAGCAATATGGTAGCATCATATATACCCATGCATTGTAACATTCAATTGTAAGTACTTATGCGATATTGTTAACATAAATAACGACCATACCAAGAACGGATGCGAAGCTGGTGCAAAAGACTGAGCTCTCAGAATAAATATATGCATCATTAGTTTCTGAGACAGAGCAATATGATAGCATCATATAAACCCATGCATTGAACATGCTATTGTAAATACTTATGTAAATATTGTTAACACAAATAACGATCATAAACAGAATGGATGCGAACCTGGTGTAAAAGAAATTGGGCTGTCAGAATAAATATATGCATCATTAGTTTCAGAGACAGAGCAATATGGTAGCATCATATAAACCCATGCATTGTAACATGCTATTGTAAATGCTGATGTGATATTGTAAACACAAGTAACGATTATACCCAGAATGGATACGGACCTGATGGAAAACATTTGGGCTCTCAGAATAAATAAATGCATCATTAGTTTCAGAGACAAAGCAATATGGTAGCATCATATATACCCATGCATTGTAACATTCAATTGTAAGTACTTATGCGATATTGTTAACATAAATAACGACCATACCAAGAACGGATGCGAAGCTGGTGCAAAAGACTGAGCTCTCAGAATAAATATATGCATCATTAGTTTCTGAGACAGAGCAATATGATAGCATCATATAAACCCATGCATTGAACATGCTATTGTAAATACTTATGTAAATATTGTTAACACAAATAACGATCATAAACAGAATGGATGCGAACCTGGTGTAAAAGAAATTGGGCTGTCAGAATAAATATATGCATCATTAGTTTCAGAGACAGAGCAATAAGGTAGCATCATATAAACCCATGCATTGTAACATGCTATTGCAAATGCTTATGTGATATTGTAAACACAAATAACGATTATACCCAGAATGGATACGGACCTGATGGAAAACATTTGGGCTCTCAGAATAAATAAATGCATCAGTTTCAGAGACAGAGCAATATGGTAGCATCATATATACCCATGCATTGTAACATTCAATTGTAAGTACTTATGCGATATTGTTAACATAAATAACGACCATACCAAGAACGGATGCGAAGCTGGTGCAAAAGACTGAGCTCTCAGAATAAATATATGCATCATTAGTTTCTGAGACAGAGCAATATGATAGCATCATATAAACCCATGCATTGAACATGCTATTGTAAATACTTATGTAAATATTGTTAACACAAATAACGATCATAAACAGAATGGATGCGAACCTGGTGTAAAAGAAATTGGGCTGTCAGAATAAATATATGCATCATTAGTTTCAGAGACAGAGCAATATGGTAGCATCATATAAACCCATGCATTGTAACATGCTATTGTAAATGCTGATGTGATTTTGTAAACACAAGTAACGATTATACCCAGAATGGATACGGACCTGATGGAAAACATTTGGGCTCTCAGAATAAATAAATGCATCATTAGTTTCAGAGACAGAGCAATATGGTAGCATCATATATACCCATGCATTGTAACATTCAATTGTAAGTACTTATGCGATATTGTTAACATAAATAACGACCATACCAAGAACGGATGCGAAGCTGGTGCAAAAGACTGAGCTCTCAGAATAAATATATGCATCATTAGTTTCTGAGACAGAGCAATATGATAGCATCATATAAACCCATGCATTGAACATGCTATTATAAATACTTATGTAAATATTGTTAACACAAATAACGATCATAAACAGAATGGATGCGAACCTGGTGTAAAAGAAATTGGGCTGTCAGAATAAATATATGCATCATTAGTTTCAGAGACAGAGCAATATGGTAGCATCATATAAACCCATGCATTGTAACATGCTATTGTAAATGCTGATGTGATATTGTAAACACAAGTAACGATTATACCCAGAATGGATACGGACCTGATGGAAAACATTTGGGCTCTCAGAATAAATAAATGCATCATTAGTTTCAGAGACAGAGCAATATGGTAGCATCATATATACCCATGCATTGTAACATTCAATTGTAAGTACTTATGCGATATTGTTAACATAAATAACGACCATGCCAAGAACGGATGCGAACCTGGTGCAAAAGACTGAGCTCTCAGAATAAATATGCATCATTAGTTTCTGAGACAGAGCAATATGATAGAATCATATAAACCCATGCATTGAACATGCTATTGTAAATACTTATGTAAATATTGTTAACACAAATAACGATCATAAACAGAATGGATGCGAACCTGGTGTAAAAGAAATTGGGCTGTCAGAATAAATATATGCATCATTAGTTTCGGAGACAGAGCAATATGGTAGCATCATATAAACCCATGCATTGTAACATGCTATTGTAAATGCTTATGTGATGTTGTAAACACAAGTAACGATTATACCCAGAATGGATACGGACCTGATGGAAAATATTTGGGCTCTCAGAATAAATAAATGCATCATTAGTTTCAGAGACAGAGCAATATGGTAGCATCATATATACCCATGCATTGTAACATTCAATTGTAAGTACTTATGCGATATTGTTAACATAAATAACGACCATACCAAGAACGGATGCGAAGCTGGTGCAAAAGACTGAGCTCTCAGAATAAATATATGCATCATTAGTTTCTGAGACAGAGCAATATGATAGCATCATATAAACCCATGCATTGAACATGCTATTGTAAATACTTATGTAAATATTGTTAACACAAATAACGATCATAAACAGAATGGATGCGAACCTGGTGTAAAAGAAATTGGGCTGTCAGAATAAATATATGCATCATTAGTTTCAGAGACAGAGCAATATGGTAGCATCATATAAACCCATGCATTGTAACATGCTATTGTAAATGCTGATGTGATATTGTAAACACAAGTAACGATTATACCCAGAATGGATACGGACCTGATGGAAAACATTTGGGCTCTCAGAATAAATAAATGCATCATTAGTTTCAGAGACAAAGCAATATGGTAGCATCATATATACCCATGCATTGTAACATTCAATTGTAAGTACTTATGCGATATTGTTAACATAAATAACGACCATACCAAGAACGGATGCGAAGCTGGTGCAAAAGACTGAGCTCTCAGAATAAATATATGCATCATTAGTTTCTGAGACAGAGCAATATGATAGCATCATATAAACCCATGCATTGAACATGCTATTGTAAATACTTATGTAAATATTGTTAACACAAATAACGATCATAAACAGAATGGATGCGAACCTGGTGTAAAAGAAATTGGGCTGTCAGAATAAATATATGCATCATTAGTTTCAGAGACAGAGCAATAAGGTAGCATCATATAAACCCATGCATTGTAACATGCTATTGCAAATGCTTATGTGATATTGTAAACACAAATAACGATTATACCCAGAATGGATACGGACCTGATGGAAAACATTTGGGCTCTCAGAATAAATAAATGCATCAGTTTCAGAGACAGAGCAATATGGTAGCATCATATATACCCATGCATTGTAACATTCAATTGTAAGTACTTATGCGATATTGTTAACATAAATAACGACCATACCAAGAACGGATGCGAAGCTGGTGCAAAAGACTGAGCTCTCAGAATAAATATATGCATCATTAGTTTCTGAGACAGAGCAATATGATAGCATCATATAAACCCATGCATTGAACATGCTATTGTAAATACTTATGTAAATATTGTTAACACAAATAACGATCATAAACAGAATGGATGCGAACCTGGTGTAAAAGAAATTGGGCTGTCAGAATAAATATATGCATCATTAGTTTCAGAGACAGAGCAATATGGTAGCATCATATAAACCCATGCATTGTAACATGCTATTGTAAATGCTGATGTGATTTTGTAAACACAAGTAACGATTATACCCAGAATGGATACGGACCTGATGGAAAACATTTGGGCTCTCAGAATAAATAAATGCATCATTAGTTTCAGAGACAGAGCAATATGGTAGCATCATATATACCCATGCATTGTAACATTCAATTGTAAGTACTTATGCGATATTGTTAACATAAATAACGACCATACCAAGAACGGATGCGAAGCTGGTGCAAAAGACTGAGCTCTCAGAATAAATATATGCATCATTAGTTTCTGAGACAGAGCAATATGATAGCATCATATAAACCCATGCATTGAACATGCTATTGTAAATACTTATGTAAATATTGTTAACACAAATAACGATCATAAACAGAATGGATGCGAACCTGGTGTAAAAGAAATTGGGCTGTCAGAATAAATATATGCATCATTAGTTTCAGAGACAGAGCAATATGGTAGCATCATATAAACCCATGCATTGTAACATGCTATTGTAAATGCTGATGTGATATTGTAAACACAAGTAACGATTATACCCAGAATGGATACGGACCTGATGGAAAACATTTGGGCTCTCAGAATAAATAAATGCATCATTAGTTTCAGAGACAGAGCAATATGGTAGCATCATATATATCCATGCATTGTAACATTCAATTGTAAGTACTTATGCGATATTGTTAACATAAATAACGACCATACCAAGAACGGATGCGAAGCTGGTGCAAAAGACTGAGCTCTCAGAATAAATATATGCATCATTAGTTTCTGAGACAGAGCAATATGATAGAATCATATAAACCCATGCATTGAACATGCTATTGTAAATACTTATGTAAATATTGTTAACACAAATAACGATCATAAACAGAATGGATGCGAACCTGGTGTAAAAGAAATTGGGCTGTCAGAATAAATATATGCATGATTAGTTTCAGAGACAGAGCAATATGGTAGCATCATATAAACCCATGCATTGTAACATGCTATTGTAAATGCTTATGTGATATTGTAAACACAAATAACGATTATACCCAGAATGGATACGGACCTGATGGAAAACATTTGGGCTCTCAGAATAAATAAATGCATCATTAGTTTCAGAGACAGAGCAATATGGTAGCATCATATATATCCATGCATTGTAACATTCAATTGTAAGTACTTATGCGATATTGTTAACATAAATAACGACCATACCAAGAACGGATGCGAAGCTGGTGCAAAAGACTGAGCTCTCAGAATAAATATATGCATCATTAGTTTCTGAGACAGAGCAATATGATAGAATCATATAAACCCATGCATTGAACATGCTATTGTAAATACTTATGTAAATATTGTTAACACAAATAACGATCATAAACAGAATGGATGCGAACCTGGTGTAAAAGAAATTGGGCTGTCAGAATAAATATATGCATGATTAGTTTCAGAGACAGAGCAATATGGTAGCATCATATAAACCCATGCATTGTAACATGCTATTGTAAATGCTTATGTGATATTGTAAACACAAATAACGATTATACCCAGAATGGATACGGACCTGATGGAAAACATTTGGGCTCTCAGAATAAATAAATGCATCATTAGTTTCAGAGACAGAGCAATATGGTAGCATCATATATACCCATGCATTGTAACATTCAATTGTAAGTACTTATGCGATATTGTTAACATAAATAACGACCATACCAAGAACGGATGCGAAGCTGGTGCAAAAGACTGAGCTCTCAGAATAAATATATGCATCATTAGTTTCTGAGACAGAGCAATATGATAGCATCATATAAACCCATGCATTGAACATGCTATTGTAAATACTTATGTAAATATTGTTAACACAAATAACGATCATAAACAGAATGGATGCGAACCTGGTGTAAAAGAAATTGGGCTGTCAGAATAAATATATGCATGATTAGTTTCAGAGACAGAGCAATATGGTAGCATCATATAAACCCATGCATTGTAACATGCTATTGTAAATGCTTATGTGATATTGTAAACACAAATAACGATTATACCCAGAATGGATACGGACCTGATGGAAAACATTTGGGCTCTCAGAATAAATAAATGCATCATTAGTTTCAGAGACAGAGCAATATGGTAGCATCATATATACCCATGCATTGTAACATTCAATTGTAAGTACTTATGCGATATTGTTAACATAAATAACGACCATACCAAGAACGGATGCGAAGCTGGTGCAAAAGACTGAGCTCTCAGAATAAATATATGCATCATTAGTTTCTGAGACAGAGCAATATGATAGCATCATATAAACCCACGCATTGAACATGCTATTGTAAATACTTATGTAAATATTGTTAACACAAATAACGATCATAAACAGAATGGATGCGAACCTGGTGTAAAAGAAATTGGGCTGTCAGAATAAATACATGCATCATTAGTTTCAGAGACAGAGCAATATGGTAGCATCATATAAACCCATGCATTGTATCATGCTATTGTAAATGCTTATGTGATATTGTAAAAATAAATAACGATCATACACAGAATGGAAGCGAACTTGGTGCAAAAAATTGGGCTCTCAGACAGAATAAAGGGCATCATTAGTTTCAGAGACAGCTCAATATGGTAACATCATACAGACCCATGCAACTGTAAATACTTATGTGATATTGTTAACACAAATAACGATCATAAATAGAATGGATGCGAATCTGGTGCAAAAAATTGAACTCTCAAAACAAATATATGCATCATTACTTTCAGAGACATGGCAATCATATTTATTAACATCATATAACTAACTCATTGATATATGAAGTACCAAGAAGGATTTATATGATGTACCGTAAAGGATAAGACCAACTCCATGTCTCTTAGATGGACCATTTTCCAGATATTTAAGATTTATTCTTTTAATTTGAAGAACTGAGGACGTCTTGCACTGCAATTAATAAACTATTTGATGAAATTTATTAGTTAAGTCGGTCACTTGAGGGTTATCCTGCTGAAATTTTGCTTAAAATGCTGAAATGTTGTACATCACCTTATTAGTGTATGGGGGCACATTTTGCTCATTGGAAATGTTTTTGTAAGGAGGACGTATAAAAATATAAATTTTGTATTTCTTCAAATGTAATCTCCTGAAAATTGTTATCGATTTCATAAAATTCTGTACCTTTTTTTTTACGCAACTTTGTAATTTATTATATATGTCTAAGATCCATATTTAAGGAATAAAAGCCGAGGTCAATGTTTTTGGGACACCCTGTAATATCTCTCGAACAAATCAAACAAATTGAATAAAATTTCGTACGATTTTCCCAATCAATAAATATCAGAAGTCTATTGATTTTCAGGTAACGTAACTCAGACAAACGCCTTCAATTTTTTTAACACTTTCTCAGAACTAAAAAAATGGGGGGGGGGGGGGACTATACAAACATATATATTTAAGCTAACATTTGTTGCAAAATTAGATATTATTATTATTTTTATTATTATTATTTTTATTTTTTAAGTAAATGACATAACTTATAGAACGATAACCTCCGCCGTTCTTGAGATATTACACGATTTTGAGGTAAAATATATAAAACTCTTAAAATTTTAAATATTTTCACTATTATCAAATAACTAAATGACACTATTTGTAAGTAAAAATAAATGTAAATTGTTGTTTAGTAGTTATTATGAACCGTTCTCTAGATAATATTAATTTTACTTTTGTATAAGGGGTGTGATATCTCCGCAAATAATAGCGCAAGTTACATGATATTTGAAACGTCTATTTAATCGGTAATAATGATACGCTTATTGATTTTTAACAATATCTAGTTGTAATAGGAAACGGTCATTTTCTGAATATATCGAATTATATTAAAGAATTATGTGGGACACACATTTACTTTCTCATACGTAGTATTGAGTAAATACTGTTTTTACGAAAATTTTCGATTTTGATGCCAATATACGTTTCACGACAGCCTGAACACGTTTTAACTATTTCTGGAGTGATGTTCGTCAATCTGATGTCTGTGGTCGATTATTTCTTACATACACGATAACTGCTACAAATATTATTGGATTTTCAAAAAACTTTATATCCGGCTTTGTTATCCAAAAATCTAGAACTAGACAGAACTCTTTACTTTCCCTGCAATACATGGTAATGTATAGGGAAAGTATTAGAATCATGTCGAAAATCGCAACTCGGGTTTTCGACGGATCTACACGTTTCAAGACCTCTAGAATACGAAAAAACCATTTTTAGCGTGACGTCTGTGTGTGTGTGTCTGTGCAGATTTTGTATCCACTCTAACTACAAAACAAATAGACCGAATTTCACAAAATTTTGTACGTAAGTCACTTGTGGGCGAGTCTGGTGCTAATTAGTTTTGGGTACGATTCCGGATAAAAGAATCCACCTTTTTTTGCGAAATAGCCCGCAAAAGCTTGTATCCACTCTAGCTGAAAAACTAATGGACCGAATTTCAAAAAATTAAGTAGATGAGTCACTTATAGGTCACCCTGGTGCTGATTACATTTTGGTACGATTCGGAAAAAAATAACCTGCCTTTTTTTGCAAAATGGCCCGCAAAAATTGTCAAAATCTAAACTAAAAAGCTACGTATGCTCAAATATATCCATTAAATGCTTGTTTAATACGTATTTTTCAACGAAGAAAAGAATAAGACCAACCCCATTACACTAGGACTAGCCGTTCTCGAGATATATTAATTTTTTTCGTATTTTCTCCACGCCACCTTTGAAAATAAGTCCAGTTATCAAATAAGAACGAAAATTGAATTAAAAGTGAATTAAATTTAATTGAAATAAAGAGAACGTGGATATAAGTCTGCAGGGAAAGTCATGTGCTGCCCACATCAGATTTTTTAAATTTGAACGAAAACTTCGAAATTGATTCAAAATTTTATATTTTTTTAACATAACAGCATGGGACAAAATTGGACACAATCATGCATAAAGGAAATTATTTATGGCTCGTGATCACGAGATTTAATAGTTTCAATCATTATTTTCGAAAATAACAGCTATACAATTTTTGTGTTCGTGACGTCATTGCCTCCACCCCCGGGTACATTGTCAAGTATGTTATCAATTTAAGATTTTGTCATGCCCTTTAAAGTGAAACGTAACACACTATAATTGTAATCATTTGGATCAACGATACCGATTTTTCAAAATTTTACTTGTAAAATTAGAAAAGAAAACCCACAAGCTACTTAAAAATGGATTATGGCATGAGAAATTAGCCACACGCCAGTTAATTCTCTATTAAAATCGCAAACTGATATCTCTACATTGATTTCAATAAGTGATTGTTTAAATAAAAATCAGTATATCCAAAATCACTAAAACCCTGAATTGAAAACAACTATTTTTAATTACCTCCGTACTGCTGCGCTAGCAGCCCTTGCGTTTCGGTCGGACCACCTCCGAGACGGGGCATGTTGGAAACGGTGTACTCTTCGTCGACAATGAGAACAGCAATAGATCATCATATGAATAATCCACAAATCAGAACTTTAAGCAGTAACCCCATGGAATGGTTCGCTATCACAAGACGCGAACACTAAGTGCAAGATTAGAAGGTAAAAGCAGATGGTGTTGGTCTTCTTAAATCGATCGGACAAACAAGAAATGACTTATGTTAAGGAAAACGATTGTACTGTCACCAGCGTCTGTCTGCAGATAACGCATCCATGTGAAAAAAATCTAGAAAATGAATTGCAACACATTAGAGACGCAATCTTGTGCACGCATATCAATCAAAATAGATGATTCACACCGCAGATAGAACGATCAATGGATTCTTGTCATAATTTATGAACATCAACACTAATGTTGAATACATTGCCAGACGGTGAATAAAACACGCTGCCTTTAAAAAAAAAAACTCAAAAGCTCAACGATAACCATCGTTTCACAGCTGGCATTTATATAAATAACACTGTTTACTTAAAGCTGGATATCTGTAGACTCCATGCAAGCAAAATCAAATAGCAAATCGTAGAATGATCTGATAAGGGTTCTTAGATTAGACAACCCAACGTGACACATTAATGACTAATCAAGTACCAGCTTTTTACATGCCTCTTTTTATCAATATTATAAAGCTGGTATTCCTCAATTTGCAAAGCACTGACAATACAAAATTGTAGAATGATCGAATGATGGCTCTCAGTTTTACAATAGCGTTACTCACAGATGACTCATACCAGTGTTATACTCCAGAAATAATATTTTCACACATTACGCAACTTTTTCTATTTTGAGACCACGTGTTAAAAAATCGAACCTCTTCCGTTGGTAAAACAGAATCACACTGTAAATTGCACACAATGCTGTTCATATGCAAGTTCTAGGCTAAAATAGCCCAGCATATCTCACTAAGGACTAATCGCTGCGAAGACTTCACACATCAACAAAAATTACCACATGCCAGAAGATCGAACCTCTTTGGATTGGTACAGCAAGATGACATCAAATCACACTATTATAATCACGTGCAAGTTATCCTCTATCTAAAACCATTCAACATGACTTGTCGATTGATCAAGGCGTTAAATATGACAAATCGACAGATTTTACACACCAGTTTCACTATTTAGAGCATGTAAATGCGCATATATTCCTTTGAGAGTAAACTAACTACACTAACATCTAAAAAAGTTGGTGAGGTTTGTCGAATGCACTCTAGTCTGACCGACCGTTTATCAGCACTCAGGCGGAAACACGTAATCGAATCGCTATCAGGCTACCAATCCATGCTTTCACCATTGCAAATAAGAGAACTAAGTGGGCCAGAAGATAAGTTGTGAAAATTCACTCGTGGAGATTACAAATCGCGATAATAACAAGTAGTACAAGAAGCTCTTCATTAAGATAAGTAAATGCACTCTTTGATGTCTTAGATGCGGAAACGTTTGAGAACTCAGGAGATACTTGAAGCACGCAAATATAAGTAAGTAAAAATATTGGTCTTGGTCTGTATCTTTGTCAGATATATACCGAATATTATTACAATATAAAATAACCTCTATACAGTAATACCCCGCTTCGCGTACTTTCAACGTTGGCACGCATTATATCGTAATCAAGCCACGAATTAAGCATGGAACCAAGCTTTAATAATTAACGTAATTTCTTTTCTTGCTAAACGTACAGGTTTCCTAGTCCCAATTAGTACCTTCTAATGGGATTATAACTATATATCATATATCGTAAATCGGTGCGACGGTTTCGGTTAAAACCAGATCTCATTATAACTGATGTAGTTTAAAATGCTTTTACCGTTCTCCTATTAAACCCTATTCTGTATGAATATTTCATAAACATTCTAGTCTTACTAACAAACATTTATGAAAGAGACTTCATAGGATGGCAAGTGGTGCATACCCTTCATTTTCGACAGAATACTCTTTTGCATACTTAGTACAGTTATGTGATTTTTTAGGAAAACAAGTCGTGACATCTCCAGTTCCACAATTTGCAAAGTACAGTACCTGCCTGAAACGGAATTTCAGGGAACCGGAAGAATTTTTCGCCTAGAAAGGGTTTCCGTTTTATGCAGGTTATTTCAGCAAAAGCTAAACATAAGGTTTAGCTGGAAATGCAGATAATTCTTATGTAATTGCTTACCTATATATGACTTTAAAAATTCTGAAAAGTTTATTTACATGTACTTAATAAATACTAATATATTATACCATAATAGTTAATTTAATTATTCTAAATATGTATATACGTTAATTTTTGCATACTACGATCACAGTAAGTAAATATAAAAATAGTATACCCCTTGTCCTTGATTGTTAGCTTATCACCTTACCTTAAAAAATAAATAAATTTAATTACCGGGAAAATATTACTGCTCACCATGAAACAACTAACCAAAAAGCAAAATCACTACATTTTTATTGAGACGAACTTTAAAATAATCCAACATGTTTTTTTTTTTTTTTATACATATGTCTACTAATGATTTCTACCTTTAAAAAATAATTTTATTCGTGTTTAGTACGATGGAACACATGATCACCATTAATTTTTGACTAGAGAAACTACATGCAATTACATAAATCGATTTTAAACTACAGAATATGCCCAAACAAAAATCGCAAAGATGAGCTGAATTAAGACCGTAACTAGATTTTCAGTTCGGGGGACGGTGAGGTTTGAACAAAAACTAACTTTAATTATAAAGACCTCTTATACAACTTATAGCATATCCTTCTTATGATAAAATACAATATAAGGTTTGTAACATTTAAATATTAAAATGAATTGAAATAAGTTTTAATATTTTAGTCAAGAAAAAACTAAAATATATTTCTAAAACAGGATAATTAGATCGATATCCAATAGATGGCGCCACCACAAAAGAATTTGGTCCACAAATTTGATTAAAAATGACCTTTGATTATAAAGACCCCTATACAACTTACGGGGAATGGAAATAGCAGCTTTTTCGAGGAGACTTCAAAGAAAAAATGATTATATCTCCGTCCTCTATTGACGGTGACAAACTGAAGATTTGAAGCTGTGTTACCAAATTGTTTTCAAAAACAATAAATTACCTGGATTTTACTTTACTTCCCGAATTATTTACTTTTTTGTCTTGTGCATAATTTCGATCGTTCCGTTATTTAAGGGTGAGCGTCAGTAAATTTTCTGCCCTATCCGCGCTTTGTTAATTTCCGCGGCACACATATTTCACCGAAATTCTGCTCAAACAGTTGCGAAATATTTTCTTATAGATAAAATGCTATGCTTAGATTATATTAAAACTAAATTTAATACCCAATAAAACATAGAATATATGTTTTATTTTAATTTAAAATATTTTTGGTGCTGCCATCTGTTGTCGTAATTTAATTCATACCGACTATTTTTATTTTTTAATGAACATTTTTAAATGTCTATTCCTTCTAATACGCTATTAAATACAACAACAGATCATATATAATGCCATAATCACGGAAACGTAATTGAACTTGGACTTGAAGACAAAGGAACTTGAAGACAAAACTGCAGTCCTCAGTGATGTACATGTGATATTATGTTCTTGTTTTGGCAACACTAACTTTAGGTACTTGAAGAATGGCAACACTACTATGTTTGATGTTCCAACTACTAGCGTGCGATACTGCTTTGCCATTTTGTCATGCATCATTCTAGTTGATTAAAGCTTTCTTTAAGTCTAACTCGTTTTCTAATGATCATTTCTATTACAATTTAATCAACTAGATTTCTTGGATCTAAATTCACATGAGATGGAACGACTTCTCAAGCCAGAGAGATTCGACGTGGATCCAACGTGCGTAGGAGCTGAAGCAAAATGGAAACATTGGAAACGGACATTTTCAAATTTCCTGGGCGAAGTTCAGCATTTGACTGAGGAAAATAAGCTTCATCTCTTGTGTAATTACGTGTCGGCGGGTGTTTATCAGCATATCAACGAAGCAGAAAACTACAATACGGCTATTACTGCCCTGGATTCTATTTACGTTACTAAACGAAACGAAATATTCGCCAGACACTGCGTGGCTTCGAGAACTCAACAATCGGGAGAGTCTGTGAGTGAATATCTACAGATACTTAAACAAATGAGCAAAGATTGTAATTTCAAATCTGTTACGGCTGAACAATACAAAAATGAGTATATTAGAGACGCATTCATTCGGGGTTTAAGGAGCACTCGAATTCGAGAACGCCTGTTGGAGAACACTACAATTACGTTGGATAATGCATTCGACCAGGCTAGGGCATTAGAACTGGCAGAACATCACTCCGCTTCATATTCTGCAAATTCGAATTCGGTACCTGTGGCTGCTATGGAGCAGAAAGACGAAAAACCCGAGGAGACTCACGCAACTGCAGCTATACCAGCCCGCACCGGAAAATGCTTTTTTTGTGGGAATGACCGCCATGTTCGAAACGTCTGCCCGGCCAAGAATGCACTATGTAGAGGGTGTGGAAAGAAAGGTCATTACCAGAGAGTTTGCAAGTCTAGACTGTCGCGCCCCCCGAACAATTCTACGGCATCAGTTCATACTTTAGCATCAGCATCAATTATCCCCAGTTGTCTCCAAAAATCTATTACTAAAGTGGATATAAATGGAATAGAGCTAAATGCTCTGATCGATACTGGCAGCTCACTCAGTTTTCTAAACCAATCTCTGGTAAAAAAGTGTCGAATACTAGTGAAGCCATACTTCGGTAGAATAACTATGGCTAACTCTTCCTTAAGCTCGGACATTACTGGCTGTTCCATGATAACGGTAAAATTACAAACTCATTCATATACAAACGTAGAGGTGTTAATCATGAAAAACCTCTGTGCAGATTTTCTGATCGGCCATGACTTACTAAAAAATCATTCTTCAGTTGAGATTGATTTCAACGGTGACAGACCACCTCTGAAAATCTGCTCATTGGCAATTGCTCAAGTCCCCTCTGTCTCACTGTTTGCTAACTTAACCCCTGACTGTAGACCAGTGATCACGAAGTCAAGGCGTCAAACGGAAGAAGATAGACTATTTATAGCTGCGAACGTAAACAGACTACTAGAAGAAGGTGCAATCGAACCCAGTAATTCACCTTGGCGTGCACAAGCATTTGTCGTGAAAGGAGAACACCACAAGCCCAGAATGGTTGTCGATTATTCACAGACAATTAATAGATTCACGATGCTTGATGCTTATCCTCTTCCCAGAATTGAAGAATTAATTTCACAAGTGTCTAAATATGAAATATTTAGTACTATTGATCTCAAAAGTGCCTATCATCAGGTACCCATATTAGAATCTGAAAAACATTACACAGCTTTTGAAGCTGAAGGTAAACTGTACCATTTTCTACGTGTCCCTTTCGGTGTGACTAATGGGGTAGCATGCTTCCAGAGAATCATTGATAAAATAATTAAGGATGAAGGTTTAGAAGGCACTTTTCCATATCTTGATGATGTAACGGTATGTGGGAAAAATCAAAGAGAGCATGACTGCAACTTGGAAAAATTCATGATTACTGCTAAGAAATACAACCTAACACTGAATGATGAGAAGTGTGTTTTTTCTACTAAATCGATCAAACTACTAGGATACTTTATCGAGAACAAAACTATAAAACCTGACCCCGACAGACTGGCTCCACTGTTGAACTTACCTATTCCTAAAGACACAGCGTCTCTACAACGTGCGCTGGGCATGTTTGCCCATTATTGTCGTTGGATTCCCACATTCTCTGAGAAGATTCGCCCTCTCTTGGCTAAGGGTCCCTTTCCTCTTCCAGAAGTTGCTGTGAAGGCTTTTGACTCATTAAAGACCGATATAGCTAATGCCTCCTTGTTTGCTATTGAGGACAACATACCCTTTAGAGTGGAAACAGACGCCTCTGAGTTTGCTATAGGGGCTTCCTTGAGTCAAGCTGAACGTCCTGTGGCATTCTTCTCAAGAACTCTGAACGCATCTGAGCAGAAGCATTCCTCGATTGAAAAGGAGGCCTATGCAATTGTTGAATCCCTACGGAATTGGCGACATTACTTAATTGGTAGACATTTTGAAGTTTTTACTGACCAAAGATCAGTCACATTCATGTTTGATCAGTGTCATAACAGTAAAATTAAAAATGAGAAAATCATGCGTTGGAGATTGGAACTTACCTGCTTCAAATTTGATATTATCTACCGACCTGGAAACAGAAATGCAACTGCGGATACTCTATCAAGAATAACGGCGGCTACCAGCCCAGGAGTGAATATAAGAGAATTACATGAGGCATTGTGTCATCCGGGAATCACCCGAATGTATCATTGGATCAGATCTAAAAATTTAGCCTTCTCTTTGGACGACATTAAGAGGGTCATAAACGCTTGCCCCTGTTGCAACGAAGTCAAGCCACGATTCTGTAAAAATGATGGAAAATTAATCAAAGCAACTGCTGCTTTTGAAAGATTAAATCTGGATTTCAAAGGACCTTTACCAACAGTTTCCAGGAACCGCTTCCTCCTGACTGTAGTAGATGAGTTTTCGAGATTCCCCTTTGCAATTCCCTGTTCTGATATCTCGGCGTCTACCATTATAACTCACTTGCAAAACATCTTCTCAATTTTTGGAATGCCGGCTTATATACATTTTGATAGAGGTTCATCTTTTATGTCCCGTGAGTTAAAATCTTTTCTCACTCCACTTGGGATAGCGACTAGCAGGACGACTGCTTACAATCCGCAAGGAAACGGCCAAGTCGAAAGATACAATGGAATCGTATGGAAAACTATCCAGCTGGCACTAAAATCAAAAAACATGGCAATTGAACAGTGGGAAAATGTTTTACAACCTGCCTTACATTCGATTCGCTCCCTACTATGCACCTCCACAAATGCTACACCTCATGAACGAATGTTCTCCCACATTAGAAGATCCTACAATGGTTACTCCATACCTACCTGGCTTACCCATCCAGGTCCAGTGCTAATGAGGAACAACACACGAGCTAATAAGTATGAGCCTATTGTGCAGGAAGTAGAACTCATTGAAGCAAACCCAGACTATGCTTATGTTAGACTCCCAGACGGACGTGAAACCAGTGTCTCTATACGGCACTTAGCTCCAAGAGGGGAAACTCCTTTACCTATCAATGACGACGGAGACAGCTGTAGCAGCCATCTGCCTTCTTCTGATATTCTGAATCCTGAATTGTCTAACGCACATACAAAAACCCCACCGGTGAGTCTCAAAAATATGACAGAAGATGAAGCCCAAGACAGTGTACCACCATATCCTAGCAGTCCAGCCTCCTCATCAGAGAACTTCTGTAAGAATACTGGGGAGAGGTCCCAGGATCCTACTACACTTCGTCCCAGCAGACCGAAACGCCTGCCTTCCTATTTAGCCGACTATGTGATTGACTAACACTATGGGAGGGGTGAATGTGATATTATGTTCTTGTTTTGGCAACACTAACTTTAGGTACTTGAAGAATGGCAACACTACTATGTTTGATGTTCCAACTACTAGCGTGCGATACTGCTTTGCCATTTTGTCATGCATCATTCTAGTTGATTAAAGCTTTCTTTAAGTCTAACTCGTTTTCTAATGATCATTTCTATTACAGTACATTCAGATCCCTTATCAAATTTATAGAATGATAAATTACCTTTCCGTGATTGTGGCATTATTATATATGATCTGTTGTTGTATTTAACCCTGTATTAGAAGGAATAGATATTTAAAAATGTTCATTAAAAAATAAAAATAATCGGTATGAATTAAATTACGACAACAGATGGCAGCACCAAAAATATTTTGGATTAAAATAAAAAATATATTCTATGTTTTTGGGGCATTAAATTTAGTTTTAATATAATCTAAGCATTGCATTTTATCTTTCAGAAAATATTTCGCAACTGTTTGAGCAGAATTTCGGCGAAATATGTGTGCCGCGAAAGTTAACAAAGCGCGGATAGGGCAGAAAATTTACTGACGCTCACCCTTAAATCTGGCAACACTGGATTTTTCATGTTTTCTCCTCCCTTCAAAAGAAAAAAAACGGGGTTCCGAACCTATTCACCCAATCGAACGTGTCCGTTCCTTTTTATGGGCAGCCTTGGGAACGAGGATGAATCTAGGGTTTTAAATTTATATATACATATTTACATTACAATTCATTTCGATGAAAAATATTTTCGGCGTTCTGACGCCGTCCACTCATTTAATTCGACCACTCATATGAAGTGAAGATTACACTCATATAAAGTGCAGATTTTGAAACCTTGATTTGAGGACAAATCAGTGCGGTGTCCTTGAAAAAAATTTCGTTATTCGAGAACATTGGTCAACTTATGATCACAAATTATATCTTTTCATATTCACTATAACAATAACTCATTTCTCACTGTGGCCGTCGGCACGTCCATCTCTGCAATGCTTGACGACGAATTTAGCTGTATATCACCAACTTAGCGATTTTTCTTGATGTTGCGCAATTGAAAAAAATCATCGCCAAACTGGTAAAAATGACGCCAAATGAATGAAATTGTGTTTTGAAAGGGGATAGATAGTATTGTAGTAAGGATGTTTCGATAGTGTTTGTCTGTCAGGTCCAACCATCTCACATGGTAAATTAACAAAAATGTCGCCAAATCGATACAAATGTTGGCAAATTGATAAAAATGTCGCGAAAGAGATAAAGATAACAGTTTTGTATGATGTTTAGATAGCGTTTATTTGTCAGTCCAACAATCCAACTTGACAACAAATTTGGAGAAAATGAAGGCAAACTGATCAAGATATCGCCAAATTGATATCAAACATCAAATCAATGAAATTAATTGAGTTTTAAAAGGGAAATATTGGAATGATGTTTCAGTATCTGTCGGTCCAACCGTCCCACTTAGCGACGAATTTGGCGACTTTTTGAAAACATCGCCAAATTAACAAAAATTTCGCAAAATCAATAAAAATGTCTCCAAATTGATAAAATAACACCAAATCAATGAATGTTTTGAAAGAGGATAAATAGTATTGGAATGATGTTTCGGTATCGTTTGTCTGTCAGTCAAACCGTCCCATTTGGCCACTTTCTAAGTGTCGCCAAATTGATCAAAATATCGCCAAATTAACGAAAATGTTACCAATCGATATAAATATCACCAAATCAATGAAATTAAATTTTAAAAGGGGATAGTATTGTAAAGTTTCGATATCGTTTATCTGTCAGTTCAACAGTCTCACATGGCGACAAATCTGGCGACTTTTTAAATTATCGCCAAATCGAAGAAAATACCTTCAAATTGATAAAAATGGTGCCAAATCAATGAAATTAATTGTGCTTTGAAAGGGGATAGTATTGTAATAATGTTTCGGTATCGTTTGTTTGTCAGTCCAACCGTCTTACTTGGTGACAAATTTGACGATTTTTTCAAATGTCTCCAAATTGCGCCAAATCAACGAAAATGTCACAAACTTTATGAAAATTCAATATCTTATAGGAAAGACTACTATAAGAATACCATTTATCCGTCAGTCTGTAACGTTTGGCGACGAATTTTGCGAGATGTCGCCAATTTTGCGGGATGCCGGCGAGTTCTTTAAATGTTATTAAATTTCACAAATGTCGCCAAATTGATATAAATAACACGAAATGGGAGTTAATGTTTTGTAAATTTTGAATTCCGTCATATAAAGGGCATACCTTTTAGTTATAAATAGAGATAATCTTATTCATGCAGATGTCAGATGTGTAATTAAAAGAATAATTTCCCAGACCAAAACTATTATCACAAAACATACTCATAAAATATGCATTAAACATGCCAAGTATGTCATGAAAGTTTATTCCGGTGTAAATTAAAATTAGAGAAAAAAATGTGAATAAAAATTAGAGAAATCTAAAGATGAAAATTATGTTGACTTTCTCATTAGCGATTGTCTAGTCTAACACTTAATCGGAAAATAAAAATACTTTGTTTCTTATGCCGACGGAGAAGGATTTTTTTTTTTCTTGTTTTATAACCGGTTAATACATTTAACAAACTTTTCTATACTTTAGGAAATAAAATCTCGCAAAAAATTCAATTTAAATCTTAACAGAAATTTGTTACAATATAGTAGATGTTTGGTCGATTTAAATTCTGAATTCAGTAGATTTTTCACTTGTCAGTAGAAGCGTCCCAAAAAAATCTGGTCACACTGGAGAAATGGGTTACTCTCGTAGATTTTATTTGCTAATTCAGGTCCCTGGTTTCATGTTTCATCAAATTTTAAAATCACCCTAACATATTCCCTTGTCTATAGAGAACTTACGGGTAGCTTTAAAATTTTATTGATATTTCCGTGTTCCGTGTGCAAAAAATGTTTTTGGGAACGGCCGGCTTTAACTACGCCCTTTACGAACTGCTTGAGGAACAACATCTTTCGTTAACTCAAACCCTTTTGAACAAAGCTCGAGATTCTACAATCACACATAATTCTACGCTTTCAAATCTAATAAGGTAGTCGTGTCAGCTCATTAAAACCAATGATATGCTCTGTCAGCCGAAGATTTTTATAACTTCCTGAAATGTCTTATGGCATCAATTACTTCGCATTCGAAGAATCATGATACCATTTCAGCGTTTCCACTCTTAAGCAGAAAAAAGTTTTAGAATAAAATGATCAAATCACGTTGTAATAACAAAAGTTAACAACACATCTCCACCAAAATACTAGATTTATATTCAAACACATGAGCACTTGGGTGGTGCTAAAAATTTTTGCCATTCTATTGGTTTTAATAAAAAAAAATTCCTCGATATGTCTATTTCTAAAGATCTACTATAAATTAGATGATGGCATATAGATTCAGCATCAAATTCCGGAGGAGGTGGGGTGGAGTGTCACTAAGAATATCCACTTCCGGCTCAAACGCTCTTGAAATATCTATTATTCAAGACTGGCTATAGATAGAGCTTAGATAATCATAGTTTTCGAGTAACCGTTTTGTAAGCAGAAATATGAAAATTTTACAATTTTCGAGTTTGTAATGCTTATATCTTAAAAACTAAAAAAGCTAGCTATAAGCAATAAGCAGGAATTTGTAGCTCTTTGATAGCCCTATAAGTGTATATAATCAGATTTTTGATAGGTTTTTTTTTTTTTTTTACAAAAGTTGAGTTTTATTTTATAAAATTTTATTCATGTAAAACCACTTCAGCTTCATCGGACTGGAGCAACCGCTAATTTTTTTTTTTTTTATTAGTGTGTGGTTTTCATATAGATAAGTAGCTGTTAGATCGTATCGGTAGATGGAGATTAGCTGATTTTATACTCAAATCAGCTAATCTTCAGCTACCGATACGATCTAACAGCTACGGTCACAATCTGATAGCTACCGATACGAAGATCATACTATGAAAAAGTTAGGCACTTCGCCAAATTTATTTATTTAAAAAAAAAAAAAAAAAAACGCAAAGGCACATCTCCCCGGGTCCTAAGGTACTTGTGTACCAAATTTCATAGACGTACGACGCCTGCATTTCCCGCTGGACTGCACACAGACATCTTTTATTACATATAATTTTCCTAATTTTCAACTTAATAATTCAGAAAATCGCATGCGTTCATTCTTAAACATAACATATCTTATTTGAAAAATGAAATCCGTAAAATACTCGATTCGTAAAATTGAACTATTCGTATAAATGAAATTTTGGGTATTTTATAATTAATGGAAAAGAATGTACAAAACGTGAACTTTCAGATAAAAAAATATACAAAAATTAGATATAACATTCTAAAAATTGCATTTAAAAAGATATATTTACATAATCTATTTACTAATCTATTTACATAATATTTTTTAAATGCCAATAACAGAAGTCTAATACCAAAGTTTATTCATAATAAACCTTGGTCTAATACCACCAGATAGCATGTGAAATAATGTAAAGCTACAGCTGTGTGTAAAGGCATTACATTTCAGATAATCTTATGATTCTTATCACCGTAAACATATTTCTTTTTTACCAACAAAGTACACACAGGGGCTCATACCCCCCCCCCCCCCTCCCTCTGTTGTATGAACAATTGCATTAGTTTCCTGTAGGTTTTATATGAGTGAACAAAAGCCAGATCGTAAACTCCCACCCCTCATTTTTGATATCCTGACAACAATTACAACTAGCATTGATCGGGCCAACGGCCGTACCGTGCTGAAAACACCGGTTCTCGTTAGATCACCGAAGTGAAGCAGCATCGGGAGCGGTTAGTACTTGGTGGGTGACCACCTCGGAACGCCGCGTGCTGTTGGCCATCTCGGGTGCGGTATCCCCGTGGTTTGCGCGCTAGATTTGCACGCTGCCACAAATGCCGCCGTGTTCATGCGGAGTACGATCACGTTAAACATGTGGGTCCGTAAGTCCTTCCGAGAGGTTGGTGGTAGGGGAAGGAGGGTACGGTCCCTGTGGATGCCACCCCCACTGGGTTCCGGTCTAAATTGGGTGGCACTTCCCGGCCGTCCATACAGTTACCTTACACCTTTCTGGTAGGTCGGACGGTCTGGGTCTCAACAACAACAACAACTAGCATTGATCTAATAAAATATTATTTTAATAAAAAAAATAATAATAATAACAAAATAAAAGAAATTCTATTACGGTATACCTTTTATTTGTATTATAATTATTGTTATTTTTAGGGGGGGGTATGCTTTTATGATAATAAATAAATTCACGTTTTCTTTGGTAATTAGCACAGATTTTTAAATTGTAATGATTTAAAAAACTATCTTTTTTTTTCTTTTCATTATATATGTCTTTCTACAAAAATGTAAATTTATATAGGAAGGGCTGTTCTATTACCACACCAAATTTAAATTACCTATCTTCAATATGATTTGAGAAATATACACATAAAAATAGAAATTTTATCATTTTAGATAACTGAACATAATGGCGTTAATCACAGTTGTGCAGCAGATATTAAAACATTATCACGTTGACCTTATGTAATGAAGCTTTGTTAAAACCCTTCTATACCTAAATAATCTATACAAAAGTATCAGTTGGCCGATCTGCATTCTGATAAATCTGAAGCAAAAAAAATTATAACAATTTCGATTTTAAACCAAGTAGCAAAATTCTACAAAACAAGAGAAATGCTTCAAGCCCGTATTTCCCAAAATGTGGTGCTACGGGTACCCTTGAGGGGATAAGTGTAGCGGACGAATATTGTACATTTATAACAGACAAAATGTACACGAAGTTGCCCGGGATTAAAGATTAGCGGTGTGCACACAGACACAAGTTTATTTTATTTTTGGATACGCGAGAGTATTTTTATAACGTTCTTTGGTTTTCGGAAATTCACTGCCAGTTCCGATGTAGTTTTATCGAAGATTAGCATATTAAATCCCAGGAAACGCCTAAATGTTTCAGAAAATGTACGAGGCGTTGCCCGCGATTTAGGATGAAAACCTTCAATTACAATCACACCGAAACTCTCAGTGAATTCTCGAAAACCAAACAACGGTTTAACAATACTCTCGCTTATTATAATAACAACAATTAAAAACAAGAAAGATTAATCATGCATAAAGCATTGATTATAAAACAATTTCCAGCTGAAATGCAATTTTATTTAAACATCTCTAAAATGTGAAACATTCAGCGCGGATACTTTTTAAATTATCACGGTACTACAATAATTTATTTTACCTGGAAACTTAAAACTTCATCAAAATAGGCAATGCTATAAAATCGTCTGCTTTTTTATGTAAAATCAATGAATATTTCATTCATATCACTTGCTTATATTTCAGACTCCAGAGTTACATAATATTGAGTTAAAAAAAAAATCAGCAATTCTTATACAACTCATCTTATAATCGTTTGATTTGTTTACATTCTGCATATGTTAAAATTGGCTTCGTTGTAGAAATAATCAAAGTTTAGTGATAATTTAAAATAAAAAATATAGTAATTAAGTATACGCAATTACAAGATTTTTGACAATGTAAAATTTTTCTGTGCCTATAGCCAATGAATTTAGACACACAGATAATATGCAAAAATAAAGCGGTTTTAGGATGATGGATGCAACACTAAATATAAATATAAGAGTTCCTTAAAAATCTGGATTTTTACTAAGCGAAAAAAAAAATGGATGCCACATTTTATTTTGCAATGAGTCACGTGATCTCTATATAATAAGGGTGTAATTATTATTTCAATTTTTATTTAAAAAGCTACTTAACATATTTTGATGAATTTTTTTAGCAATTAGTTAAAATTCACTAATTGCTTGAAATTTTTAGGAAATATTCAAATTATCACGTAAAATGTATATACATTTTACGTGATAGTTTGAATATTTCCTAAAATTTTCAAGCAATTAATGAATTTTAACTCCGCTTAAAAAATGTTTGAAAAATTAGGTCCCATAGGTTTTAATGTATTACATTTTTTCAAACCGGGTTAAATCCAAAACCAATTGGGTGATATTATTCTGTTACATTCCCATATATCCCCACAGACCGTCTCAACAACATACTAAAATTTTATCTTGATAAAGTCATTTTTACGACAGTTATCGTGCAAAAGACAGACAGACAGAATAAACGAAGTCAAACACTTTACGACTATGTTGGAAAGTGTTTAAAACTATTGCGCCAACGGTGTTAAGATAGAAACGCTGCGAGAATATCCCCAGTGACTGATATCTGGAAAGAATATGTCTTGACACAAAAAATATACATTTTATTTTTAAATTCATGAAAATCCGTCTACAAATCGTATGAATACCGTTCAAAATTGGTTTGAAAGAGAATTTGTCGATTTTTTACGATGGTGTCAAGATGGAAACCCTGATAATATTTCCAACCGCTAAAGAACTCATTTATGTAAAAATCATGCTAAAGCATAAATAACTAAAAAACTAATTCGAATTTAAAAATAAATAAATAAAGGCGAGGTGCACCTTCCCTCGTCCTTAAGTACCTGTGCACCAAATTTCAAAGTCGTATTTCGCTTTGATTTTCTGCTACAAACGAACAAACATCTTCCTTTACTATACATTTTTATCGCCCAAAACAATTCTATCTATAATAATAAAGGAAGATGCCCGTCTGTAGCGAAAAATCTAAGCGACGCATGACCATGAAATTTGGTGCACCTCGTACTAAGTTTAGTACTCGTAGTACTAAAGAACCCGGGAAGGTACAACTCGGTGTTATTTTCTTTTATTTTTATCCAATTCGAATTATTTTTTTAGTTATTTTATGCAGGATTTTAAAACATTTTTACACAAATCAGTTCCTTAGCGGTCGAAAATATTATCTCAGAGGTTCTGTCTTAACACCATCAGAATGATCGAAAAATTAACTTTCTCCATTTTGTACAAATATTAAAGTTGGTTTATTTTTAAACATTATCTTTACATAGATTAAATCAACACAATAATTTCATATACCTCTATTAAAATTCATTCAAAACGTTTTCAAAATTAAATAATGTTCAGCATAGTCCTACCCGAATACACTATAACATATATACACACTAACATATGCACACACAGAGACATCACCTCACAAACGTTCGATTCGAGTTCAGGGATATTTAAATCATTCTCTTACATCGAATAATATAATTCTATGTAGGCAGGACCGCCCGCAAGAGGTGTGTGTGTGTGGGGGGGGGGGGGTCAAAAGAATGCATTGCATAAGGTCCAGAGGTACTTGAAAAGGCTCGGACTGCACTACATAAACAAGTTATGAAAAATAGCAATAACTTGTAAATAGAGGGTGATAATAGGGGGGGGGGGGCACGCATTTGTTACACAGGTTCTGTTGGCGGCGCTGTACGTAGGGAAAATAAAAAACAAAACTGGATTGTTATTCAGAATAAATTGTACAGATTCGAACAGTCAATGCCAATATTTGAGGCTGCAGGTTCTTCCAACATAACATTTTTACTTTCCCGACCCTGCAATGCATGGAAATGTATAGGATGTATTTGTATCTATTAAGTAACTAAAATAAATGGCACAAAGATTGAATTAAAAAAAATAAAATTTTCATAATTTTAAATAATAAAATTGCTGCTTTTTTTAAATGATTCAGACATAAATGCATACTAAGAGCCTAGAAAATATTTATCTTATTTTATTTTTTTATTAATCGCTTTTATATAAATTTAGTTCGTGAATTTTTTTTTACATCGAAGTTTTATCAAATCAATCAAATTCCAAATATAGCACTTTTGCATACTACTTTAAATACTTTTAACTTAAACCACTTAATTTACTTTGAAATTATGGTTAAAAATGCATGGCATTTATAGCTTTCTGTTTTTTCCCGCATGATTTCTCTCATCTCATTTGTAGCTTTCAAGTCCCCCCCCCCTCCTCTTTTTGTCGTTGATTCTCCCCCCTTTAATATACACAGCCATTTTATTCTCCCTGCAATACATGGCAATCTATAAAGAAAGTATTGGAATCATGTCGAAAAGCGCAACTTAAGTTTTCGACGGATCTAAGAATTTTGGACCTTCTAGAACACGAAAAAACTATTTTTAGCGTGACGTCTGTGTGTGTGTTTGTCTATGCAGTTTTAGCGTGACGTCTGTGTATGTGTTTGTCTATGCAGAGTTCGTATCCACTCTCTAGCTCAAAAACTAATTAACCAAATTTCATAAAATTTTATAGGTGCCATTTGTGGGTTATCCTGGTGCAAATTAGATTTTGGTACGATTCGGAAAAAAAGAACCTGCCATTTTTGCTAAATGGCCTATAAAAATCGTCAAAATCTGAAATAAAAGACTACACTAGGTATGCTCAAATATATCAAGTAAATGCTTGTTTTATACATAAATTTTGACGACGAAAAGAATAAGACCGACCTCATAACTTAAGACGAATCATTCTCGAGATATTAAAGTTATTTTTAATTTCGAGGCGCTAAAGACGTTTCTTACGGTAGTTAAAAGTCTATTTCATGAAATTTCTTAAAATTTTGCAAGTCTATCCTATTCCTAATGCTAATCAGATTTCGGCATAATTCGGAAAAATATAACCGAACCTTTCTCGTGAAATGGCCCCGCAAAGATCATAAAAACATGAAATAAATGACTAAAGTTTCTGAAATATATTAGCTATACAGGGTGTGCCAAAAAGATTGAAACGCGCTTTAATTCTTTACCTGTTGAGATAAGTGGGCAATGTAAATTGCAAAAATATTGAAAGTAAGGTAGGAAATAAGACTGAGTTAATCAAATAGTCCTCCCATTCATTTTCAAAAAGTTACACTTTTTAAATTTTTATACGACCCCCTTAGACAAATTGGGTCAATCAGAAATTTTTTATTTTTAATGTAACAAGATCGTTAAAAAAAAAAACCGCATATCTGTATCTTTAAAATCAACTGAATTATGATATGTTGTCAAAGATAATTTTCAGCCCCTTTTTGAAAAAACTCTCCTTTTGATGAATTGTAGTAATCCCCGCTCCATTTTAATGTATGAATCCATGTTTATTTATTTATACCGTGCTGAAATCTGTAATTTTGATCCTGTCCAGGTTTTGAGTTATGCTTAGCGACTCATTCTCGATTCTATGCCTTTAAAATCCTACCTCTGACAAAACTGTTAAATTTTGAAATTATTGTATGTATACATGCCATACTTGATATAAAATATTATCCTTTTTAATTTTGCAGTATAATTGCAATTTAATATTCTCGCTCATGGTTTATGTTGATGCCTTATCATGTTTGTTATAATGATGCTATTTTGTAATATGGAAATTTTGCCTGCCGATGTGGATGATATTTAAGAACGTCAGTACGATTTTACTTGAAGCCACTGAGGGTGTGTTGACACCCGAAAGGGCTCTGGTCTTTTTAAAAACTATTTGTACGTCAATAGGATGTCTGTTAAATGCCTTTTTAGAATCAAATGTTTCGTCTTTAATTTAATCAAATCAACTATATACTTGTTTATGTAATTTTTGACAGCATAGCGAGTAAGACTGGCCCCGTGACTCTAAAATGAACGGTTCTCGAGATATTTTTGTTTTTTGGAATTTTGAGGAGCTGAAAACGTTTTAAAATGCATTAAGTTACCAAATGAAACGAAGATGCATTAAAAATGCAAATTGAATATAATATCAGAAAAGAATCCATTTTATTTTCTGCAATTACAACTCAATTTAATGCATCATGAAATAAAAAAAATAAGAAAATGAATATGAGACTGTAGGGAAAGTCATGTGATGCCCACATCAATTTCTTTTTAATTATTGCATTGCAATACACCTAAATCAGCGCATTTGGAAAACTGCTGACTACACCAAAATATACCAGTTAAGTCAGTATACAACTTTGGGCCACGTAATCGTTAAACGTACATGTTTAGAACAATGAGAAAGCTTAAAATTGTTTTCTTGTACATCACCTGCGTTACCATATCTTACCGTGCTTCTAAGCAGTCATTTTGCATGTGAATAAATGTCAAAACAATGATTATGCGTGTTTCTATTAAGCAAATTTTCCTTAAAACTTGTTTTTGAAAAATTGTATAAAAAAAATTTAATTCTAATTTTTACTTTCCCCGCAATACATAGTAATGTATAGGGAAAGTATTGGAAGACATGTCGAAAATCGCAACTCGAGTGTATACCAAATGTTGAATAAATGTCAAAACAATGATTATGCGTGTTTCTATCAAGCAAATTTTCCTTAAAACTTGTTTTTGAAAAATTGTATAAAAAATATTTAATTCTAATTTTTACTTTCCCCGCAATACATGGTAATGTATAGGGAAAGTATTGGAAGACATGTCGAAAATCGCAACTCGAGTGTATACCAAATGTATATCCTTGTAGGACTTCCAAGCTAAAATATCGAAATTAGTACAAATAGTTCGAAAAATTGAACTGTCGAAATTACAACCATCCTATTTGGAAAACTATGAATTCGATCCGAAGCCTAATTAATTCAATGAAGCCGAAATGCTTTTGAGTAACGTCGTGTAACATAAAACTCGAGTTCCAAATGTATGTCCTTGTAGGACTTTCAAAAGACAACAAATTACTCGCTAACCGTTTATCGAAACTAGAACAAATAGTTCAAAATATTAAAATATCGAAATTATAACCATCGTATTTGGAGAACTATGAATTCGATCAGAAATCTAATTATATATCCGCGTAGAGCTTTCAAAACGCTGCAAATTACTTCTTATAGTTCATAGATAGCACTTTTAGGTTTCGAAATACAAGCAATAAACACACACTTTAAAAACCGAAAATTTTCAATCTTCAACTCGATATGAGGATTTTTCGAAAGAGCTTTGTAAAAACAAATGATTCATCTAGAAACTAGATTTTCTATTGAACATTTTTGTTACTTACTGTATCTTATATCTATCTTCTACAGTAGAAGATATTTCGAGTGAAAGCAAACAAAGTGGAGCAAAAAGTCGTTTGGATAACAACTCCCCCCCCCCCCCCCCCGGAAAAAAAGTAGTTTAAAATATTAAAATATTTAATTTTTATTTGTATATTTATAAATTGTACTCTATATCTGACAAAACAAATAAATTGTTTACATTTATATATATATGGTTCTGAGCGTCCCAAGTGTTCCCATTTTTCGTAACGCTCCAATTTTTGTCGGATACAGCGACCAACATATTTACTGTTATAAGTGGGTTCTTTTAACCTGACAAGAATGGTCACCATTGTTTTAGAAATACAACGAGTCATTCTAGAAACATATGGAACACCGTATATCTCAAACGAATTCTGCAAATTAAAATTTAGTACGGTAATTTTAACCGTATACGTTAGCAGCCACTAATGTTAATAAATAAATGCTTTGTGAGCACTTCTCACGCAGAAATGAACGGACGTCATTGGTTAGTATTTATGCCAGTCAGTATTTATGTTAGTATTTATTCTAGTTTTATATATATAGACTAGCAGCATAGCCGTTCTTCGTACGGAGTATCATGTGCAAATTCTGTTAAAATATTAAATTTATTGTTCCTAAAGAGAAGTTTAAGAATATCTGTTCTCACTATGCAAAATTATATTCACGGGCAGATCTGAAGAATAAAACATCCTGGCCCCTTTTGTAAGCAAATTTACAAAAAAAAAAAAAAAAAGGAAGTGAATCAATATATGCAACCCCGTAGTACTTATATTGTCGCAGATTAGAAAATATGCCAGTGTGTTAGAAGATTACCCGTATTACAATATGAATCTAAAAATCTTTGCCAAAATAAAAGAGATGACGTAGTAAATTGAAAATATCAATAATTCCCGTACTCTTTGTACCAGAAGGTCGTCATTGATTCCAATATATGCCAATATATATCAAAACATATGCCAATATACCTGTACTACTTATATTCTCCTAGATTAGAAGATATACCCGTACATTTGTAGAAGATTACTCGTACAACGTACAATATATGAGTTTAAACAATTTTTGTCATAATACAACAATTGCATAATAACTTGAAAATATCAATAATCCCTGAATCAACAGTCCCCGAAAATATCAATAATAATGATGTTTAAACCTGAAGACCGTAATTGATATTATCCAGTCAAAAATGCGATGTCAATGAAATTTATTTTATGTACATATTTTTATTATTCAAATCGGCAAAGATTTAATAAAAATCGTATGTCACATAACACATTGGATCCGTTGCTAAGCGACATGATATCATTTGCTTCAAATAAATTGATGGAAATCATATCGTCTGAATAATGCGATCTCCATGAAAGGTTTGGCGACATTTTCGTTAATTTAGCGATAACTTAAAAAATCGCCAAATTTAACGTTAAGTGGGGCTGTAGAACTGATAGTCCCATTTTGCGACAAATTGACGAAACATCATCACAATACTATCCCCTAACAAAACACAATTAATTTCATTTATTAAGAGCGATTTTATCAATTCCATGATATTTTTTATGGATTTACAAATATTTTTATCAATTTGGTGATATTTTCGGTAAATGTGTTACTAAGTAGGATGGATGGACTGACCGACAAATGCTACAGAACCATCATTTCAGTACTCTATTCTTAAAAAACAAATTTAATTTCATTGATTTGGGTCATTTTTATCAATTTGGAGACATTTCCACTAATATGGTAAAGTTTAAGAAAAGTTACCAAGTTATTTAGAGATATTCCGCTAAATTCGTAGCTCTGAATTTGCAGATCTGAAGAATAAAATATCCTGATCCCGTTTGTATATACTAAATGAAAACACTAAAATTGTATTAGAAGATACATACACCCGTTCTACTCTTTTTCTGCTTCAACAATCGGCTAAATGAATTTATTGGGTAAACACAATATATGAGCTTGAAATCTCTTTGCTAAAATAAATGAAAGTAATGTACGCAGTCCGCAATTTTTATAATTAAAAGAACAATCAAACCGTTCATTTATAAAATATATTTTTACATCCATTTATTTATTATTCAAATAGAAAAAATAATAATAAATATTAACAACACATTTAATTTCATTCCGTTGCCGAGCAACATGATATAAGATAGAATCTTCCTCATAAAAAGCGAAATTAAATAGCCATTTTGATTTCTTTATACTTTTCATCGTTGAGTAAAAGCTTGTGAAAGATGAACCATGGAGGTAGATTTTTCCATTTAAATTCATGTTTCAAACAATTCATGTTTTCCCTATAGTGACTAATTAATGCAAAAATCCTGCACCAAACTCGGAAATAAAGTTTTATTTCATTTTGACGTTTTAAACAAACGATTTTCATCCTTTCCGTTTGGATAAACCACGGAGTTGGAGATTAGAACTCCTAGGAAAAAGTTCCATTTTTCATAAATATCTCGACAACCCCTGGTCTTAGAAACTCGAAACTTGGACTAAATTTATGGGAGGCTATTTCAAGGTTATCCACAAAATTTCATTACATTCGGTTCAGCTGTTTTCTCGTCATGAGACAAACGAAAATTTTGTTTTTTACTAATATCTCGAGAACCACAAGTCGTAGAAACTCAAAATACGGACTAAATTTTAAGTGGGGCTATTTCTAAGCTTCAACCAAAATTTCATCAAATTCGGTTCAGCCGTTCTCCTGTGATGATGGGACAGACAGATTTTCAATTTTATTTATATAGATTGGGCATTTTTCCAAAGGCGGCATAAAAAAATGCGAAAAATCTCAAATATCTCGAGAACGGTTACTCCTAGGGTAATAGAGTTGTTCTTATACTTTTCCTCGTCAAAAATTACGTATAAAACAAGTATTTAATTGATACATTGAACATATATGCAGTCTTTTTTTATATATTGCCGACTTTTGCGGGCCATTTTATAAAAAAAGCAGGTTGTTCTTTTCTGAATCGTACCAAAATCTAATCAGCACCAGAGTATCCCACAAATAACTTATCTACCACATTTTGTGAAATTTGGTCAATTAGTATTTTAGCTAGAATGGATACAAGAAATTTTTGGGGACCATTTCGTAAAAAAAAGGCAGGTTCTTCTTTTCCGAATCGTACCAAATTCTAATCAGCATCAGAGTATCCAACAAGTAACTTATCTACCAAATTTTGTGAAATTTAGTCAATTAGTATTTTAGCTAGAGCGGATAAATGAAATTTTTACAGGCCATTTCGCAAAAAAAGACGGGTTCTATTTTTACGAATCGTACCCAAGACTAATCAGCACCAGGTTCACATCCAAGTGACTTACCTACCAAATTTTATGAAATTCGGTCCATTAGTTTTTGAGTTAGAGTGGATACATACATTGCACAGACAGACAGACACACACACAGACATCACGCTAAAAATAGTTTTTCGCATTCTAGAGGTCTCGAAACGTGTAGACCCGTCGAAAACTCAAATTGCGGTTTTCGACATGATTCCAATACTTTCCCTATACATTACCATGTATTGCAGGGAAAGTAAAAATCTCATGTGGGCAGCACATGAATTTCCCTGCAGACTCAAATTCATATTTTCTTTATATCTTTAATAATTCGTTAGATTGAGTTTTATTGCATATCAAATAACACAAAATTTGCATTTTTAATTCAATTTTTGTTTTTATTAGTAATAGGACATTTTCCCGAAATCGGCGTAACAAAAATGCAAGAAATCTCAAATATCTTGAGAGCGGTTAGTCCTAAAGTATAATGGAGTATGTTATATTCTTTTCCACGTCAAAAATTGCGTATAAAACAAAAATTCATTTGGTATATTTGAGCATATATAGTATTTTTTTTTTTTTTCGATTTTGGCGATTTTTGCGGGCCATTTCGTAAAAAAAGGCAGGTTGTTCTCCGAATTGTACCAAAATCTAATCAGCACCAGAGTATCCCACAAGTAACTTATCTACCATTTTTTGTGAAATTGGGTCAATTAGTACTTTAACTAGTGTGGATACATGAAATTTTTGCGGGCCATTTGCTAGAAAAAGGCAGATTCTTTTCCGAATCGTACCAAAATCTAATCAGCACCAGGGTCAATCACAAGTGATTTATCTACCAAATTTTATGAAATTTAGTCGATTAGTTGAGTTAGTGTGGAAATATACAATTTTTGCGGGCCATTTCGTAAAAAAAGGCAGGTTCTTCTTTTCCGAATCGTATCAAAATTTAATCAGCACCAGGGTGACCTGCAATTGACTTCAGTACCAGATTTTGTAAAATTTGATCAATTAGTTTTTCAGTTACAGTGGATACAGGCAATTTTTGGGGGCCATTTCGCAAAAAAGGCGGGTTCGTTTATTCCGAATAGTACCCAAAACTAATCAGCACCAGGGTCACATACAAGTGACTTACCTACCAAATTTTATGAAATTCGGTCCATTAGTTTTTGAGTTAGAGTGGATACATACATTGCACAGACAGACACACACACAGACGTCACATTAAAAATAGTTTTTTCGTATTCTAGAGGTCTCGAAACGTGTAGATCCGTTGAAAACTCGAGTTGCGATTTTTGGCATGATTCCAATACTTTCCCTATACATTACCATGTATTGCAGGGAAAGTAAAAATGATGTACATTAAGTAAATACTATAAACTTATTGCCCATGAGATATTTTTGTACAAACGAGATAAAAAGAATGAAGCAAACAATATGCCTCAACAAGAATCAGAATATTGTTTCGTTGACCACAGTATAAAATCTTTTTGCAAATGATGAAATAAGCAACTTTAATTTTACCGATTGTTTATAGCAGCATTTTTTAAAGTGAGTTCCACGGAGTTGCGATTTTCGACATGATTCTAATACTTTCCCTATACATTACCATGTATTGCAGGGAAAGTAAAAATGATGTACATTAAGTAAATACTATAAACTTATTGCCCATGAGATATTTTTGTACAAACGAGATAAAAAGAATGAAGCAAACAATATGCATCAACAAGAATCAGAATATTGTTTCGTTGACCACAGTATAAAATCTTTTTGCAAATGATGAAACAAGCAACTTTAATTTTACCGATTGTTTATAGCAGCGTTTTTTAAAGTGAGTTCCACGGAACCCTTAGAGACGTTAACAGTTTCGTGTAAATTTTGTCAAAAATTGAAAACGTGTCAAAGTTAAATGCATGGACAATACACGTTCCAATAGATATCTCATTTTAGCGTTCCGCCATCAAATTAAATTTCAAAAAGGTTCCGGGACCAAAAAAGTTTGACAAACACTAAAATGATACCACCTGACTCAGCACTGAATGTCAAAATTTTGCACAAACGCACATTGCAGTTGTACTTCATGGAAAATGTCTTTTAAATTTAAATACAGCATATTGACAAACACTTAAAATACTAATATTTATTCTAATCGAACTATAAATTCTATTCGATCGCAAGTCGAATTATTACGAATGTTTACAATAAAGATACTCAGCTTAATACTGAACACAAAAACTTTTGCACTAATCGATGCATAGTATTGAAAATATATTCAAAACTCTATAATCAATGTATAGAATTCTATCCTGCTACACTGAACAAAAACTTTTGTACTAATCGATGCAAAGTATTGGAAATATATTTAAAACTCTATAATCAATGTATAGAATTCTATTCTGCTACACTGAACACAAAAACTTTTGTACTAATCGATGCATAGTATTGAAAATATATTCAAAACTCTATCAATATATTCAATCAATGTATAGAATTCAATCCTGCTATACTGAACACAGAAAACTTTTGCACTAATCGATGCATAGTACTGAAAATATATTCAAAATTCTATAATCAATGTACAGAATTCTATCCTTCTATCCTGCTACAACATTCGGTTTTGAATTGAACTGCCACATACTTACGAATAGTTATAATAAATATACTCAGCTATATTTACTAAACGCAAAACTTTTACACTAATTGCAGTGGGTGCGTTACGACTTATGCCATTTATTAAATTAATATTTCAGAATTGTTTCCTACTTGTTAATCCAAACACAGAGACGGCACACTGTATTGCAATTTTAACTACCTTTAAGATCCAAATACACTCGAACTCTTTGATACGAGCACGGGCATTATGATACCATATGGTTAAACAAACAAAATATGTTGAACGTTTGGTCTAGAAAGCTGAATACAAAATACCACGGCTACTACGAGCAACATAAAAATTTATTTTGATGTGAATAACATTTCTGGTTGAGGTGTTTCGGGTTGAAATCGGAAATGTTACGAAAAATATATACACATGACTTACTCCTAACCTTATAGATTAAAATGTTTTAAATCTAAAGATTTTTACTTGTTTTGTAGGCACTATTGTACCAATTACGAATATATAAAATAGTTTTAATATTTTTAACTTTTTTTTTTCGAAAAAAACTAAAGTTTTTACTTTACATTCCTAACTTTAATTCGAAATAATATCTAAACTATAAAAGACAAATACAAACAATAAGGGATAAAAATGCTCAGCAGGAAATCCAGTTTCCAGAATTATTATTATTATTTTCAAATCGCTTATGGTTTTTGAAAAATCGCCTTGTCAAGTTGAAGATTGAAAAATGGTTTCTGAAATGTTGATATCTCTAAAGGTAAAGGTGCGAGCTATGAAAAATGAGCAAATGTTGTAGCCTTTTGAAATGATTGGATTTCAGATCGGATACTCATCTTTCAAAATGTAATCGTGGTTCTAATTTCGATATTTTAATATTTTAAACCGTTTCGAAAATGTCTAAAAATGAGCAAGTCACCCACAAAGACGTAATTCACAGAAAACTATATCAGCTCCATCAGACTGGAGTCACTACCAACATTTTAACTGGAATTTATATATATATATATATATATATATATATATATATATATATATATATATATATATATAATATATATATTTTTTATATATATATATATATACTGTTTTACAGTTTTACGGTTTTATTTAACGAGCAACGAATATAATGAGAATTTTGTAGCGATCCAAAGAATATCTTGACAGATTTCGACTGTACATAGTACACACATTATACATTCAAATTCAGAAGAGATCTCAGAAATTTACATACCGACAGCTCCATTGATGTCTTGCGTACTATCCGCATAACCAAGATTGGTATTAGAATACAGCCCCGGGTCACTCACCACAGAACCCTTACCATCCACTAATTCCGTACAGGATATAAGAATCACCTCTGGTAAAGTATGGCCCAATCTGTCCCGCATTCTAGCAGGGAGTCAAATCCACAGTCCACAACAGGCCGATATCACACTTTCACTACAGTGCCTAGTATTCCAGTCACTGTACTTTCACTCCAGCTACTAACAGGTAGAAATGAAAGGCAGACTGCTCAATTCGCCGCCTTTTGTTTTTCTTCTCCGCCGCGCACGCTTAGTTTATCTTATCGCCAATAAGATGGCAATGTGGGAAAACAAAGGGGTAAAATACAATTACGCTGATATAAATTTCCCTCGTAGAACCATCACGGTTTCGAAAAATTGTGACACCAATTGCGCTGAACAAACACAAGAGCCACGCAAGGGCGACTGCGGTGCGGGAGACAGCGCACTCGGCGGGCTGTGGTTGAAATTGAAAGTCTACGGCTAAAAGAGGTTATGAGAATCGTATACGAGGAAAGAATGTAAACGGAATGTTAACAGGTAACATTGTATACGGGTCTTTAGCCTCAAACAATTTAATGACAATCTGTGCCTCAAGTAGGCTCTGTTTACGCGATTTGTCACGTAAATTATGTCACTATTTTGTCTGCCACATTTAGAGTTACGGCCAAGACATTTCCAAAGCTATTCAGAATCTAAATATTTTCTGAGTTATTCTGAACTAAAATAGAGTTCTTAGTTAAAATTGCGGTATATCAGGTAAATATAATACAATTAGCCAGTTTATCCGAATTTCCAGATTGCTAGTTTTTTTTTTTTTTTATATATAATAAACTTCATTCAAAACTAGTTATCCACCTATGTTCAGAAACATTATTCTTGTTACGCCGTGGTCAGCGTTAGCTACTTAGAATGTGTGACATTGATTTTATCCTCCGGTAACAGGTGTTAAGTGGCCCGTCCAAGCTATCTCCCCCCCCCCCCCCATCCCATACACACGCACACTCTCTTTCTCTCTCTAGCGGTGATTGTTGTTACTCCTACGCTCAGAAGTAAAATTAAACAAAGAAATATCTTATTTGGATCAACAACTTAAAACCACAACAAATGAACTGAATAATCAAACGTCTAAAACCTCGTGCAATTCAAAACTTTTAATTATTTATTATTATTATTTTAGTAATAGTTATTTCTCACAGTTTTTCTTAAATACAGTATTTACTGCAAATAAGATATTGATGTAACTATAATATTTATAGATAATTATTGCATTCTCTAGTTTATTCATTTATCCAGATTCCCTCGTTTGATTCTACTGTGTTTGGTTTTACTAAAACAGGAGATGTTTCATACGGAACTTATTAAGACGACAAATGTGCAATTTTTACGTCATATGCTACAAAAAATAAATCAGATGTGGACAACACATGACTTTCCTTATATAATGCAATGAATTTACTACTTTTACAGTAAAAATATAGGTTTTTCTTATAGTAGATACTTATATTCTTTCCAAGATATTGAATTTTCTTTAATTAGTCGTCATTTTCATTGATTTAGCGTAATTTTTGTCCATTTGGCAAGATTTTCTTTAATTTGGCAGCATTTAAAAAAAGTCGCCAAGTTGGCGACATTCCGCCAAAATCTCGCCAAGCGCTATAACGGAGAAATAAGTTATTATAATAGCAGATAAATGACTATTGGTGTTCAAATACAAAAGTATTACTCAAAGTATATTTTCTCATGAATGGAACGAGCTAGATCCACGAGGATGATGTCATCAAATTTATCGCATGATATTACATATGAAAAGTGAAAAGGTTTCTCAACAGTTAATATATTTTTTTTAATTTATTCGATTTTTTGATAAATGTATTTAAAAAATGTGTAATATCTCGAGAACGGTTCATGCTAGCGTTCTAAAGTTTATGTCAATCGTTTTCTAAGAAAAAATTACATAAGAAATGTCTATTTGCGCAACTTTATTAAAGCTTTTGATTTCTGATGATTTTTTCAAAATTTCACTCGAAAATTTAGGGGGGGGGGGGTTCTGAACATTCGATAACGTTTAAAAAAAATAGGTTTCCAGTATTCATGGATTGTGATTTTTGTACCAAATTTCATTCGAATCGCTCCATTCGTTCGTGAGATATCGTCTCCACAGACTCACTGACACACACGCACACAGACATCACTTCAAAAATGTTTGATTCGTGATCAGGGATGCTTGAAACGTGCTCTCCCGTCGAAAACTCGAATTCGAATTTTCGACCCCGTCACAATACTTTCCTTATACATTACGTATATAAGGAAAGTAAAATAACGCTGTTAGCATCGCGTGAACCGAATTTCGAGCTTGCGTCCCGTGGTCTAACCCCGCATAATTCATTGGTTAGCATCTTAACAACTCGGCCATCCGTCAGCAGAAGCCAAATGATTTTGATATGAATAACATCTACGGTCGGAGTATCCGGCTGAAATCGGAACGTTACAAAAATGTAAACACTCATATCTCCGAACCTAATAGATAAAAATGTAAACAATTTTTACTTGTTTTGTTAGAAATAGGGTACCATTTATGAATATTGAGCTCTTATAATTTTCGAGCAATCGTTGTGTCAAGTTGAAAAAAATTGAAATTTTTCCGTTTTTAAAGTTTGTAATGCTTATACAGAGTGTCCCAAAAACATTGACCTCGGCTATCATTCTTTAAATATTGATCTTAAGACATATATAATAAATTACAAAGTTGCGTAAAAAAAAGTGCAGAATTTTATAAAATCGATTAAAATTTTCAAGGCAATTAAATTTTAATAAATACAAAATTTAAATTTTTATACGGCCCCCGTACAAAAACATTTCCAATGAGTAAAATGTGCCCCATACACTAATAAGGTGATGTACTAAATTTCAACATTTTATCACAAAAAGTTCCAGAGATATGAAAAGACAAAAATGCTGACTTAAACCACTTTTCGATACATCGCTGAGAGGGAAAATTATGTCGGCAGGTCGCGTTTCAGGGGTCATACACAAATTACGAAAGAAAACAATGATTACATAAATAATAATTTTGCTATTTATTGGTACAAAAGTATCTTCACTGTGTAGAAATAATAACTTTACACAAAGATTACAAAACTTGTTCAAAATGTTTTCCATCCATACCAAAGATCCATTAAAGATAAGAGGCAGGCAAATATTATCTACCTATGATGCATTTCTGCGTTGTGTCATTTGCACTCTTGCTGTAAACATTTACATTTTAATATGTAATTAATCCCTCACCAACTTTGTTTAAACATATCTCTAGGACTTATGATAAAATGCTGAAATTTTATACATCACCTTATTAGTGTATGGAGCGCGTTTTACTCATTGGAAATGTTTTGATACGGGGGCCGTATAAAAATTTAAATTTTGTATTTCTTCAAATTTAATCCCCTGAAAATTGTTATCGATTTCATAAAATTCTGTACCTTTTTTTACACAACTTTGTAATTTATTATATATGTCTAAGATCAATATTTAATGAATAAAAGCCGTGGTCAATGTTTTCAAAAGCCGTGGTCAATGTACCGATAACTAAAATGCCTGCTATGAACAAGTAATTTGTAGCTCTTTGTAAGCCTTACAAGGATATATAATTGGATTTTGGATCGAGTTCTTCGTTTTTGAAATATAGTGTAGGTATAACGTGCATCAAATCCTGTAAAATTTAACTTATTGGAGTTTTATTTTACAAGATGCAATATAACTTTGTAATTTACACGTTTCGCCTATCTTCTTCATTCCGCCGCTGGAGGCGCAAAAACTTTCTCAATCAGTAAAACATAGTTGTTTTTCCTATTAATAGACCTCACTTCTGCAGCTCTAAAACACTTCAATTGAAAGTAAAAAATTACATAAGGAATTATCCTGCATAACGTAAGGTAAACAAACATCTTCTAAATAAAGAAAATGACACATTCGTCCAAGAAGAATTTCCCACAAAAGAAAAGAAAACAGCCAGATCTTGAGTTTTGTGGGTCACCCAGTCTGAATCGATGATATTAAAGGGACGTTAGATAAAGGAGTCTCAAATGTAGTCCGTACAGCCTACTGTTTAGGCCACGAGGAATCTTTAAGTATGCCACGAAGTATTCTAAAATGGAATAAATGCTCTATCAAAGTAAAATCATTTTATCTGAATGCTCCACATTTGAAAAAATCTGATGTGGGCAACACATGACTTTCCTTATATAATGTAATGAATTTACTACTTTTACAGTAAAAAAATAGGTTTTTCTTATAGTAGATACTAATATTCATTCCAAGATATTGAATTTTCGACAATTAGTCGTCATTTTCATTGATTTAGCATCATTTTTATCCATTTGGCGAGATTTTCATTAATTTGGCAACATTTCAAAAAAGTCGCCAAGTTGGCGACATTTCATTTTTTTTTGGCGACACCAAATTCGTCGCCAAAATTTCGCCAAGCGTTATGCACTAAGAAAAAAGTTTTTCTTACAGCAGATAAATGACTATTGGCGTTCAAATACAAAAGTATTATTCAAAGTATATTTTTTCATGAATGGAACGAGCTAGATCCACGAGAATGATGTCACTCAATTTATCGCATGGTATTACATATGAAAAGTGAACATGTTTCTCAATAGGAATTTTTTTTTTATGTGACTTTTTCATAATTTTTTGAAAAATGCACAATATCTCGAGAACGGTTCATGTTAGCGTTCTAAAATTTATGCCAATCGTTTTCTAATGAAAAATTACATAAGAAATGTCTATTTGCGTAATTTTATTAGCGATTTTGATTTTTTGACGATTTTTTCAAAATTTCATTCGAAAATTTAGGGGGGTTCTGAACATTCGATTACGTATAAAAACAATAAGCTTCCAGTGTTTACGGATTGTGATTTTTGTACCAAATTTGGTTCGAATCGGTTCATTCGTTCGTCAGGTTATCGTCTCCACAGACTCACTGACACACACACACACACACACACACACACACACACACACACACACAGACATCACTTCAAAAATGTTTGATTCGTGATCAGGGATGCTTGAAACGTGCTCTCCCGTCGAAAACTCGAATTCGAATTTTCGACCCCGTCACAATACTTTCCTTATACATTATGTATATAAGGAAAGTAAAAATGAAACTTATTTAAAGTTTTTGATCTTGCACATTTATTTTCAGCTTAAAAACAGGCTATAATGGTATATGCAAGAATTGGGGCTTTTCTATGTACCTTTAACCATTTAAAAATATTTTCACTCTCTCATACTCTTACATATAGTATTAAAAAATAAACAATTTTTTCACAAAAATTTTCTATTTTGAGGCCCATATATGCTTTAGGACCTCCTATACACGTTTTGACTGTATGTAAGAATATTTTACTACTGGGGGATTTTAAAAGAAAATTTATGAAGAGAATGTGGTTCGGTTTTTGAATAATTTTTCTTTCTTTTTTTTTTTTTAAACAATAAAATATATACAGTCGAACCTCGATATGTCGAATTTGAAGGAAGTAGAAAAAAAATTCGAGATATCGAAAATTTGAAAAATTTTAAGGAATTCATAAAAGAATATATACATCCTAGTCCTATACTTTACACATTTTTAAAAAAATCACTTACTTTATCTTACAGAGAATTGGGTATTACCCAATTAGACAGAGAATTGGGTATTACCCAAGAAAATGCTGACAACAAATAAAGCGCAGCTTGAAATAATTTGAAACACATTTAATGTAATATACATTATTAAAATGTAATCTTGCATTTCTTTACTTGCAAAATAGTCATCTATGACAGTTCGGTTACAGGTACTGAATCCTTCAATATCTATAAGTCATTGGAACAGATTTCCTTCCTGAAAAACATCGGGGTTTAGCAGATTCACCTATCATAAGAGGTTTGAGCCTTTCTGAACCATCCATATTAGTGCAAAATGACACAGTTAATCTTTCTTTGCTCCTTTTCCCGCCATGACATGCCTTTAATGACCATAGTTTTATCAGGCATATACTTAAAAAATAGTCCTATTTCATCCGCATTAAACACATTTTTGGATCGTATTTTTCCAAATGAAAAGATGAAAATGGTAAGATGATCCAAATGGTAAGATGAAAAATTTCGAAATATCGAGAGTTTGATCAAAAAAATTTCGAGTTAAAGAGTTTGTTTTACATAAGTTTTATAACGTGCGTGAAGGGAGATGAAAATATTTCGAGATGCCGAGGTTCACCTGTATATATATATATATATATATATATATATATATATATATATAATATAATATAATACAAAAGTAATCAGATGAAGAAAACGTAAGCATACATAAGTATGAAAAAAGGCTTAACGTAGATGGCGCAATGCTGCACAAGTACGTAAAGCAGTTATATAGCAAATAAAAGTATGAAGGAAAAAATGGGAATCAAGCCAACGGGAAAACATAAATGGCCGAGGGGGATTGTGACCCCTCGTTCCCGGTTATAGCATGCTATTACACCTAGGTAACACTCCCGGAACCAAATACTTTGCCGAAACTTGACCTCCGAAATGGTGTCGAGCACAAGACACTGACCGTGGAAGTGAGTACAAAACTCAAGAATCGAAGAAAAGTCCGAAGTACAAAACCGAAGTAAAACACATAATGAAAAAGGCCAAGAGTCGTTAACAAAGGAGAGTGCAATCCATATATAGCATTATACTACCACTAGGGTGCGCTATCAGCAAGTTCCGTGTAGGTGAATCTCACAGTTACCATTTCCAAAATCGATAACATCATAGGTGTGTACAAGTTATATCCTTAAAATAAGCGTTTTTTACATCGTTGTATACAGTATTATAATAATGTCTAAGGAAATTTGCGGGATAATGTTTCTTGATCGCCTCTCGCATTATTCTTCTGTCATTTTCAGTTCTATCTTTTTTGAAAGTATGGATTCTTTGATTGCGTATCAGATGATTGACTATAATATTTCGTAATATATTTTTACTCAAATTTGAGTTCCAATCGATAACGTGATTGATGCTGGTCTTGAAAGTATTTCTCTTGTCGTATAAAATGGTATATAAACAATTGTTTTTATCGTATATATATATATATATATAAATGAAAGATTTTAATCGAAAATTATGCATAAAAAAAATGCATGAAAATTATGCATATTATGTATGTACAAAAAAAACCATCTCGAGCATATCTGTTACAAATGAGTAACTATAGACCAAGGCTAAGGATAAAGATAGAAGGTAACATATCACTACAAAGGAAAGGGGGATGAGATATATATATATAACTGTATGTAAGAATATTTTACTACTGGTGAATTGTAAAGGAAAATTTTATTATGCAGAGAATGTGGTTCGGTTTCAATAATTTTCTTTCTCTGTTTTAAACAATAAAAAAATTATATATTAACTGTAAGAATATTTTACTACTAATGGATTGTAAAGGAAAATGGCAACAGTTGAGATGGGCTGGGAAAATCTTTTGTACTGTTACAGTAAGCTGCAGTCCAAAAATAAGAGAACCGAGTTAAGCCGTTTGCGTAGAAATAAAATAGAGCAACCTCCTTAGTTTTTCACATTGTGTTTATTATATTGCCCACATGCACTCTAAATTTGAAAGAGTGAGAATTCACTCAAAAAGAGTGAATAGTCACTCTAAGAAAGACTTGAAATTGAGCCAACCTCTAAAGAGTGAGTATTCACTCTAAACAAAAGTGGGTTTTCTACTCAAGGGAAAGAGTGAATAGTCACTCCTTTGCAGTGAATGCCCACTCTGAATGAGTGATTTATTGACTCCACCTTGGAGTGAATAATCCATGTCAAGGAGTGACTATATACACTCTTAGTAAAAGTGGTTTTTCCACCCATTAGAAAGAGTGACTATATGCACTCTTGGCAAAAGTGGTTTTTCACCCATTAGAAAGAGTGAAGAATTAGTGTTTTTGGAGTGATTAATAGACTCTATTTAGGAGTGAATAATCACTCTTTTCTAGGAGCTAATAAATATGCACTCCTAAATAGTGTCATCTCAGTGGAGGTAATCCTGTTTTTAGTTTTAAAATAAGCATTAAAATATATTTTAGCTGAGCTAAAATCAAGATTTTATCTGTATTCTATGTATTTTAAATTCTAGTGTTTACATTATCAAAATACAGAGATTAGGCTTTAAGCAAGCATAAAAGTGAAGTTTTACAATTTCAATGATTAAAATAACTTATTTTAGAATAATTTTACAGGCACTTTTATTTACTTTAGCTACTTAATTAGATCCATTTTCCATTAAATGAGTACATTTACATTAAAATTATTAAAAATTAATAATTGTACTTTAAAGTACATTTTATTACTGTCTCCTCATTAAAAAATGTTTTCAATCCTTGCTTCTTTTTGAATGAAAATAACAATTTCTGCAGATTTCTAACTTTGCAGCTATCAAGATTATTTTTATTGGTATTCATAAAGCAATTTAATTTAACATTTAGACATTAATGCATTTAATTTTTAACGACAGATTGCACAAATTTTTAAATTAAATTGAATACACATTTCATCAGGTGATTACCTTAACGCATAACAAGCTCAAAGATTTAAAGTAGGGCTAAATCTTTCTTGTGAAATTCAATGTGCAATGACAAAACTTCATACACATTTAATTCTTTTTATTCCATAAACCCAATTTGTTTATATATTTCATTTTAGTCAATTATTTGAAAATATCTGCTTAAATTTGCATCCGAGAATCTTCATTAAATATAATTTCTTTCAGAGCATTATCTGATTATATATATATATATGTCTTTAAATACAGCTTATAAAAAGCAAATGAAACCAGTGGCGGCTTGTGGAGTGAAGCAGGTGACACAGAATTGCTTCAATGTTATCGGCTGAATGGGTTATTATTATTGTTATTTGGCAAATTTTTCAGACTCGTTTGGCTACTTTTAGATAATTTAACAACATTTGTGCCAGTAGCGTGATGTGTTTTGATGATGCATGTTTTGTCAAGCTGGAGGAGGAATCCTACCGCTGAAATCTGCTTAACCCATTTCTGAAATCACAAACAACCACTGAATGAAACAGCTTCATCTGTTAGTTTTATTAGATACACACAATTCCACATGTAGGCTAAATTAACCAGCAAGAAACAAAAATTCAATTTTTTTTACTCTTAAAATATAACGCAGAGCTAGGTAGGTAGGAAAGGCTTGATTATACCCCCCCCCCCCCAAAGTTTCAAAAACACCCTAGTGATTTTTCAATTGTATATTGACATTGCAAATAAAATGCAAAAATGTGGTATTGTTTTCAATTGTATATTGACAACATACATTGCAAAAAATTTTGTTCGACATCATACATTGCAAAAAATTTGTTCAGGTGTGCAAAAGTATTTTTTTGTGTTGTTGTTACTTATTCCCACATGGTGAAGGAGCGTCTATGCACCACATCAACTAGACAACTTGATTCCATGGCAAAGGGGAGAAATTTGCAGCTTCACTTTATATTGAGGCACCCCAAGGGCGGAAGTCTGACTTTGCCTCGACAATACAGCATCCGTGCCCGCTGGCGGGATTCGAACCACAACCCGGCAATCCAACAATCAGACGGAAACACTTGCCCCTGACCGCTCGACCACTGGATCGGAGCTAAAGTATTTTAGCACTCCCGAACAAAAAAAATTCTAAATCTGTGTATGCCTAAAAATATCCTTACCAAAGATGTTCAAACCGGTAGTATTATAGAGTATCAATATGTGAATCTATCCTAATTGCATATCTTTTTTCCACTACAATTTTTTTAATATACCAGATAGAAAATCTTATAAGCGTAGCCTATACAGGTATTCAAATGTTTACGGTTTCTCAAAACAGTAACACAATATACAGGTCAATCTCTGGGATCTAAGGATCAAACATAGCTTCAGAGCCACAATATGTATATAAAAGAAGAAAACCTAAATAACTCTTGAAATAATAATTCATAGAAAACAGTCTTAAAGCTGTATATATATATATATAATTTATTAAAAGTTGACTAAATTCCTTTATTAGAAAATCATGTTATTTTATTTTTATTGTTGTGAAAAGGAAAAATAATATACCTGTAAGAATTTTGTTCAAATTATTAGCTATTTGATAATTATAAAAAATTTATCGCAAAATCAACTAATGCAAGAAACAAAATAATTTCGGTTTTAAAACCAGTTCTTTTACTGCAGACATGACAGCATTAATGTCTTGGTCAGACAGAAGAAATGAAAATTGATGATAGGGGTTTGACTTCGAATTCATTAAATGTTTTACAGGAGGATACCATGTTCTTTATACACTTCTGTTATGACTGACAATTCACCAAGAGACACTTAATGTGTATCATATTTACCATGTTATGCAGCATTTTTTTTTTCTACTACCATATTCAAATCTTTGTATATTAATGAGGACGTAGCATGCATCAAAGCAGGGAAAATCTTGATACAGACAACAGAAAATTTTTCTTCACTGTTGAGTCGGTTTTTGCCTTTGCATAAGGGGCAAAAACACTAGACAATGTTATTTATGGTTCAATATTAATTCAAATTAGTATTGTTTTAATGTAGATTAGTGTTCAATAAAATTGTTTATAAATATTGGTTGGAGGATATGCCCTTGCATCAGTTGGACCAGTAACCCATTCTGTTCTATGTTCCATAAAAAGTTCGTTGTATATTATGTTTCATTATGGCACTTCTTTTTCTCTCCCCTATGAAGCTACTGCTCATCCTTTTAATAAATATTTTTGAACTATTATATCTTAATTACAGGATTTTAGTCTGTTCTATTTCCTAGACTACGTTGTATAGTCTGTTTTGTTCTGCTCCCTTTATGACTTAATCTGCTTGTTCTCTTATTCTGTTACTCCTTCCTTCCTGCTTAGACAATTTCGTAGTAGTTTCATTGCATTCTATTGCCTTGTTTTTAAAATTAGATTATTCCATGGTCCATTATGCTCTCTCATCACAATTTTGGTTCCATACTATTCCACATCATGTTCTCACAAATTTATATGCACTATAATTGGTGCTCCATTATCACCTTGATGTTCCGTTTCCTTAAATCGTTCCATTCTATTTGATTTCGTGATGGTCAATTGCATTCCATTGGTTGTCCTATTTTAATGTGCTCCAATTATTCTGGAACTGGACTGTTGTTTCAATTACTTGTTTTTTAAAATTTTGCACTATGCAAGGAAGCATTACCTTAGCACTATGTAGCGAATTCTTACCTTAGCACTATTTAGCGAATAGTTTTGTTTTTTCTACCAAGACCATCTGACCCAGCCAAAGATGTAAAGTAACTGTTTGGAAAGCAAGTATTTATTACTATAGTAATTTAAAACTCTTCTTGAATTTTCTTTCTACCTACGGCTCTGGTTCAAAATCAGCTTTATTTTGAAGGTAAGTCTATATTAAATTTACCCTAGTGTACAAAAGATGACAGGCACTAAATTATAAAGAAAATAAAGAATAATGCTTGCCGATCAAACATAACAAGACTTAGGACTACTTCAGTAGGATGTAAATACTAGAATTTTACATCTAAAGCTTCCCAGTTTTAGTTAGTAGCCACTGACCTGTAAGTTTGTGAAGTTTAGTGGTCAGTTGACAGCTGTTAAATGTGCGATATTTTTCAACTTACTTAAAATTATGATAAATTGTGTATAAACATATTTAAATGTTATGTAATAATTTAGAAAATTACAGCTATATTACACTTATTTATTTATAGATTTATTATACAGTAGACACAAATTGAACAACCAGTCCTCCATGTCTTGAGCTGGCGAGTACTTTGTTCAGGTGCAAGGTATCACTATATGTCTGGCGTCAACTATCCTTGGCCGCGAGAAAGTTGAAAATAGAACTGATTTAACCTTGAATTGATAATTGTTAATAGTTAGTACTTCTGAAAACACAACTAAGCTCTTAGCATTTTAGGAATCCATTTTTAGTGTTTAACATTGTCAGTGACAGATAACTAAAATAAGTTACAATACATTAAATTAAAGGATTTCTGAAATTTTTCTGAACGAAAAACTTCCGTGCAGCAAGACTCACGATCTAGTTTAAAGCATTCCCCCAACCCCAAGATTGATGCCCATTATTTGCACCGGGTGCCCAAATATAGGTTAGCTCGTGCCAATCCCGGGCCGCAGCGTATTATCGAAACTCTTTCATATAGATTATTTTAATTTTCATGGTGTAAAATATGTTATAATGAATATTTACTAATAAATAAATTTACAAGCTGTAAATAGCATGGGGCATGACAGCCCCGTGGTTAGCATGCGGGAAATGAACTTAGACGGCCCGGGTTCGATTCCCGCCACTGTCAAAACTGTCACCGTGTTTATGCGGAGTACGATCAAATTAAGCATCTGAGTCCGTAAGTCCTTCCGGTCTGGTCTGAGTCCGGTAGTGGAAGAAGGGTACTGTCCCTGTGGATGCCTCCCCTACTGGGTTCCAGTCTAAACTGAAAAAAAGTGGTGCTTCCCAGCCGTTCAAACAAATACTTTATACGCTTTTGGTAGGTCGGATGGTCTGGGTTGAAGAAGAAGCCGAAAATAGCGGGGACGAATTTCATGCACCATTTTTATTTTTGCGAGTGATTTTATTTCCATTTGTGCATCTGCTTTCAGGAACCGTTTAAAATTTAATGTAGATGTAAAAATTATGAAACCTTATTGTATAGCATATAAAAGTGGGGGGCGGCACTCTGGGTCAATGGATAGAGCAGGGCAGAGATGCTATTCCTGGACATGGCTCAAAACACATTGGTGATTACGGGGAGGGAGAGGATAGGAATGTGGATTACACTCATTCTTGGCTGTAAATATAAATTACAATCGCAGTATCATAGCAATTGTTGCCAGATTTTCCCACTCCACGGGAGGGATTGTTTAAGAAGAAGAATCATTTTAGACTATCATAAAATTTGGGGGGGCACACACAGTCAGGATTTCGTTAATCGCCATGTGGCTACTGGGAATTTTAAGCTTTATTTACACCATAGCAACAAAATTCTTCATTTATATATATTTGCAGAATTGTTTTTATTCAAAACAATTCAATAAATACCAGCTTTTGTCAAATTAATATGAATTAATTTGGCTTGGATCAGGGCAAGAAATAAGATTTTAAAACTGGCATCATATACCGTTGTGACCTTTTATAAGTTGGAGTCCAAAACTATTAAGCTCACAGCAATCTTAACCATCAAAAATGATTTCTAAATTTGTTATAAATTTTTCACTAAACGTTAAAGAAAATTGAATGAATATAATGAAAAGAAAACCACTTACTTTGGAAACTGTTTACAAATTTAAATACGAAACACTAAAGTACACCTCAGATAAAAAGCATTTAAATATAAATATATTGTAGATGTAGTTACACACATTTATTTTTTTATTATTATCAAATTTATTAATGCATAGATAAAATTGCATTTTACTTTTATAGCTAAAAGTAAGGTATGGGATCACTTGCAAAACATTTTTTAACTGTTCAATCAGCCTTAAAATCTGAAAGTGAAGGACCATCTGTACTTATTCTTAGGGGGATTATGGTTTTTTAATATACTTCAGGTACATAATTTTTTTTTTCTTTCAGGGATTGATTTGTGCTCCTAAAAAACTGATGTAGAGCACATTTAAGATGGATCATTCTTTAGACTTGGCAATAAACATCGTAAATGTTTTGCAATCCCTGTGGTTAACATTAAATTTCTCCCATACAATGCTATACCTCATTTCCAACATTATTTGAGCAGGTAAAAGGCTAATTAGAAGTTCTTCTTTTGCAAGAAAGTGGCTTATGTCAAAAAGCTTTACAACTTTACATTTCATTTCGGTTCCTCAATGAAACCACATCCACAGTTAGACTAAAGTTGTTCTCGCATGCACTGCATTATATTTTCCCATTACTTTTATATGTCAGTCATTTGTATTTGGAATGGTTTTCAGCATTGCATTTTTTAATTGATGAAGCTCCATCAAAGTAATTAACACTGTTATTACCCCCCCCCCCTTGGCATATGCTTTTTCCAGTTCAGGTTAACTGCAACAAAACTTGTATTTTAGTTTCTTCACAAAGACATATTGATTTGTCACAGCATCCATATAATCCAATTTCCATTCTACCATAGCCTTCACTAGCTTCAATGCTGGTTCATCAGTTGATTTCGTTTCTTAGCTTGCAGATTAGCTTTAGCTTCCACTTCAGAAAATTTACAATTTTTGTCGCACAGAGGTAACCAAAAGCTCGGATCACAGGTCAGTAAAAGAAAAGCAGGTAATTTTGTATGGAAATTTGAATCCTAGATCGAAGAAAGATTTGATGTGGATGTTGGAAAAAATCTTTAATTAGAAATTGTGGTACTTCCTTATTATAGTGATTCCCCCAATTACGATTTCGCCAAGGTCTGTAGAGCGAATGTGTAATAGAAAAATAAAAATAAAGGCAGATCGAAAGAATACCCCCCCCCCCCCCTCCATTCGGTGCGCCAAAAGTGAGCCAAGTTGACATGTTTCTCTGTGTTTTAAAATTGACTCCTCCCCACTAAAGTGACGTATATTCCCATATTTTAAAATAGGCTCTTCATACCAAAGTGACGTACATATTCTACAGTTTTATGAACTGGAATTTTGAATGTAATTATGATAATGGAATTCAATTTGAATAAAAGTGAATAACACTCATAAAAAGATTACAAGATTTTTGTGCATTCTAGAAATATTGCATAACTTGCGAGTGTAATTGCAGAATAAAAAACTTTTTAAATTTTAGAAAACATATTGAAACACACGATACTTAAAATATTTTGTGATTTTAAAAATCAATTTCAAAAACTTATAACTCGAAACTTCAAAAATTTTAAAAGGATTTTAATGAAATTTATTAAAAGGACAATCGGACTTTAACGAAAGTTAAGAACAACGATACTTAGAACAAATTTAAAAGAAAAAAAAAATTAGACTTTAATGAAATTTAAGGAGAAACGATACTTTTAGAGAAATAATTGGACTTAACGAAATTTAAGAAAAAACGATACTTAGAAAAATGATTGTACTTTGAGCCATTTTACAAACACAGAAAAATACAAAAGACAATTTTAAAACACAGGATGAATAAATAAAAGATCTAACCTTTATGTAAATGCATTTATATCCACATTTTCACTTACATCCATACAAACACGTTTTTTGAACATACACGTACATTCCCCTAAGACATCACATTTTTTAAACATTCCTCACCGAAACACGTTTTCTAAAACATTCGCACAAATCCATTTGCCGCGTACCAGATGTCATTGAAAACTTATCTGCAATCCAATTAAATCTACAGAAAATATTAAATAAATGAATAGATACGAAAATTACGTGTGAAATGTTTAATGAAAATGCAAGATAGATGTACAGCAAAAATACTCAACAAATCTGATGAAATACCTATTTCCTATTCAAATGAAGAATCCAAAAAAGCCGCATGTTGATTTGATGTCAGAAAGTCGCAGGCTACCAGACTAGTGATGAAAACAGAATAGAATTGTAACTCGGTGCTTCGCGAAAACCAGACGTTTCGCACCAAAGAAGCTGTGGGGAGAAATTCAACCGATCACCCAAAAATAAATAATATAATACTTACATGTTTTATAAGAAGAGTTTTAATAATCTTTATGACATTATGCTGTACATTACAAGCCATATTTCTGAAATTGTTTTCAGTAATTCATCAAAAACATTTTTTTCCCCTTTGTATTTTCTCCACATAAATTCTGAAAGATATGATTCGAGGTGATCCCGAGCCGTGCCTTGATCTTTTTTATTATTCCACTTGACAGAACTCCACATTCTTTGTATATTTTGTGTGTGAACAAACCTGCTTCAAGATCCGCCGTTTTGTATCCCTCCCAAAAGTCTGAACAGATCGTTGATTCATCTTGTACATGTTCAATAATTTTTTCCATGAGTGTACTAGCATCTATTCGCAACTTGAATGAGAAAGCACTCGTCATTTTCCCAGCATATTCCTCCGAAATTCCATTGTTGGAGTACCATACCGCTGTTGTTTTTACGCCAGATGGAACAAACTTTCATCGAACTCAACAATTTTATTGACACCACTTATTCGTCCATTAAATCTTTGCATTAGATGTAGGGAACACACTTTTCTCATGTAATTGTTCCAATCAATTGTTGCATTTTCACACATATTAAGGTGTTTGTCACACCATTTGAAAGTCGTCAACTCCTCTGCCCAACAGCACATAAATCTAAAAGCAGTTACGAACAGTATTCTGGAACCGCTGAACCAATTTCCAACATGGAGGCCCTTCCTTTTACATTGCACCTCCAAATGGTTTCATCGTTAACATACAGCTTCATGTCCATTATCATATATTCATTTGTCAGGTAAAAGACATTATTCTTGGAATAATGATATGGAATCTGTTTGGTAACAAGATCTGTCTGGTAAGATTGTTTTTAAAAAAAGCAAGCAATTTAAAAAAACTAGTACGAAATCGGAAACGTTAACAAAAAAGCAATATGACGATAATATAAAAAGATGCTGTTTCTTTAGAACAGCAAACACTTGGCGAGATTTTACAACCTACCTTGGCAATTCATCCTCAGGGGCCACTATAATAAGGAAGTACCGAAATTGTTTTAAGTTCTAGGGAAAACAAGAAATGCATAAATAAAAAAGAAATAGAAGTAAAAATAACATCTCCTCATTCGCATGAAAGAATATGTTGAAAAAATTGGCAAAGAACAGTTGGTTTACAGTGAACGAAGAATAGCAATTTACTGCTATGTTTGTAAAATATTTTCTGTTAAGCTTTTATTGAAGGATAGTGATTGGGAAAATGTATTTTCAAGGGCCCAAAAACATGAAAATTCAACAGAGCATAGAAATTGTATCAAAATATATGTATAATTGTTTTGTAATTCTTTTAACTAAACAACATTCATTTTTTGAAAATTTGAACACGTTTCGATGCCAGAGTAATCAAAAAAGAAGTTCTAATATTTTTGAGAAGATAGAAAATACTCTCAAAATATCATTTATTCGAAGATAAATTTTTCGCGCCCGTCTTAAATAATAAAAACATTTTAAATCCGACCTGCCAGAAATTAAACGTTCGCTTACTACACATAAAAGTTAAGCAACAGTTTTGAAACATTAAATATTCATAAGAAAATAGCTATTGAAACTAAATTTTAAACAAAAGCAGCTCTAAATATCCTAAAAATATGCATTTACTATATATATACATATATTTTTTTTAAATCCAAAAGAAAAAATTAATGATATCACAACTGTTAGGCCTAGAACGTTCGGGGCAGCTGATACATTACGGTATCGCTTATCGAATTATTAACGATCGAAGATTATTAACGATCAGTATTAGAATACAAACTATGCTATTCTAATAATGATTAAACACGTGAAAAAATTAATAAATTAAACTTGTGTAATAGAGAGTTTCGTATAAACGAGCTGATACACCAATGCTACTAGTTCTGTGCAATGTGCACGATGTAAACAACAGCGCTGTTGCCATTTTTGAAATGCTTTCACTCGGAAAAGGAGTGATATGAAATTCACTTGTTCTAAAGAGTGAGATATTTCACTCAGTAAAGGAGTGCTATGAAGATCGCCTGCAAATGACTCTTGAAAAAAGAGTGAAAATTTCACTCTTTTTTTTCAGGTGAAATATCCATCCCTTTTACGAGTGAAATGACCAAAAAAATCACTCTAAAAGAGTGATTATCAGTTTTTAGGCTTGTCACTCCTCCTAAAAGTGACTTTCTCACTCCTTCCGAATTTAGAGTGTGCATTGCATATGTACGAGTGCAAGAAATATACGCACAACAAAAGTTAGCTAACACGGATGACCTTTTGCTATGCGGGAAAAAGAAGCTCTGAAATGCACTTTGAATGTACATGGTATCAAAATGTACTTCAACGAAAAATAGGGACATATGAGGTCACACGATAAATTTTATCCTTGCATTTCCAAAGCAAAATGCACGTATACTTAGCAGTATGGAAATTTTCATTATTACTTTCCTTATATACATAATGTATAAGGAAAGTATCGTGACGGGGTCGAAAATTCGAATTCGAGTTTTCGACGGGAGAGCACGTTTCAAGCATCCCTGATCACGAATCAAACATTTTTGAAGTGATGTGTGTATGTGTGTGTCAGTGAGTCTATGGAGACGATAACTGACGAACGAATGGACCGATTCGAACGAAGTTTGGTACAAAACTCACAACCCGCAAACACTGGAAACCTATTGCTTTTAAACGCAATCGAATGCTCAGAACCCCCTTAAATTTTCGAGTGAAATTTTGAAAAAATCGTCAAAAAATCAAAACCGTTAATAAAGTTACGCAAACAGACATTTCTTATGTAATTTTTCATTAGAAAACGATTGACATAAATTTTAGAACGCTAACATGAACCGTTCTCGAGATATTGCACATTTTTCAAAAAAATTATCAAAAAGTCATATAAAATAAAAAAAAAATATTTTCTATTGAGAAACATGTTCACTTTTCATATGTAATACCATGCGATAAATTGGGTAACATCATTCTCGTGGAACTAGCTCGTTCCATTCAAGAAAAAAGATGCTTTGAGTAATACTTTTGTATTTGAACGACAATAGTCATTTATCTGACGTAAGAATAACTTATTTCTCCGTCCATAACGCTTGTCGAGATTTTGGCGGAATGTCGCCAACTTGGCGATTTTTAATTGTTACCAAATTAACAAAATTCTCGCCAAATGGATAAAAATGACGCTAAATCAATGAAAATGACGACTAATTGAAGAAAATTCAATATCTTGGAAAGAATATAAGTATCTACTATAAGAATAACATTTTTTTTAACTGTAAAAATAGTAAATTCATTGCATTATATAAGGAAAGTCATGTGTTGCCCACATCAGATTTTTTTCTGTTGTTGTTGAGACCCAGACCATCCGACCTACCAGAAAGGTGTAGAAAACCCAGACCACACGACCAACCCAAAGGCTAATGGTAGCTTTCTGTGTGGACCTACCAGAAAGGTGTTGAAGACCCAGACCGACCGACTCGTCAACAAGGACATGAGCAGCTATTTGGTCGGCCGGTTTGGACGGCCGGGAAGTGCCATCCAAGTTAGACCGGAACCCAGTGGGAGGGCATCCACGGGGACCGTACCCTCCTTCCCCTACCACCAACCTCTCGGAAACACAGATTTTTTTTTCTTCCTGTATTAAAATCGACTACTTTAGAAATTTACAAGTTTAGCCTCTAATTTTAATAAAATATATCTAAATTTATCTTCTTTGAGATATTTTTAATTTACCAGAAAATAAATTATTCACTTTCAATAAAATATATACAGTGTTTTTTTTAATAAAATTCGTTATGTACCTTTCTCTTCTCGCTCGCATATACTGTAGAATTTTCTAATAAATGTATACATCTTTCGAACGCTAGCTAGTGACTACGCTAAAAATGTGTAGTAGTGTATATTCACTTAAAATGCAAATAAAATCTTTAAACATATATTGTTCTATATAACTTATTTTCAGCACAAAGATAAATTCCGACGTTTAATGGATTTTGTTTCAATTCTTATTTGTCATCATCGTCAGTTTACCAATACCCGCTATAGAAAAAATCATGTCCTTTTGCCCTTACATTTCTGCGCATTCTACTGCGCAAGCTGTTTATTTACGCTCGTGCCTATCGAGAAGGAATTGATATCTTAAAGATTGGAGAAAGTTTCAGTTTTGATTTACTACACACAATAATTACTTTCTCATCTGTGAAATCAAAATACATACAAATACGACAAAATATATTTATTTTATAAAAAGAAAAACTATTGCCCCCTTAAATAAAATTTATTTTGCATTTTCATTTCTAATTTTAATTCCTTGAATATCACATTTAAACATTTTCTTAAATGATTCAATCTCACTTTCATGTATTGGTTAATGGATTCGCACAGCAAATTAGTACATTTTTACTTTCCTTATATACATAATGTATAAGGAAAGTATTGTGACGGGGTCGAAAATTCGAATTCGAGTTTTCGACGGAAGAGCACGTTTCAAGCAACTCTGATGACGAATCGAATATTTTTGAGGTGATGTCTGTGTGTGTGTGTGTGTCAGTGAGTCTGTGGAGACGATATCTCACGAACGAATGGAGCGATTCGAATGAAATTTGATACAAAAATTACAATCCATAAATACTGGAAGCTTATTGTTTTAAAACACAATCGAATGTTGTTCAGAACCCTCCTAAGTTTTTGAGCGAAATTTTGAAAAAAGCATCAAAAAATCAAAACCTTTAATAAAGTTATGCAAATAGACATTTCTTATGTAATTTTTCCTTAGAAAAGGATTGACAAACTTTAGAACGCTAGCATGAACCGTTCTCGAGATATTGCACATTTTTTATATAAATTTGTCAAAAAAATCCCATAAATTAAAAAAAAATATTAACTGTTGAGAAACATGTTTACTTTTCATGTGTAATATCGTGCGATAAATTGGGTGACGTCATTCTCGTGGATCTAACTCGTTCCATTCACGAGAAAAGATACTTTTGTAATGAGTAATACTTTTGTATTTGAACGCCAATAGCCATTTATCTGCTGTAAGAATAACTTAATTCTCCGTCCATAACGCTTGGCGAGATTTCGGCGACGAATTTAGCGGAATGTCGCCAATTTGGCGATATTTTTAAATGCTGCCAAATTAACAAAAATCTCGCCAAATTGATAAAAATGACGCTAAATAAATGAAAATGAACACTAATTAAAGAAAATTCAATATCTTGGAAAGAATATAAGCATCTACTATAAGAATAACATTTTTACTTTCCCTGCAATACATGGTAATGTACAGGGAAAGTATTGGAATCATGCCGAAAATCACAATTCGAGTTTTCGACGGATCTACACGTTTCGAGACCTCTAGAATACGAAAAAACCATTTTTAGCGTGACGTCTGTGTGTGTGTCTGTCTGTGTGTCTGTGCAGATTTTGTATCCACTCTAACTAAAAAACTAATGGACCGAATTTCACAAAATTTGGTAGGTAAGTTACTTGTGAGCGAGTCTGGTGCTGATTAGTTTTGGGTACGATTCGGAATAAAAGAACCCGCCTTTTTTTTGCGAAATGGCCCGCAAAAGCTTGTATCCACTCTAACTGAAAAACTGATGGACCGAATTTCACAAAATTCGGTAGATGAGTCACTTGTGGGTTACCTTGGTGCTGATTAGATTTTGGTACGATTCGGAAAAAAATGACCTGCCTTTTTTCGCAAAATGGCCCGCAAAAATCCAAATCTAAATCCGTCCAAATCTAAACTAAAGAACTGGGTATACTCAAATATATCCATTAAATGCTGATTTAATACGTAATTTTTAACGACGAAAAGAATAAGACCAACCCCATTACACTAGGACTAGCCGTTCTCGAGATATTTTAGTTTTTCGTACTTTCCCTACGCCACCTTTGAAAATAAGTCCGGTTATCGAATGAGAACGAAAATTGAATTAAAAGTGAAATAAATTTAATTAAAATAAAGAGAACGTTAATATAAGTCTGCAGCGAAAGTCATGTGCTGCCCACATCAGATTTTTACTTTCCCTGCAATACATGGTAATGTATAGGGAAAGTATTGGAATCATGTCGAAAATCGCAACTCGAGTTTTCGACGGATCTACACGTTTCAAGACCTCTAGAATACGAAAAAACCATTTTTAGCGGACGTCTGTGTGTGTGTGTCTGTCTGTGCAGATTTTGTATCCACTCTAATTAAAAAACTAATGGACCGAATTTCACAAAATTTTGTAGGTAAGTCACTTACGGGTCATCCTGGTGCTGATTAGATTTTGGTACGATTCGGAAAAAATTAACCTGCCTTTTTTTACAACATGGCCCGCAAAAATCATCAAAATCTAAACTAAAGAACTACGCATGCTCAAATATATCCATTAAATGCTCGTTTAATACGTAATTTTTAACGAAGAAACGAATACGACTACCCCATTACACTAGGACTAGCCGTTCTCGAGATATTTTAGTTTTTCTAATTTTCTCTACGCCACCTATGAAAATAAGTCCGGTTACCGAATGAGAACGAAAATGGAATTAAAAGTGAAATAGATTTTATTAAAATAAAGAGAACGTGGACATAAGTCTGCAGGGAAAGTCATGTGCTGCCCACATCAGTATTTTATTTTCAATGCAATACATGGTAATGTATAGGGAAAGTATTGGAATCATGTCGAAAATCGCAACTCGAGTTTTCGACGGATCTGCACGTTTCGAGACCTCTAGAATACCAAAAAACCATTTTTAGCGTGACGTGTGTGTGTGTGTGTCTGTCTGTCCGTGTGTCTGTCTGTCTGTGAAAATTTCGTATCCAATCTAACTAAAAACTAATTGACCGAATTTCACAAAATTTTGTAGCTAAGTCACTTGTGAGCGAGTCTGGTGCTGATTTGCTTTGGGTACGATTCGGGATAAAAGAACCCGCCGTTTTTTGCGAAATGGCCCGTATACACTCTAGCTGAAAAACCAATGGACCGAATTTCACAAAATTTGGTAAATAAGTCGCTTGTAGGTCACTCTGGTGCTGATTAGATTTTGGTACGATTCGAAATGAAATAATCTGCCTTTTTTGCAAAATGACCCGCAAAAACAGTCAAAATCTAAAATAAAACACTACGAATGCTCAAATAAATCCATTAAATGCTTGTTTTATACGTAATTTTTAACGAAGAAAAGAATAAGACCAACTCCATTACGCTAGGAATAGCCGTTCTAGAGATATTTTAGTTTTTTCGTATTTTCTCTGCGCCACCTTTGAAAATAAGTCCAGTTACCAAATAAGAATGTAAATTGAATTAAAAGTGAATTGAGTTTAATTAAAATAAAGAGAACGTGGATATAAGTTTGCAGGGAAAGTCATGTGCTGCCCACATCAGATTTTTTTTTAACTGTAAAAGTAGTAAATTCATTGCATTATATAAGGAAAGTCATGTGTTGCCCACATCAGATTTTTTTTAACTGTAAAAGTAGTAAATTCATTGCATTATATAAGGAAAGTCATGTGTTACCCACACCAGATTTTTTAAATGTGTAACATACTCATCTACAAACAATCTATAGGTAAATATCACAAAATGCAAATACACAAAAGATTTTCCAACAGAAATTAGCACTTTTAATTTAAGCTGTACTGTAAGCAAAGAGCGAAGTGGATGATAGTCACGTGATTTCCTATCTTCTGATCTTGCAGGCAACTTTGTGACGTCATGCCGCCTCTATCTAATTCCTTCTCGACTCTCGTGCCCATCAGGGCTCTAACAGACAAGGTTTTAACAACTTCTACAGTCCTGCATACCCATGCTCTTGGGAGAGGCGGTCACTCGATTTTTAGAAAGGAGAACATCTTCAAACACGGAGAGTTGCTATCTACGGGTGTGACAAAATGTTTATTGGGGGGGGGGGACCCATAATGTATAAGGGCGGCCTTGTATGGATGCATAAGAAAGCCTAATGAAATCTCACACTCCAAGCATTTATATCCACTTAATGAAAGTGCGCAAGCAACAAAAAATAACGTTCTCAATTACTTTTCGGCAATCAACCGGAGAAGTCACGGCGCCGATGGGGAACGAAAGACATGAAAAGGGGAAGAAATTACCATGCATGAAATAGCATTTTCTTTTCCACAAAACTAAAAAAAAATAAATCATTACTTTAACCTTGATATATCAAGAATTGAAAAGATAATCGGAATAATACATTTACCCTATGTCGCTTGACAAAAAATAGTGTGACAAAAACGAATTCAACGAAGGTTTGTTAATGTGGACCTTTACAACGCAATGCTTGTTTAGATGACACAATGCCACGGTGAGAATTCCTAGAACGTGGATTCGCTGTGAAGCTGCTCTGCTCAGCTCAATTTTTCCGCAAAGCATGTGATTGCACAGGCAGATAGAAAGGGGTCCATCTGTGGTTAAAGTTTCAAATGTTGGAAAACACGAATACCCAGCTCTTTTATTTTAATTCGACAAGAAAAAAGAAGAAATAAAAACATAAACTTCTTATTTTCTTTGATAGAATTTTCACTTTCCTTATATACATAATGTATAACGAAAGTATTGTGACGGGGTCGAAAATTCGATTTCGGGTTTTCGACGGGAGAGGACGTTTCAAGCATCCCTGATCACGAATCAAATATTTTCGAGGTGATGTCTGTGTGTGTGTGTGTCAGTGAGTCTGTGGAAACGATAACTGACGAACAAATGGACCGATTCGTACGAAATTTAGTACAAAAATTACAATCCGTAAACACTGGAAGACTATAGTTTTTATACGCAATCGAATATTCAGAACCCAGTTCGAGTGAAATTTTGAAAAAATCGTCAAAAAATCAAACCCTCTAATTAAGTTACGCAAATAGACATTTCTTATGTAATGTTTCATTAGAAAACGATTGACATAAATTTTAGAACGCTAACATGAACCGTTCTCGAAATATTGAACATTTTTTTAAAAAAATTAACAAAAAGTCAAATAAATTAAACAAAAATATTTCCTATTGAGAAACATGTTCACTTTTCATATGTAATACCATGCCATACATTTGGTGACATCATTCTCGTGGATCTAGCTCGTTCCATTCATGAAAAAAGAGACTTTGAGTAATATTTTTGTATTTGAACGCCAATAGTAATTTATCTGCTGTAAGAATAACTTATTTCTCCGTCCATAACGCTTGGCGAGATTTTGGCGACGAATTTGGTGGATTGTCGCCAACTGGGCGACTTTTTTTTAAATGTTGCTAAATTAACGAAAAACTCGCCAAATGGATAAAATTGACGCTAAATCAATGAAGAGTAAATTCATTGCATTCATGTGCGGCCCACATCAGATTTTTTACGATTTTATCGTTGTGAGCGGTATGTTTTATTCAATCGATACACAAAGCCTATTGATTTTGGAAAACCTGAAGGCCCTCAATTTTTTGAACATTTTTAACGAGAATAATATATATATGCATATATATTATATATATATATATAGCATAGTAAATATATTAAAATAAAATTATTTCACAGTTATCCAATTTTTCTCCAGAAGTTGGCGCAATGCAGCACATTCTCCTAAAGTAACATACAAGATTCATATGAAAAAGAGGGGAAATGACCAAATGCAAGGCATAAAATGGTAGAGGGGGATGGCGACCCCTCTTTCCCGTTTAAAAGACTGCTTTTATGCCCGGGCAACACTCACGGTACCAATGCCATGCAGGAGCCATACTTCCGTAAATGTGTCAAATCAAAAACACTCGAAATATATATATATATATATACTACCCGACACAGAAAATGCAACACCATGAAAAGGCAGATAGAATGTGATGATAAAGGGCACACAGACAGAAATGACAGATATAAATAAGTGATGTTAATTCCAGAAGGATAATACAAATGGCATAGACAGGGTGATCAGTAGGCAATAGGACTGCCTCTTGCGGTGATACAAACGGCAGTCCTTCAAAGAACAGATGCAATGAACGTGCGAATAGTTTTCTGAGGGGTGGATGACCATATACCTTCAACCAGCCTCCACAGGTCGTCCTCTGTTCGAGGCGAGGGCGGGGCAGTCAAACGAAGTCACTATCTATCACGAAGTCACGTCCTATACATGACCGATGGATAAGAGATCTAGAGACAATGGAGGCCAAACAAGAACCTGAATATCTTGCAAAGCTTGTCTACTGATAGTTGCTGTGTGTCGTCACGCATTATCTTGCTCGAAAACGGCATTTTGCAACCGCTGAAGGTAGGGCAGTGCAACTGGCCGCAACACCTCATACACATACCGTTGTGCCATCATTGTGCCTCTGATACGAACCAGAGCTGACCGGCTAACGAAGCCGATAGCACCCTAAACCATGATGCCAGGTTGTCGAACAGTATGGCATTCAACAGTCGAAGCAGAATTGAATCTGTTTTCACGTCGCCTCCAGACTCTCACACAATGACTGTCATTCGACAAACAGAACAGAGACTTGTCGCTGAACACTACCCTGTCTCATTCAGTCGTCCAAGAGGCTCGAGCCCGACACCATTGCAATCTCTCACGTCGGTGTCTTGTCGCCAATGGCAGTCTTCGTAAAAGACTGTTTGAGTGCAAGCCACTTTCAGCCAATCATAGATCCAATGTACATCCAATGTACCAACATCCAATGTACCCTGCAAATTTTGCAGAATGTCGACAGTCGTCATTTGTTGGGATGCCACCACATGCGTGGATCAACGCGCGCTGACGTACGTCTGGATGGACCCACCTGTACCACTGCGAAGATTCACATGCCCTTATTCAATCCATCTTCTCCAAATCCTTTGCACAGTGGACGCGACGCGTCTACGTGTGTTTCAGCGGCGATAGGCCGGTACGACCACCAGCCATAAATAGGCCTAAAATAAATTCCCTAGCACGATCGTCCAAATGCTGAAACGAACTTCGATGTCGTCGGCCAGACATCTCTTCAATAAGTGTCTTCTAAAACGAGAAACAGCTCGGAAAAAGGGTTTCCGTAGGTAACAAACAGTAACCACAATTGGCTCATCTGCCATTTCCATCCCTTTTACACTACGCTCTAATCAGTCACGTGACCTACTTGCATTTCAGATCATTTGCATACAGCGGCATTTGCCTCGTAATTTGCATAATTATACGGCCAAAGCTTTATGGTGCTGCATTTTCTATATCAGGTAGTATATATATATATATATATTCCATTTTATTGTAGATTTGCAGATATATACTTTTATTTTGTAAGCTTGTTAGAAAATTAGGTTTTTCGAGTTACAGCTTCTCACTTTTCTTTCATTGGACTTTCAAACTATTATTATTATTATTATTATTATATATATATATATATATATATATATGGGAAAAACAGTAACAAAAAATAGCCACATTCTGAGATATTGCACGTTTCTTCTACTAACACATAAAAAATCATACAAAAATAAGTATGTTTACTATTATCAATTGAGACCCTAAGTAAACTAGAAATAAACATTATGAGTTATCGCATGCAGTTCTTGAAATATTAGAAAAGACCCGCATATATCTGGGGCACTGAGTATCTTTAACATATGAATCAAAAATAAGACATATACAAATAAAACATATCAACCTTTAATATTTCTAAAATTTACCATCTACATTAAATAAAATTTTATATTTAATGGTTTAAAAATGTGATGATTAAGATTCTGTAAAAACTTTGGTGTTGTTACTGTCTAGTAAATTTTAAACATGTGATTTGAAGTATTTTTAAATAAAATACAAAGCTAAAATAATTATTACGGAATTTCATTGGAATCATAAAACTGTACATTTTATTACAAAACAATTTCTAAAAAGTTTTAAAATACACTGTTAAATATATCTTCCGATAAATTACCACTTGTGAAACCAAACATTGGTTGCCATCTGTTAACCTTTAATTAACAACGTGAAAATGACAAATACTATAACAGACTTCATATCAAATTGACATCAACTTTAGAATCTATATTATTAAAACATGATAACGTAGAATATATTTGGAAAGTAAGCGTTGTTATATCTAAATGCATTAATTAAGTAGTGGGCACTTTGTAGGACCAGTGCAATGCTGAGTAATTGGTTCTAGTATAAAATAATCAAAATGTAAGATATTTAAGGGTTAAACTTCATTTTCTTTTATAGTCTGCATGCAAATCCACTTTTTTATGTCTTATATATCACAATTTCTGTTATAATATTACAAAAAAGTAATGAAACTTATTGAAAGATTAACTTATTAAACTATTGAAAGTTTTCCTTGAAAATTGAAAATGAAGCAAAAAAAGAAAAAGTAAGAATATGAAACTATGAAACTTGTACATATACATAACTATATGTTTATGCTTACAGGCCTCATATTCTTATGCTTTTCCTTTACATACTTCCTACTTTTTCTTATACTCTTACTCGACTATGTTCTAATACATGAAGTATGTTGCAATTGTCAAAAATATGGCAATCAAATTTGAAAGGATTTAGAATATCTTTAACGAAAGATGTCCACTTGCATACACAGAGTTTAGGAGTGTCTTTTGAAAGCAAATTAAGCACAACCTATGAAATTTAGAATAGTAATTTCAATTAATTTGTAAGGGCAAGAAATATTATCGAACTATAAGAATCCCTTATTTTTCTTATATGAAATATTAATAAAGTTTCCTGCTATTTTTTTCCCCCCAAGAATTATTCTTTTGAAAACAAAAAATGTTTTAAAAAGTCAGATGAAAAATCTATTTTATTTCTTCACTGCCTTAGATTCCAATAGGTTATGCGAAATGGTTGACAAATGAAAAACTAAACTTAAAAGTATATTGTATTGCTGAAAAGTGGTAATACCAAACATTTTCATTAAAGGGTGGGAAGGGGGGGGGGGGGTGCAATTTCGGCTGTATAAAAATTTCATTTTCTGAATACATTCTCACTACATTATAGTAATGTAATAATACACAGCATATTGAAGTATTATGCCCAAAAATACTTATTTTTTGTGTAGTTACCAACCACTGAAATAAGAAGTGTTAATTTTTTTAAATGTATGACAAAAGAGTTTAATTAAGGAAACCCTCCCCTCCCACCTCATTGGTCTTATCACAAAAAGTCCAATCAATGGGAAAAATACCTAGACATACAACTTAAATTAATACGAAAGCAAAATTTAAGAAATCATAAAATTAGTTGTGACAATTAGCTGAAATTAATAAACTATTAGTAAAAGTGATCAATTAGGGATACACAGGGGGGACAATGAGAAATATCAAGTAAATACAGTTCATACTATATTTTAAAAGAAATTTTCATAATTTTTAAGAGAACTTAATATGAAGAATCTTATAGAAAAAAAGACAAATTTTATATTTTGTTAACATATACACTATTCATTTTGTCATATTTGAAACCTCTATTTTTCCCCCATATAGAAGCTGTATAAAGTACCACCCAGATTCAAAGAAATTAAACAGAATATTTGTTTGAATTATACTTCATTCGAAACCTTAAAAAAGTAACTGTTAAGTAATATTTTAAAACCTGAATTCCCTGGAAATATTTATAATAAAACATTATTTAGGAAACATATTAATTTATCTTGTTTATGTTTATAAAGAGAATTTTTAAACAAAAATGTGCTGCTTTCTAATGTTTTCTACGAGTATCATTAGTTTAGAGGAATTTCGAATTGCGAATGGCAGATGCATCTGTCTTCTAATATAGTCACTCTACCTCCAATACAGTGTTATCTGATTAGGGTTAAAATGGCAGAAATCTCCAAGGTGAGAATAAGAGGAAAAGAAAACCTTTTATTGTGTAATACTGCCAAGCAAATTTTGAAGGTAATAGCAAAAAGTTTTAAATGGGAAAAAATGTAACTGCATATAAATTCTGATTGCAAAGAAAAATATAGATAAACACCACTCAGGACAACAAATGTTGATTTTACTGATTAAAATATAAATGATACATAGGAAAGGAAATATAGGATTACTTCTACCCCTGAATAAACAAAGCACTATGTTTTGCCTTTCACTATGTTTTACCTACCTATGCTATGTACCTTTCACTATGTTTTGCCTACCTATGCTATGTACCTTTCACTATGTTTTGTCTACAAATTATATTTATACTCCTCATAATCATACATAAATTTATATTGCAGGGGTAGTACTGGCAACAGATCAACATTCAGGAAACCAATTTTACAAAATTTCAGGACATACCATATTTTATAGAATGACATATGCAATAATGTAGTTGAATGGTATACTAGCAAAAATATTTCATTAAGTTCAAAGAATATAAATAAAAAATTACAAAAGTAGGATATTTATTTAATAAAATACAGAAGTTACTGTAAAAATTTTGGAATTTTACTTTAACTTCAGACAAATTTATTATTTTAAAACAATTTTTCAGCAACTTATTTTATGTTTGGCAATGGTCCTCATCAACATCAATTGTGTGCTTTTACAAAATGCGCTAAAATTCAAGATGTTATTAACAAGCACAAATATTCACAATTTTATTTAGAAATTCTAAACTGAGATTTTATTTATAAAATAAGTTCTAAATTCGATATTTTATGAAAGCGATAAGTATGCAATTTGATAAGCATAAAAAATTTAAATTTTTCTTTAAAAATACTCAAATACATTATTTAAAGGCACTAAAAAACACAGTTATACTTTGAAGCAGATTTATCCGAAAAAGTTCTAAATTTTGCAATTTATTTAAAAGCACTTAAATCTGCAATTTTATTTAAAAGCATTAAAGTTTGATGTTTAATTTAAACATTTTAAAATATGTGATTTTATTTGACGAAATATTAATGTTTAATAGTGCTAACATTCATGATTTTTATAAATGTTTGCAACTTAATTTAAAAGTGCCTAAATTTGTGTTTTTCTTTTGAAAGCATACTTTTATTTAAAAGCACTACAATTTGAGATTTCAAAGGTCTAAAATTCATGATTTTAATCAAAAGTGCTAAATAACATGATTTTATTTCAAAATGCTAAACTAGGCAATTTTATAACTTCTAAATTGCTTTATTTTATTTTAAAATGCTAAAACACACAATTCTATTTTAAAGCACTAAAATACGCAAGTAAAACTGCTACATTAACTGACAATATTTAAAAGTGAAGAATTAATAGTTTTACTTAAAAATACAAAAAGAGCATGGCGTCCAATTGAACTAAGGGCAAGGCTTTTGATCGCTTGATGAATGTAAAAAATTCAGAAATTTTAGATTGAATAGTAAAATTTCAGGATGCAAATATGTTTTTCAGGAATTTCGGGATACCCTTGATATTATAAAAAATGAAAAAATGTTATGACCTTAAAAAATTTAATTTTTAGAACAAAAATGATAATACCCTTAATTCAACCTATTATATATATTTTACATATTTTTATATTTATGAAACTTTAGTCATTCAAGGAGTGACCAGAGAAAAACTGAACATGTACCATTTGAACAAATGAGTCCTCTCACCAGATGGCACCACATCATGATTGACCTCAATCTCTCTAACTTCTGTTTCTTTCCAATAAATCAGTGTCTCACTTCCCAAAATCTATATTCATGATTTTAATTAAAAGTGCTAAATAACATGATTTTATTTCAAAATGCTAAACTAGGCAATTTTATAAATGCTAAATTGCTTTATTTTATTTTAAAATGCTACAACACACGTCTCCCTTCCCAAAATCTAATATCTTGTGCCTCTTTGAAAACACATTTTTTTAAGGTACCTCTTTAATTTTATGAATAGGGGAGAGATATTTTGTATAGCAGAATGATTATATTAAATGAAAATAAACTTTAAAATTTTGATAAAAGGAATAGTATATATAAAAATTAGGTAGATCTATAGAATATCCATGCTTTGAAATTGGCTCCTCCCTACCAAAGTGATGTATTCTACTGTGTTCTGAACTAGAATATTGAATCTAAATAATAGTGTAATTAAATTTGAATAAAAGTGTAAAATACTTATCAAAACATAACAAAATACTTCAAACATTTTTGTTATTTTTAAAAACTTTCTAACTGAGTAAAATAACACATAAAAGAAACTTTATAAACACAATATTTTTAAAAACTTAATCAATACCAAAACAAACAAAAAATCTACTGAATCTCTAAAATCTACAGAATTTTACTATTTCTTAAAAATCTAAATGTGTACCCCAAAGTCACATGCATATCACGGGTTGGCCATAACTAATATAAAACATCTAAAACTTATGTGTGATGAGTCATTTTACAAGCTGCTTCTTTTATACTTTCCATTTTAATTTCAGAGTATTTTTTCTAGTAAAAAGACTGATAACTTTTTAACACATTCTACATACTCATATGCATACGGCAGTTCAAGAAACACTACTCTAAATCAAACTATTGTTCACTATGGGGTTCAGGGCATACTTAAGGGAGTCATCCATTATAATGAATTACACAAATTATTATTTTACATAAATGAGTTCTATAAATAAAGATAAGTTTCAAAATCTGTAGATACTATAGGCTGGGACCTGCAGGGACCACCACATTAAGTGACATTGCATGTGCACTTAATGTGGTGGCTATTATAAATTGATAAAATGGTAACCAGCTATGGCTGCAGCTATAGAGTGTGAGTGTGAAATATCTTAATCGCTCATATATATTTATGTTATTTTTTTTCATGATTACATAATTGCCGATAAATTTTACTGCAAATATTTTTAAGAAGAAATGACAAAAAAGTTCTGCATTATTATTATGTTTATATAGTTCTAACAAGTGAATAAATCTTTTGACGAGTAAACTCTTACTGGAGGTGAAATTTCTTACCCTGACAGAACATGCTCAATTCTTGCATATTTTTCATGACAGCTGTATAAATATATATTAACTATCATAAAAAATATTATATACATGAATATCTCTGTAAAATATACTAAACAGTCTATTTAATAATATACTATTTGTATTAATGTTATAAGCTAGAAACACTTCATTTAAAGTAACATCTAACACAAAATTAATAGTGTCAGATATTGCTTTAAGCAACGTGTTTTTTAGTTTCATGGCATTAACAGCAGTTTGAGCTGTAAATGTTATCAAAAGCAGTTAACTAAAACTTTTCTAGACAATCAATTTACAATGTTAAATTTAAATCTAATTTTAATGCAATTATTTTTAAATGCTCCATATAAGATAATTTTCAAAATAATACCGCTCTTTAAAAAAAAATAATAATAAGTATTATTCAGCAGACAAATGCGATTACAGGGGCAGCTAATAAGTAATAACTTCATAGGTAAGTTATAAAAAAAATCTGCACCATATTTATTATGTTATACTGATATTCTACATTAAAGATTGAATCTGACCAAACATATATACTGTATGGAGTAATGTCAACACTTTCTCTCAATGTAAAAGTATGTCATTATCACATGAATGGTGATATTGAAAATTAAATTATGATCTCGGGAAATATTGTCAAAACAAACATAGCATCCAGCAAATTTTTATTTCATTAACTAAGCATTATTATTAGAATGTAATGCCAAAAGTTATTAAAACTTGTCAATATTAATCATACATTATTGTGCATATAGTGAACTGATAGTAAGCAATTATGATCAGTATCAGTGAATTGAAAATATGAAAGAATTATTGAACTCACTTTGTATATTGGAACTTCTGATATCAGGATTTCAAACAGGATAACTCGATGATGAAATGCTATCTAAAGTACATAAAATGACGTATGATTGCACAACAGTTACAATACCATATTGATCAATATAAAATAAATTCAAATGTTAAGAATCTAGAATTTATGCTAGAAAAATGGTCGTGAATTTTGATGCTTTTAGATCTTACCTGCCTGGAGGTTCTCCAACTAATCCAGCACTAGTAACAACTTTCATTATTTTGAGATTAGAAAAAAATTTTCGAAGACGCCTCTCTGACCTTTCAATTAATACGATAAATTTGGGCAAAGGTAAGTTTCCAGAACAAACACATGCTCATTTTAAGCACATTTTTTTTAACATAATAAAATAAATAATCGGAAAAAGAAGATAATTAAAAATATTTTTTGGATAAAATTGAAAATTCAATTTAGATGATCACTCAAATTACACATAGAGTTGAGTCAAATTAAAGCAAATCTCCTTCAAGAAACAATAATATATATATCAAGCTAACGATATGCCGTCAAAATCTGATCACATGAATTAATAAAACAGCGTTAATTAACAAAACAGAGCACCCGGAAAACAAGATACGCTTCTTGCACGTTACGTTAGTCAAGTCTTAACGTGAACCGTGAACGATCGATAAGACATGTATTGCTGCCAAATGTCTTTTCAAAAATGCCACCTAAAAAATACAGGAAAATGTATGCTACTAGGTTTTCTTGCATATGGTCCTTACAACATAAACGAAAATGCAAACGGGTTGTGATGGAATCTGATAAAATCTGATTTTAAATTCTAACGAATAAACCCATTTCAAGAATCATTGGTCGGAATGTTCGTAAGAATGTATTTACTTATCTAGGGCAGGGCACATATTGAGAATTCACGACGCATTGTACGTCGTACACTGCATCTCGTATGTAGCTCAAATATGAACTAGAAACCGGTTTTTCTAACGTTGTTTTTCTGTTTTAGTGCAGCGTGTTGTAATGTGTCCTCAGTGTGTGGACAATAGGTAGCAACTATTGTTCAAAACGAACCGCATTTACACGATGTCGCAAACATCCTCAGTGTGTGCCCTCCCTAAGGAGTTTTCTGTGTGAGGCAATTATAATTGTCTAAAGCTGTATTTCACAATAATTTTTCAGTCAATCAGAGGCTGCCTATTTTTTTTTTGCATGTGCACATCTCTGAGCATAACCTTGCAAGACAGCACTAAAATCCCCTATATGCAAATCCCCTAGCATCGTCCCTATATATAAAGATTCAAGACCCTGTGTAATAAGGGAGCAAGGTTTATAGATTACTATAAACCTTATATAGTTGCCTTATATAGTAGATTTATAGTATTCTATAAATCTTGATAAGGGAGGGCATACACTGAAGATTCACAACGTAGTGTACTTCATGCACTGCATCTCGTATATTACTGAAAACTAGAAACCGGCTTTTCTACCGTTGTTTTGCTTCTCTGGTGCAATATGTTGCTATGTGTCTTCAGTGTGTGGACAGTAGGTAGCAACCATTGTGCAAAAATGACAAACAAATTGGCATTGGAGTACGTCAGACTAAAACCAAAAAATGAAATTGAAAAAGGCACGAGGGGACGGTGCAGCATGTCTTTTGTTGTGTTGGAAGCGAGTCGAGAGCTCGCATTCCATCTTCATTTGTGAAATAAAAGGTGATACAGTCAGCTTGAGTTATTGTTTGAAATCAAAATCAAATTTACCTCACATTTTATTTGGTCCGCCGAGCCGGAGGCGAACCGGCAACCTATGGATACCTGTGATCCTGTGAAATAGAAAACATTCCATAACTGTGTGTGTGAATGGCAATAGCCTGAGGAATTTCTTGGAGAAGTGTAAGTAGATTCTTCTACAGTGCTGTGGCCGGTGGAGATCTACATCTGTATTTCAAAATCGAAACTATGTCATGCTGTGCCTTGTGGGAAGTCAGCTACTAACTGCATGACAGTAACGTAACGCAAAAATGCGTCAACGGATCTTTCTGGGTCTGAGGTGAGTTGAAAAAAAATTCCGTATATCGCTAAGATGTATAACAGAAATTGAAGAACTAGTAAAAGTTCAAAATATTCGGATCTATTGGGTCGTCTCAGTTTACTCTTGTATACGGAGAAGTCATATGAACTTTAACTTCTCCAAAAATATTCAATCACATAGAAATTTTATAACTCATAAAGAGATGGCGGCTGGCCTGAGCAGCTGCCCCAAGCCCCATGTTAAAAAAGACATTCAACTGTATCCAATGGCATGAGTACTGGAACCCTTCCACCAGACTTACCAGTAAACTTACGCGCGCCTGATACTCTGTCATACAACGACACCCGGATTGAGATTTACCACTGGGTTTTCGTTCCCCCACGATCATTCAAGTTTCTTATAGCGGGTTCCCTTCATACAGATACAAGCCCTTCAGTATTGCTGCCAATTAAATGGTGTTTGAAGGGGAGTGGGGGGGGTGACTTGAGATTGGGCTCTCCTTCATTCTAATAATTTGTTACATTTGAAAAAAATGTATTAATTTGAATCTTCGTCGTCCGAACATCCCCTCCGCACCTTGTTTAAAAATGTATGTAAATCTACTGCTGTTATCAGGATCTAAGATAGACTACAAATTCTAATCAGTAAAAAAAATTTCGGTTTCTTTTTCTCTGAATTATAATTAAGTCTAACTTTGACGTTTTATATAAGATCTCGTAATTTTTCATATTTTTGCTTCAAATGTGCTGATGTATATTAGAAATAAATTAAATTAAAACTCTTACAATTTAGGAAAATTTATGTTATTTTCATTTGGCTACTCTTAAGTAATCTATTGCCTAAATTTACTTGTTAGAACATCCAATTATGGTTGAATTTTCTGGTAAATCTTGCTCTCAAGTTCAAAAAATGTTATTCTACGTTGTTATTGTTCGGCAAATAGTCAATCACATTTGTTATCAAGATGACACACTTATCTCTCTCACTCCAAATGGCAAGGTTCAAATCTGTTTTATTTGAGCGAAAATATATGTCCTTTATCTGGATAAAAGTAATTCAGTATTCGATAATGCGAGGATCAAAATTTTAATGTCATTAACGTGTATAACTTTAATACCATTAACATACCATGATTTAATTTTGAACTTTTAAATCAAGTGAAAAGTTTGTATCCAGAATATTTTTTTCGGGGAGATGGAGGGGCACACAAACTGATAACGTTGTTTATATATGACCAAACAAGAGGTATGCTCGGGCTTGGACCCGGCCTGGATCGGGTTTTAAAAAATTTGGGTGGGAGTCGGGTCGAGAAAAAGTAAATGAAAACATCCAAAAATAGATAAAATTTTCATTTTGCTCCGGTCTAAATTGGGGGCCACTTTTCGGCCGTCCAAACAGATACCGTAGACCTACGAGTAGGTCGGACGGTCTGGGTCGAAGAAGGAAAAGAAAGAGAAAATTTCAAACGAACAGAAAATTTTGAAATTACGTATGAAATAATATTCTCAATAAGCTAATAAAAATCTTCTTGTGACCCTGTCGCATATTAAGTAATAAAAGCTTGTTCTGTATGGAGAACGCAGATGGGTAAATCAGAACCGGATACAGGAAAATAATAATTTCAGATAGGTAATTAAAACTTTTTATTTAAAGACATTTCAAAGTCAAAATAAAACATTGCTTTGTGCAATTTTTACCTTCTGAATTGAATCGTTGTAAGTAATATAATTTGTGTTTGATTCTTTAAATGACGAATTATGATCATGATACGAGGCATTGTGTTAGCTTTAGCCATGCTTCAATGTATTTAAAAAAATCGGACCAGGCCGCGTCAGGATGGGTGCCAGGATTAAAATGTTTACGGGCCGAACAGTGTAAAAATTTAAAATTAGGTCCGTGCAGACCCAAGGCCACCTAGAATAAGATTTTGGATAGCCTTGGCAGACCTCTAGACCAGCGGCTCTCAAACTGGGTGCGGCAAGTGAATGCCAGGGGTGCCGCGGCAATATTTAAGAAGAGTCGACTAAAAATTGTGAAATTATTAAAGAAGGCATGAAGATATTTAAAATTTAAGCTGTCTTCCCTCGCCACTGTCGAAAAGAGTTTATTTTTTGTTTCACATTCAGACATGTTTCATATTGCATAAAATACTAACCGCAACGTGCTAAGAATTGTCCTTGTATTTATCTCGAGGTGCGACAGATCCTCTACCTCTACCGGCATTTGTTAAGCCTTAACGAATGCAGGTAGAGGATCTGTCGCACCTTAACGGTTAAGGTGCAATCGATCAGTAAAGTTGTGGTTAAATTTTGAGTGAAATTTTAAGGTGGAAAATTTGGTCTGTACAGATGTAACTGTAAGCCTGATCAAGTAAGTACTTATATTTATAGGTAATGTGTTCTTTTGTTGCTATTTTTTTGTGTGATCATGCAATTTTTCGTTCTTTTGGGGTTACTTTGCCCAATCAAATTTGAAGATATTGCTAACGAGAATATGAAGGTGCGTTATACTTTGATTACACCGAACGAACGGCTGAACGAACACGATGATTGAAAGGCGAATTCGGTTGAATTCGTTCGTTCTGGCTTTGTGGCATTCGTCCGTTCGCACAAACATTCAAATCCTTTTTATTCCAGCCTCATATTGAATGATAAAAATAGCCGCGTCGAACTTACGAAATAAAGTTTATTTTTGGCAGTGTGTTGCGCTTTTTTCGTGCCGGTTCTGAAATGTTTTTTTTTTTACGAATTGTTATTTAAATTGTTTATGATTTGTTAAATAAAGTGTGCGTTGAATAAAATGCTAGCAACATGGAGTCAATAAATAATTTCTTGAAGTTGCCGTGCTTGTTTACATTTTTCAATAAAGGAGTGAAAGAAAATAGTCCAGGCGCAACAGTGAAAAAATCGGTCCTTTTCGTGAATTTGCGTGGGGTCAAATTTTTATTCTGTTTTCAGGTTTTGTGTCGACGGTAGTGCAATCGTGCAAAATGAGTGCCGGAATCGGCTTTATTTTATTTTTCCAGCAACAACTCAGTATTTATCACTTTGCGGATTGTGTTCAACAGTGTTTCACAAAACTAAAGCTTACTAAATTCTCTATAAAAATGTGTAAGCAGATCTGTCATCAGAGTAACAGTTACCGAGCAATATCCACGTGAAGCTATCAATGTTGGCACAATTCCAGCGAAATCAATTTTTTAGCTAAAAATCAGCGCTTTAGCTTTGTTGGACACCGTTTTATACAAAGTGATGGAAACACAGTTATTTTTATTTATTTGCGTCCCTACTTTTATTGCAGAATTATGGACAATTAGCTGAAAACTGGGTCTTTAAAACGGAAAGGTGGTGAACTCATTAAGCTTCTGAAGCCACTGATTCAATGACAACCAGCATCGTCGAAGGAGACGAAACATCCCAGCAGACACCTGCGAGCCTAAGCCATCCAAGTTGGTCTACCTCAGTTCGCGGAAAGGCAACTCACGACCAAAAGGAAATCCGAGGAAAAATAAGAAAATATGATCCTAGCTACTTCACGTTGTTTGGCTTTTTTCCGGTTGGGAACGAACAGGCACCGGAAGGGCAATGCGTTAACTGTCAAAAATTGTTGCTAACGGCTGCTTGGTTCCATCCAAATTAAAAAGACATCTGGAATGCAATCATTCTGATTTAGTACATAAAGGTGAAGAAATCTTCAAACGCCGCGCTTTATCTCTTCAGATAGGGTCATCCTTGATGGAGAGAATTTCTAAAAATGAAAATGAAAACGCAACTGAAGCTTCATTTATTGTCAGTTTACACATTGCAAAAGCTGGAAAGCCCCATACTATTGCCGAGACACTGATTAAACCATGAGTGAAGGATGTTGTAAGTTGCATGTTAGGTCCAGATATGGCCAAGAAGATTGATACTGTGCAGCTATCAAATAGCACTATAAGCAAGCGAATTTACACAATTTCAGAGTCTGTGGAGAACAAGCTTATAAGAAGATTGAAAACTTGAGAATATTTTAGTTTACAGCTTGATGAAAGTACCGACGTTGCGGGACTCGCTATTCTTGTGTTTGCATCCATTCTTGCATTCATTCGAAATGCAAATAGAAGAACTTTTGATGAGTGAAGTGCTTGAAACTTAAACCACTGGTGACGAAATTTTCAAAGCTATCGACAAATGTGTACAAAAAAATGATTTGGAATGGAGAAAGTGTGTGGATATTTGCAGCAATGGAGCGGCTGCAATGGTTGGAAAAGTGAAAGGAGCCGTGTCTAGGATGAAGCAAGTGGCAGGAAATGCCACCAGCAGCCATTGTGTCATCCATCGGTATTCTCTGCAACTAGAAGGATGCCGCCAAGATTTAAAAGTCGTATCGGATGGTGCTGTGAAGATAATTAATCATGTTAAGAGCCGGTCGCTTCAAGCACATCTTTTAAAACTTACAGCCGAAGATCTGGGTATAGATCACTTCCACCTCTTACTGCACACAGAAGTCTATCTGGGGGCTATCAAGGGGGGACATTTTAGCCAAACTGTTTGAACTAAAAGATGCACTGGGGGTCACATTTACAGAGGAGCCTTTTATCCAACAATCAACTGATGTCTATTGACTGCTTAAATTGGGATACCTTTTCGACATCTTTGAAAAATTAAATGAAACCACCACTTCTCTTCAAGGGAAAAGAGGAGCACAATTAGAGAAAATAAAATCCTTGCGGAAAATAATTACATTTTTAAAGGGTGCGTTGAGAGCAGAGACATCTCCATCTTTCCTCGGTTGCAAGAATTTGTCAAAACAAATGAGTTCAAACTTCAAACCAACTTCCTCGAAATTGTTATTGCCAATTTACAAGGTTTGGAAAGAAGCATAGTAGTTGATTATTTTCCCGACATTGACTTTGATGACATCTGCAGCTGGTTGATGAACCAGTATTCCTGCGACACGAAATATAAACCTACTGGAATGAAGAATGAAAATTTTCAAAATCTGCTTGAGATCAGCGAAGACAGCAGTTTAAAACAGAAATACCGTGAAGGAAGCCAAGAAGAGTTCTGGATGCAGGTGCATTCAGAAAAGAATGCTGTGTTGGTAAGGCTGCAGTGAAAAGACTTGTGCGTTTTACTTCAACTTATCTCCGTGAGTCTGCATTCTCAATGTACGCTTACATAAAAAACAGATACAAGAGCAAACTTTCTGGGTCAAGTAATTTGAGGGTAAAATTAACTAAACTTCCCATAAACATAAAGGAAATCATGAAAAATTCATCCAAACAGTTTCATTCATCGCATTAAAGATAACTGAGCATTAAATTTGCACTGGTTTTTCTTCTTTTCCTAAGTATTCAAACCGCTTTAAGGGTAGCTGTGCCGCGAATTTTTTTTAACCCGACAAGGATGCCGCGGCGAAAAAAATTTGAGAACCGCTGCTTTAGACTAAACAATGTTATTTAAAGATGTAAAAGATCTCATATGAAACAAAAAAAAACACTCTTCCTTGTAGGGACAGAAAAACTAAACTTACGAATCGTCCACTAGAACAGTCGTTTCGAGTACATTTACACTAAATAAACGAAGATTTCACAGTCTGAATTTATAGAACATTGGATCTATTTTCCTTCCAAAAACTCATTCGACCAACACCAAATTAGAACGGAACTGTAACATGCCAAGTGTAGAAAATCAGATTTATTTTTACTTCAAAGTCGGATCTGGGAATCGCACTAAGCCTCCTGGATTGCGCACTGTTATGCTGTCAACTACATCACTCCAGACATGTAAGGATGCTTTGGATTACCTTATGAAGTGGATACCGAGCCACACATTATCCGTGTATAGTCATGACTTTCTCTTTTAGTACAGGTCAGAACTCTACCCGTTCATTCACAATGGCGAGATCAGAGTAATTTTTAGTTAAGTGCCTCACTCTAATTTACAGGGGTAAGGAATTCAGAGGGCAGTCCAGAACAATAAGGATAAATGCTGACATAAGTACTATTAGGCCAAACTGCCAAACGAGGGCGTTTTGGAGGAATTCTTATGTAACCTAATGGATGTTAGTTGTCAAAATGTAAACCATTGCTTTATCGGACCAAATGTTGAAAACTCTTAAAATTACTGTGAGACCAGAAATAGATCTCACATGTGTTTTGGTGAGACAAGTTCATGCCAGTTATTTATTGTGTCCGAAACATCGAAAAACACTTGTAGTCTGGATGGCGCCGAGGTTTACAGCAAACCATAAATTTAGGAGCATCAAGACAGAGGGGGCCGAGCGGGCCCTTACGAGGATGCCAAGTAGCGACATTGGTTCAATGATTAACCAATGAAGAAAGTGCTTGTTGCGTCACACTGAATGCTGCAAATGAAAGCAAAGGGGGAGTGACACCCCCGAGGGAGAAAGGGAGCCACAGCCTGTGACCAAAGAAGGACACTAATAGTAGACTTGACAGATAACTTCGAGACAATGACATTATGACTTGTGGAATAACAGTTCGAGTTCGACATTACAATAAGAACGATGACTTAGAAAATATAGCACGACGACTAAATATGTGGAGGGAACAGCCTAAGAGAATGAAATAAGTGCGAGTGTTGAGTCAGCAGTACAGTATGACCGCCGATTTTACGTGTCGATGCATCACACCACGAGTTAATGCTAGTAATAAGTACAACATTAAGTACGTGCTGCTAACAAAGTCCAAGACAGACTTGAAGGTATGTGTTCCTCAAATAACTTTAGGTCTAGAAACGTTTAGGCAATTTAAGTCGTCTCACATGTTCCCCCGCCAAAACTAATAATTAATTGTGTAATGAATTAAGAAGTATTTATATTGTTAATAAATGTTTTATTGTTAAAGTTTAAATGGAGTAATCAATTTAATATTATTCTAATAATATTCCTTTACAGAACTCACGAAAAGATAATAGCGGCATAACAATGTACAATAATATTAAGTTCAGTAATATGAGCAATTTACGACCATGTATATTAAGTTTAATTTAACAATATTATTATAATAATAAGTAATAGTTCTTTATATTTCATTAGTTTCCACATTTACTTCAATGTACATATTTTTTAACGTGCTTAATACGATATTTCCAAACCCAACAAGTATAAACTGACCCCAATCCCCAATTAGAGACCAATTAGAGACCAATCCCCAATTAGAGACCAATCCCCAATTTGCTTGCCTCACATGTAAAAAAATATCGTCATAACAGTCACGTTATTGATCCATACAAGATTTCATCTTCCTCGAATGATTAGCTTCTGAGAAACAATTTGCAGAGTTGTTAATACAAATTGTGGGGCCTTCTACAAACATTTATTACGGGGCCCACTCTATATTTGATATCCCCCTCTTTGTAAATTTTTCCTGTCTTCATTTTTAAGCTCGAAATTTGTTGTTTGTATGCCTATTTGGATTAATCACCTTGTCCTCTTGGTCGTGTTTTGTCTCTTTTTTAACACTTTCCAACATAGTTGAAAAGTGTTTATGAGTTTGTTCATTCCGTCTGTCCGTTCGCACGATAACTGCCTTAAAAATAATTTTATCAAAATTAAAATTTAGCATGTTGTTGAGATGGTCTGTGGGACATATGGGAATGTAAATGAATAGTATCACCCAATTAGTTTTGGATTGATCCCGGGTTAAAAAAGTGAAATACATTGTGACCTATGTGACCTAATTTTGCAAACATTTTTTAAGTGAATTTAAAATTCACAAATTGTTCCGAAAATATTAGGATATATTCAAATTATCTCATAAAATATATAAAAAAAATTTCCAAAAAATATGTTCGGGACTTTTTTAAATAAAAATAAAAATTATAATTATACCCATATTATATGAAGAGATCACGTGACCCACTTCAAAATAAACAAGAAAGATCAATCATGCGTAAAGCATTATGAAACACTTTCCAACTGCAATGCAATTTTAGTTAAACATCTCTTAATTGCGATACATTCAGCGGTAATATTTTTTTAAATTATCACAATACTACAATCATTTATTATATTTGGACACATAAAACTTCATCGAAAAAAAATGAACTTTATTCAAATGATGTCATTGAAATATAAATCGCCTGGCTCTCTATGTAAAAGCTGTAAATATTTCCTTCATACACTTTTATTCCATTCCTTTCATTCATCACAATACTAAAATTATTTATTTTAGTTACAAACTTCCGGCCCGAGATTTGGATGCTCAGCCTCATAGGCGAGCCCTCGGATCTGGGCTGCGGAAGTTACAAACTTAAAGCCATGGAGGTAAAAGTATTTTAACGCTATGGTTAAAACTTCACCGAAAAAGTCTGCTATAAAATCATCTGCTTCTCTATGTAAAATCAATGAATGTTTCATTCATATCAGCTATATTGCAGACTCCAGAGCTAAATAATTTTGCGTTAAAGAAATTCAGCAATTCTTATACAACTTGTAATGCCAGAAATGTAAAGTATTAAATATTTGGAAGGATTAAAATGATGGAACCAGGAATGCGGGCGGATTATTCCCACGCTAAGCAGATGGGCGATAGTATACAGGTGGCCCCATATCTTACATACCACGCCCCATGTTTACATACCACGCTAAGCCGTTTGGCGGCAACCGAGACGGCGACCCCATGTCTACGGATTAGCCATCAGCTCTACATTCCAGCACGAGACCGCCGACCGAAAAAGGGATATACGTGAGAGTTGCTCGAAGAGTCAGATTTGGTCAAGGCAGGCTGTTGAAGTTGGACTAGTGAAGAGTAAGCGGCGGTAGCAGTGTTAAGAGTTGTGTGTGCGTCTCTGATATAGGAATTCGAAGGAGAGCTTATGTTCATCTGGATTTGCAAGTGTAAAGTGTGACAAAGCATCGGTGTTACCCAAGTTATATGAAAGAAGATCAGGTACCGTACAATTAACTATATGAGGATAACCTTTTTGTCTAATTTTGTGTTTTTAAGGAAAAGCTAATTAATGCATCCCACCACGTGCTCCAATCAAATATCAATTCATCTGGCATTACACCCCCCGAACTACCCTTGAGATGTATTCCACTATTGTGATACTATTTTAATTTGCAAACTAAAGAGTGTAAATTAAGTATGTGATAAATAAATGTTTGTTCCTTTACTATTAACCTTATTTTTTAGTTTGTTAACTTAGTATCCCGTTAAGCACAAAAATGGGTGGGTTTTGCGGCCACCAACGCAATGTACACAGCAGTAAGTTTTAGAACAGATTACATGTATAATTTAATAAACAAAATTAATAATCGGCACACAACTCATCTTACAGCTTGATGTGTTTACATTCTCCATAAGTGAAAATTAGGCATCGTTGCAGAAATAGTCAAAGTTTGATGATCATTTAAACTCAAATATATTGTAATTGCGTTGTTTCAGAATATATAGATACACAAAAATTAAGCAAAAATAAAGTCGTTTTAGGACGGATACAACATTAAATATAAATTAAAAAGAACTTTAAAATTCACGATTTTGACACAAGATGGATGACTTTTTTATTTTAAAGTGGGTCACGTGATCTCTTCATATAATATGGGTGTAATTATTATCTTAATTTTTATTTAAAAAACTACCAAATATATTTTGCTGAAATTTTTTTCATATTTTTTATGGGATAATTTGAATATTTACCAAAACTTTAGAAACAATTTGTGAATTTTAATTCGCTTAAAAAATGTTTGAAAAATTAGGTCCCATAGGGTTCAATGTATTTCATTTTTTCAACCCGGGTTCAATCCAAAACTAATTGGGTGATATTTTTATTTATGTTGCTATAGGTCTCAGAGACCGTCTGAACAACATACTAAAATTTCATTTTGATAAAGTCATTTTTACGGCAGTTATCGTGCGAACGGACAGACAGACAGACAGATAGAATGAACAAAGTCATAAACACTTTTCAACTATGTTGTAAAGTGTTAATAAATCTGATGTGGGCAGCACATGACTTTACTTATATAATGCAATGAATTTACTGCTTTAACAGTGAAAAAGGGATGAAAAGATCTACGGCACAGTGTTTATAACGTTAAATTGTACATTTGGCGAAGTAAATTGTATATCTGGATAACAACATCTAAAACTATTTTTTCCCAATTAACTTATATTTTATGCAAACCTAAATTAAATCAATATTGATAGCATCCTCAGTAAGTAATATTGTCCATATATTTAAATATTTTAATAATAAATTCATCAATTAAGCTTCATTTTCATTAGCTTGGAGTCATTTTTGCAATTTTGACGATATTTTCGTCAATGTGGGGCCAAATATCGTCAAGTTGGCGATATTTAGAAGAGCATTTCTTATATAATAAAAGTATAACCATCATATGACGGAATTAAAAATTTGTAAAATATTGCATCCTGTTCGGCGTCATTTTCCTTAATTTGGCGACATTTTTAGCAATTTGGCTATATTTAAAAAGGTTGCCAAGTTGGCAATATGTCGCCAAAATTCGTCGTCAGAATTTTGCCAAGCGTTACAGAGAGTCTTATATTCTTTCCAAAATATTGAATTTTAATCAATTAGTTGTCATTTTCCTTGATTCAGCTACATTCTTATGAATTTGGCGACATTTAAAAAACTTGCTAAATTGGCGATATTACGCCAAATTCGTCTCTAAAATTTCGTCAAACATTATTACCCAAGTACTTCTCTTATATACAAAAGTATTACCCAAGAGTTACAGACGTAGCCATACAGTCGAGTCTTATATTCTTTCCAAAATGTTGAATTTCAATCAATTAGTTGTCGTTTTGATTGATTTAGCAACATTCTTATCAATTTGGCCACTTTTTATCGATTTGGCGACATTTAAAAAATTTGCCAGGTTGGCGATATTACGCCAAATTCGTCGAAACAATTTCGTCAAATATGATAGTCGGAGAAATAAGTCATTCTTATAGCAGACTAGCAGCATACCCGTTCTTCGTACGGAGTATATAATATAAAGAAACTTGAAATTCATAATCATGCCCAAATTCTTATAGTATACTAAATGACATGTTTAATCAAAATATTCTGTTAAAATATTTAATATAATGCTCCTAAAAAGAAGTTTAAGAATCTCTGTTCTCGCTATATAAAATTATCTTCATGGGCATATCTGAAGAATGAAACATCTTGGACCCCTTATGTAAGCAAATATAAAATAAAAATATGGAATTGAATCAATATATGCAAAATAAAAGCGTTAAAATTGTATGGGACCCGTACTAATTATATACGCGAATATTAGAAAATATAACCTGTATTAGTAGATTACATGTATAAATTGAAAATACCAATAAACCCGTAATCTTTAAATCTGAAGACAGTCATTTATTCCAATATATGTCAAAATTAAAGTGCTAAAATTATATGGGAATATATAAACGTACTACTTACAATGTCCGATTATTAGTAGAAGATTACCCGTTTTGCAATATGAGTCACAAATGTTTTTTGGTAAAATACAACAGACGACGTAATAAATTGAATATATAATTAATCCCCGTAATCTTCATACCAGAAGACTGTACTTGATTCCAATATATATGCCAATATATGTCAAAATATATGCCAATATACCTGTACTACTTATATTCTCGTAGGTTAGAAGATATACCCGTGCATTCCTAGAAGATTACTCGTACAACGTACAATATGCGTGTATCAGCAATTTTTGCCGCAATAAAACTTGAAATGGCGTAATAACTTAAAAATATCAATAATCACTGAATCAATAATTCCGGAAAATATCAATAATAATAATGTTTAAACCTAAAGAGTATAATTGATATTATCCAGTCCAAAATGAAATGGCAATGAAATTTATTTTATATACATATCTTCATTATTCAAATCGGAAAGGATTTAATAAAAATCGTCTGCCGCATAAACACATTGGATTTAAATCCGTTGCTAAGCGACATGATATCATTTGCTTCAAATAAATTGGTAGAAAAAATATCGTCTAAATAGTTATATTTCTATGGAACATTTGGCGACAGTTTCGTCAAATTAGCGACATTTTAAAAAATCGCCAAATTTATCGCCAAGTGGGACTGTAGAACTGACAGTTCCACTTGGCGACAAATTGACGAAATATCATCACAATACTATCCCCTAACAAAGCACAATTAATATCATTTATGTAGCGCAATTTTATCAATTTCAAGATATTTTTATAGATTTGAAAACATTTTTATCAATTTGGTGACATTTTAAAAATTCGCTAAATGTATTACTAAGTAGGATGGTTGGTCTGACAGATAAATGCTAACCAAACATCATTTCAGTGCTCTCTTCTAACAAAAAAAAAAATTCATTGATATGTAGAAGACCCAAGCCACACGACCAACCCGAAGGTTTATGGCAGCTGTTTGTGTGTCGTTTATATCAATTTGGCGACATTTCCGTCAATTTGGCAAAGTTTAAGAAAAGTTGTCAAATTAGCGATATCCCTCCAAATTCGTAGCTTTGAATGTGCAGATCTGAATGAAACATTCTTATCCCGTTTCAATATACTAAATGAAACACTACAATTGTATTAGAAGATATACCCGCTCTACTCTTTTCCTGTTTCAACAATCGGCTATATGAATTTATTGGCTAAACACAATATATGAGTTTAGTAGCTAAATACGATATAAGCTTGAAAACTCTTTGCCAAAATAAATGAAATTGATGTACGCAGTCAGCAATTAATATAAGTAAAAGAAAAATCAAACCGTCCATTCATAAGATATACTTTTATATCCATTTATCCATTTATTTATTATTTAAATCGAAAAAAAATAATAAAAACATTAACAAACACATTTAATTTAATTGCGATGCCGAGCAACATGATATATCCTCCTAAAATGTTAAAATTTATTAACCACTAACAGCACACCCGTTATTCGTACGGAGTGTATAATTTAAAGAAACTTATAGTTCGCAATCATGTGCAAATTCTGTTAAAATATTAAATTTATTGCTCCTAAAGAGAAGTTTAAGAATATATGTTCTCACTATGCAAAATTATCTTCACGATTAGATCTGAAGAATAAAACATCCTGCCCCCTTTTGTAAGCAAATTTACAGAAGAAAAAATAGGAATTAAATGAATATATGCAACCCCGTACTAATTATATTGTCGCAGATCAGAAAATATGCCAATGTGTTAGTAGAAGATTACCCGTATTACAATATGCGTCTCAAAAATATTTGCCAAAATAAAAGAGATGACGTAATAAATTGAAAACATCAATAATATCCGTACTCTTTATACCAGAAGGTCGTAATTGATTCCAATATATGCCAATATATATCAAAACATATGTCAATATACCTGTACTACTTATATTCTCGTAGATTAAAAGATATACACGTGTATTTGTAGAAGATTCGTACAACATACAATATATGAGTTTAAACAATTTTTGTCATAATAAAATAATTGCATAATAACTTGAAAATATCAATAATCCTTGAATCAATAATCCCCGAAAATATAAATAATAATAATTTTTAAACCTGAAGACCGTAATTGATATTATCCAGTCAAAAATGCTATAAGAAAAATCAAATCGTTCTTTTCTAAAATATATTTTTATATCCATTTATTTATTATTCAAATCGAAAAAATAATTATTAAAATTAACAGACAGATTTAATTTAATTGCGTTTCTGAGTAACATGATATAAGATAGAATCTTATAACATGTTAAATATGTCATGTCTTATAACATAAACTGCGAAATTAAATAACGATTTTGATTTCTCTATACTTCTCATTGTTCCGTAAAAGCTTGTTTTAAATAAACCATGAACCATGGAGATAGATTTCCCCTTTAAATCATGTTTCAAACAATTTATTTTTTCAGAAAGTGACTAATTAACGCAAAAAATCTCCCATCAAACTCAGAGATTAAATTTTAATTCACTTTCAAACGATTTTCAAGCTTTTCGTTTGGATAAACCACGGAGTTAGGGAGTAGAACTCCTAGGAAAAAGTTCCGTTTTTCATTAATATCTCGACAACCCCAGGTCTTAGAAACTCGAAACTTGGACAAAATTTATGGGGGGATATTTCAAGGCTATTCACCAAATTTCATTAAATTCGGTTCAGCCGTTTTTCCGTGATGATGAGACAAACGAAAATTTCGTTTTTTACTAATATCTCGAGAACCACTGGTCGTAGAAACTCAAAACACGGATATAATTTTAAGTGAGGCTATTTCTGGGCTACCCACAAAATTTCATCAAATTCGGTTCAGCCGTTCTTCCGTGATAGTGTGACAGACAGACAGATTTTCATTTTTATTTATATAGACTAGCAGCATACCCGTTCTTCGTACGGAGCATATAATATAAAGAAACTTGAAATTCATAATCATGCGCAAATTCTTATAGTATACTAAATGACATGTTTAATCAAAATATTCTGTTAAAATATTTAATATAATGCTCCTAAAAAGAAGTTTAAGAATCTCTGTTCTCGCTATATAAAATTATCTTCATGGACATATCTGAAGAATAAAACATCTTGGACCCCTTATGTAAGCAAATATAAAAAAAAATATATGGAATTGAATCAATATATGCAAAATAAAAGCGTTAAAATTGTATGGGACCCGTACTAATTATATACGCGAATATTAGAAAATATAACCTGTATTAGTAGATTACATGTATAAATTGAAAATACCAATAAACCCGTAATCTTTAATTTTTTACCGTCATTTATTCCAATATATGTCAAAATTAAAGTGCTAAAATTATATGGGGAGATATACACGTACTACTTATAATGTCCGATTATTAGTAAAAGATTACCCGTTTTGCAATATGAGTCTCAAATGTGTTTTGGTAAAATACAACAGACGACGTAACAAATTGAATATATAATTAATCCCCTTAATCTTCATACCAGAAGACTGTACTTGATTCCAATATATAGCCAATATATGTCAAAATATATGCCAATATACCTGTACTACTTATATTCTCGTAGGTTAGAAGATATACCCGTGCATTCCTAGAAGATTACTCGTACAACGTACAATATGCGTGTGTCAGCAATTTTTGCCGCAATAAAACAATGGCGTAATAACTTAAAAATATCAATAATCACTGAATCAATAATTCCGGAAAATATCAATAATAATAATGTTTAAACCTGAAGAGTATAATTGATATTATCCAGTCCAAAATGAAATGGCAATGAAATTTATTTTATATACATATCTTCATTATTCAAATCGGAAAGGATTTAATAAAAATCGTCTGCCGCATAAACACATTGGATTTAAATCCGTTGCTAAGCGACATGATATCATTTGCTTCAAATAAATTGGTAGAAAAAATATCGTCTAAATAGTTATATTTCTATGGAACATTTGGCGACAGTTTCGTCAAATTAGCGACATTTTAAAAAATCGCCAAATTTATCGCCAAGTGGGACTGTAGAACTGACAGTTCCACTTTGCGACAAATTGACGAAATATCATCACAATACTATCCCCTAACAAAAAACAATTAATATCATTTATGTAGCGCCATTTTATCAATTTCAAGATATTTTTATAGATTTGAAAATATTTTTATCAATGTGGTGACATTTTAAAAATTCGCTAAATGTATTACTAAGTAGGATGGTTGGTCTGACAGATAAATGCTAACCAAACATCATTTCAGTGCTCTCTTCTAACAAAACAAAAAAAATTTCATTGATATGTAGAAGACCCAAGCCACACGACCTACCCGAAGGTTTATGGCAGCTGTTTGTGTGTCGTTTATATCAATTTGGCGACATTTCCGTCAATTTGGCAAAGTTTAAGAAAAGTTGTCAAATTAGCGATATCTCTCCAAATTCGTAGCTTTGAATTTGCAGATCTGAATGAAACATTCTTATCCCGTTTCAATATACTAAATGAAAACACTACAATTGTATTAGAAGATATACCCGCTCTACTCTTTTTCTGTTTCAACAATCGGCTATATGAATTTATTGGCTAAACACAATATATGAGTTTAGCAGCTAAATACGATATAAGCTTGAAAACTCTTTGCCAAAATAAATCAAATTGATGTACGCAGTCAGCAATTAATATAATTAAAAGAAAAATCAAACCGTCCATTCATAAGATATACTTTTATATCCATTTATCCATTTATTTATTATTTAAATCGAAAAAAAATAATAAAAACATTAACAAACACATTTAATTTAATCCGTTATTCGTACGGAGTGTATAATTTAAAGAAACTTACAGTTCGCAATCATGTGCAAATTCTGTTAAAATATTAAATTTATTGCTTCTAAAGAGAAGTTTAAGAATATATGTTCTCACTATGCAAAATTATCTTCACGATCAGATCTGAAGAATAAAACATCCTGCCCCCTTTTGTAAGCAAATTTACAGAAGAAAAAATAGGAATTGAATGGATATATGCAACCCCGTACTAATTATATTGTCGCAGATCAGAAAATATGCCAATGTGTTAGTAGAAGATTACCCGTATTACAACATGCTTCTCAAAAATATTTGCCAAAATAAAAGAGATGATGTAATAAATTGAAAACATCAATAATATCCGTACTCTTTATACCAGAAGGTTGTAATTGATTCCAATATATGCCAATATATATCAAAACATATGTCAATATACCTGTACTACTTATATTCTCGTAGATTAAAAGATATACACGTGTATTTGTAGAAGATTCGTACAACATACAATATATGAGTTTAAACAATTTTTGTCATAATAAAATAATTGCATAATAACTTGAAAATATCAGTAATCCTTGAATCAATAATCCCCGAAAATATAAATAATAATAATTTTTAAACCTGAAGACCGTAATTGATATTATCCAGTCAAAAATGCTATAAGAAAAATCAAATCGTTCTTTTCTAAAATATATTTTTATATCCATTTATTTATTATTCAAATCGAAAAAATAATTATTAAAATTAACAGACAGATTTAATTTAATTGCGTTTCTGAGTAACATGATATAAGATAGAATCTTATAACATGTTAAATATGTCATGTCTTATAACATAAACTGCGAAATTAAATAACGATTTTGATTTCACTATACTTCTCATTGTTCCGTAAAAGCTTGTTTTAAATAAACCATGAACCATGGAGATAGATTTCCCCTTTAAATCATGTTTCAAACAATACAAGTTTTCAGAAAGTGACTAATTAACGCAAACAATCTCCCATCAAACTCAGAGATTAAATTTTAATTCACTTTCAAACGATTTTCAAGCTTTTCGTTTGGATAAACCACGGAGTTAGGGAGTAGAACTCCTAGGAAAAAGTTCCGTTTTTCATTAATATCTCGACAACCCCAGGTCTTAGAAACTCGAAACTTGGACAAAATTTATGGGGGGATATTTCAAGGCTATCCACCAAATTTCATTAAATTCGGTTCAGCCGTTTTTCCGTGATGATGAGACAAACGAAAATGTCGTTTTTTACTAATATCTCGAGAACCACTGGTCGTAAAAACTCAAAACACGGATATAATTTTAAGTGGGGCTATTTCTGTTCTACCCACAAAATTTCATCAAATTCTGTTCAGCCGTTCTCCCGTGATGATGGGACAAACAGACAGACAGACAGACAGACAGACAGATTTTCATTTTTATTTATATAGATAAGCGACTAATGGAGTCCAAATATAAAACTATTACCCAAAGTATCTTCTCTTATAGTATATTCTCATTCTTTCCAAGATATTGGATTTTTATCAATTAGTCTTCATTTTTCTTGATTTAGCTTGGTGATATTTTCGACAATTTGGCAACATTCCGCCAAAATTTCGCCAAGCGTTGTTTATGAAGAAATAGGTTAGTCTTACGATAGATAAACAACTAATGGCATCAAATTATAAAGCTATTACCCGAAGTGTGTTCTCTCTTTAATGGAACGAGCTAGATCAACGAGAATGATGATAATAAATTTATCGCATAATATTACTTTTGAAAAATGAACAGATTTCACAATAGTTAATACTCTTTTTAAATTTTATATGGTTTTTTGATAATTTTATTTGAAAGATGTGCAATATCTCGAGAACGGTTCACGCTAGCGTTCTAAAGTTTATATCAATCGTTTTCTAATGAAAAATTACATCAGAAATGATTATTTACGTAACTTTATTGAATGTTTTAAGTTTTTGATGATTTTTTTAAAATTTCATTTTAAAATTCAGGAGGGTTCTGAACATTTGATTGCGTGGAAAAATAATAAGCTTCCAGTATTCACTAATTGTGATTTTTGTACCAAATTTTGTTCGAATCGCTTGATTCGTTCCGGAAATATCGTCTCCACAGACTCACTCACACACACACACACAGACATCACCTCAGAAACCTGGTTCCTGTTCAGGGATGCTTGAAACGTGCTCTCCAGTCGAAAACTCGAATTCGAATTTTCGTCCCCGTTACAACACTTTCCTGATACATTTTACTACGTATATAAGGAAAGTAATATGGCATCCATCTTTTTACTTTCCTTATATACAATAATGTATAAGGAAAGTATTGACGGGGTCGAAAATTCGAATGAGTTTTCGACGGGAGAGCACGTTTCAAGCATCCCTGATCATAAATCGAACATTTTTGAGGTGATGTCTGTGTGTGTGTGTCAGTAAGTCTGTGGAGACGATATCTCACGAACGAATGAAGCGATTCGAATGAAATTTGGTACAAAAATTACAATTCATGAATACTGGAAGCCTATTGTTTCCAAACGCAATAGAATCCCCCTAAATTTTCGAGTGAAATTTTGAAAAAGTCATCAAAGAATCAAAACCTTTAATAAAGTTACACAAATGGACAAATAGCCGCAAATTTCTTTAGAAAACGATTGACATAAATTTTAGTACGCTAGCATGAACCGTTCTCGAGATATTGACCATTTATCAAATAAATGTATCAAAAAATCCCATAAATTAAAAAAAAATATGAACTGTTGAAAAACATATTTACTTTTCATATGTAATATTATGCCATAAATTTGGTGACATCATTCTCATGGATCTAACTCGTTCCATTCATGAGAAAATATACTTTGAGTAATACTTTTACATTTGAACCTTAGAGCAGGAATAAGAATTCGTATCTCTCCTCTAAGATTTGAACGCCAATAGTCATTTATCTGCTATAAGAATAACTTATTTCTCCATTCATAACGCTTGGCGATAATTTGGCGACGACTTTGGCGGAATGTCGCCAACTTGGCGAATTTTTTAAATGTTGCCAAATTAACGAAAATCCTGCCAAATCCATAAAAATGATGCTAAATCAATGAAAATGGCGACTAATTGATGAAAATTAAATATCTTGGAAAGAATATACGCATGTACTATAAGAGTCTATATTTTATTACTGTAAGAGTAGTAAATTCATAGCATTATAGAAGGAAAGTCATGTGCTGCCCACATCAGATTTTTTAGTGTTGCATTCGTCCTAAAACCGCTTTAATTTTACGTATTTTATGTGCCAACTGTGTTGTCTATATTCTGTGTCAACGCAATTGCAACATTTTTGAGTTTAAATGATCATCAAACTTTGATTATTTTTATAACGAAGCCTAATTTTAATGGTTGCAGAATGTAAACAAGTGATTGTAAGATGAGTTGTATAAGAATTGCTGAATTTTTTTAACATAAAATTATTTAGCTTTGGAGTCTGGAATAAAAGAGATAAGAATGAAATATTTTTTGCTTTTACATATAGCATCAGATTATTTATATTTCATTGACGATATTTGAATACAGTTCATTTTCTTCGATGAAGTTTTAAGTTTTCAAATATAATAAATTATTGTAGTACTGTGATAATTTAGAATACATCAGGGCTAAATGTATCGCATTTTAGAGATGTTTAAATAAAATTGCATTTCAGTTGGAAAGTGTTTCATAATCAATGCTTTATACATGATTGATCTTTCTTGTTCCCGTCTTAGGTTGTGTTACACAAATAGACATTTCTTATGCAATTTTTCCTTAGAAAACGATTGACATAAATTTTAGAACGCTAACATGAACAGTTCTCGAGATATTGCACATTTTTCAAGATAAATTATCAAATATCTTATAAAATAAAAAAAATATTAACTATTGTGAATTATGTTCACTTTTTATAAGTAATACAGGCGATAAATTTGGTGACATCGTTCTCGTGGATCTAGCTCGTTCCATTCATGAGAAAAGATACGTTGGGTAATATTTTTGTGTTTGGACACCAATAGATATTTATCTGCTATAAGAATAACTTATTTTTCCGTCCATAACGGTTGGCGAGATTTTGGCGGAATGACGCCAACATGCCGACTTTTTAAAATGAAAATGCCGCCAAATTGATAAATGACACTAAATCAATGAAAATGACGACTAATTGATGAAAAGTTCAGTATCTTGGAAAGAATATAAGAGTAGACCATAAGAATAACCCATTTATCCGTCCGTCTGTCCGTAACGCTTGGCGAGATTTTAGCGGGAAGTCGACAACTTGACGATTTTTTTTAAATGTTGCCAAAGTGCAAAAATTAATAAAAATGACGCCAAATGGGAAGTAATGTTTCGCAAATTCTGATTTTGGTCATATGACAGGCGTACCTTGTTCTAGTATATAAGAAATACTCTTCTCTTCGTTTGTCTGTAACACTTTGTGATGTATTTGGCGAACGTGACGAATATTGTAGCAAATTACCAACAACTTGGCGGTATTTCGCCGTAGATTGAAAAAAATATCGTCAAAATCGCAAAAATGACGCCAAATTAATGGAAATGAAGCCTAATTGATGAATTAATTGTTAAAATAATTTAATGCATGGACTATATCGCTTATTGAGGATGCTATTAATATTGTAATAGTTTATTTAGAGTTGAGCGAAATATAAGTTAATTGGTTATTTAAAAGAATTTTAAATGTTGTCATTCAGAAAACTGCCATATATACAATTCAACGATGCCGACGCGGTGGTCAAGCGTTTCCTAGCGATTGTTCGGCTGCCTGGTTGTGGGTTCGAGTCCCACCTGCGGGCATGGATGTTGTGGTGTTGGGAGCGGTGTGTTCCGACCCCCACTGGTGCGCTGGGGCAACGTCATGTGACGGCCAACAGGTTCACGGTTCTGGCCGGTGTATGAGATATTGACTTTTCACGTTATATGTTCAGGATCTGTTGATCTGTTCTGTTTGTATAATGTTTGTCTTGTTCTGTGCCATTGGATATAAAAAAAAAAAAAAAAAAAATTCAACTCAAAAGCACAGTATCGTGGATCTGATACATTTTTTTTTATTACAAAAGTAAAAAACTCCAGTTGCGGTTTTCGACAAGATTCCAATACTCTCCCTATACATTACCATGTATTGCAGGGAAAGTAAAAATCTGATGTGGGCAGCACGTGACTTTCCAATCAGACTCATATTCACGTTCTCTTTATTTCTTCAATAATTCATTGAATTGGGTTTAAATGAACAAGATAACAGTCATAGTTATTTTAAATTACACTGCATTTGCATTTTTAACACTTTACTACACAGTTGAAAAGTGTTTATGACTTTGTTCATTCTGTCTGTCTGTCTGTTCTTCAGCACGATAACTGCCGTAAAAATGACACGACTTCCCGGACATCCAATCAGCACGCGGAATAGCATTTCAATAATAATCTGTGTATTTCATCAGATATATTTCGTTCGAATTCGTTGAACATTGTTGCGGCAGATCTTATTCGATCGATTTTGCTGATCTGTGTTGTGTTGCTGCAAACTTTTTCGAATAAGTATTTGTTTCTTTCCACGTAGTTAACGTACATAAAGATTTTCGGTAGATATTTTTGTATTGCAGATAAAGTTACTAAGGGCATCTGGTAAACGGCAAATGGATTCGAGCGAATGTTCTAGAAAACGTGTTCGAGTGGATGTTGGTGAAAATGAGTCCAGCTTTAAATTTTATTTTATGCTGGAAGCCAAAGGTAAGAGAGCAGTGATTGATTGGTGTGTTTTGAAAGGTTTAATGAGTGATAGATATGAATGTTCTAAGTGTGGAGATGAGATGAAATTCTGTGAAAAAGAGCGAGGGATTGATGCGTTTGAATGGGGGTGTCGGAAGAGATCGGGTGATGATAAGCATGATGTATGTAGAAGTGTGAGAAAGGGTACCTGGTTTGAAAAAAAGCGAATTGAGTATAATTGAGATTTTAATTTTAACTTTAATGTGGTTTTTAAATATTGAATGCAAGTTTATGATGAATCATTTGAATGTCGCGGGAAAAACTGTTACCGATTGGAAACAGTTTTGCCGTGGCATTTGTGTGAGTGCTTTTCTGAATGATAGAAGTAAAATTGGGGGGGGGGGGGGGGGATGGTGTGATTGTGGAGATAGATGAAAGTAAGTTTGGGAGTGTGGAAGAGAAAGCCTGTGGATGGACAATGGGTGTTTGGAGGGATTGAAAGGGGAACAAATAAATGTTTTTTTGCTAAGGTTGCTAACAGGTCGAGTGAATGTTTGCTGAATGTGATAGAAAAATATGTTGAGAAGGGCACATTGATAATATCGGACTGTTGGAAGGAGTATGATTATCTTGAACATAAAGGCTTCATGCACCTTCATGTAAATCATAGTTACCATTTCAAAGACCCCGAGACAGGAGCACATACCAATTCCATTAAAGGAACTTGGTCTGCAATCAAGAGAAAAGTGAAAAAATACTTTAACTCATATTTATATGAGTATATGTGGAAGAGGAAGCAGGACCATTCTATTGGGGAGGAAGCTTAGAAAGAATATCTGAAAGCTATCGTTTCCATCTTCCCTCCCCATAGAAGTTGTTATGTGGGTTTTAACCACACGTCCGGTTAGAACGCATAATTCAGTGGTATTGTTCATTAAAACAATCTCCGACATTGGCCGTGTCGAATAAAAATACATGAAAATCAAATTATTGGAAAATGAGGACAACGGACATGATATAAAACATTAACAAAAATACATTTATTGACAAAAGGAAATTAAAATAATAATAAAAGAACATATTTAATTAATTCAATTAACACTCTTACTAAATCATAATTATTCTCTACTGACATATGTGTTTGGCATTTCCTAAATCATAGATATTTAAAATATATATTTTTAAATCCCCTTCATTTAAGTTTTCTAGTAAATTCATTCTAATTATTTTACTCAAGTGGAAAGTGAAATAGAATGTCGAGAGAGTGAAAATTAACTAACAAATCGTCATCAAACTGAGTATAAGAGACATGCATTCCGTACCTTCAAAATACATCGTATGGATCGTCACTGGATGCGGAGCCCTTCGACCGCGGAAACGCCGGTCATCGCTGCAGACCTATTTTGGGAGAACTTTTCTCTCCGAAGCACAAAACCAATTCCCCGTTCTCTTCGGAGCACACAACCAATTCCCCGTTCTTTTTGAAAAATCTAACACTCTCTCGAACATCCGAAAAATGTCTCCTCCTACACAATTAAGCCCCAGGTTTGTTACTGGTTCCCCCAATTGAAGCCCCTGGTATTTTCATTGGATATTTCCAAAAATGTCCAGCTATTGGGTGCTGTGATGACAGGAGGATGGCGATCATCCCAGAATTAATATCTGGCAGGTGGACCGAGGGTTCTCACGACCTTGCGTGCACGTGCAGCCGAACCGGACAAGGGTCAGCTCTCCCCAAGAGCGCCCTGCTGTGCGCCCCTCTGTAACTGGGCCATCGTTGTCGATATTTCCCAGAAACATGGCTTACTCATCCTTTTGCAGGTGTTCTCTTAGGGAACTGTATATTAATTGAAGGAGAAGTGCAGGGACCATCTTTGTAGGTTGCACTCCCTCCATAATTCGCAATGTCCCAATTTGCCTTGGGACATTCACCCCCATCCCTGTAGTATCAAGGGTGTCGTAGGCTAGTATTCACCTAAAAAACCTGTAATTGTATTTACACACACACACATATATATATATATATAACAAAATAGTAGCATAATTCTGATCACTGTCATCAAACTCTTGGAAAGAGAAAGTATAAGATATTTTTCTGTCCGACATATCTCTCAGTTCTATAGAAATTTTAAGTCCAATAAATTGGCTGTCCAAAAGTTGAAGGATTGTCCATAATAGCAATGATAAAAAAAGCACAGTTAAAAGTTTGTGTAGAGTGTGAAAAAGTTCTTTTACGAAAAATTGTAGTAGAGGGTTTGTGGCTATAGCACGCCACTGTCTTCAATTTCAGTGTCATGGAAGTGAAAATTGTGATCTTTGAGAGTTTATGTGAAAATCACGCCACTGAATCATTGTATCACTGTCATGGAAGTGCAAATTGAAAGCCTGGAACTCTGTATGTGGATGACGTTACTGCATCACTTCTCGCTGTGGAGTAAACATGTGGAAAATGGAAGTTTTCTTGTGAGAACAACACACCACTGTCTGCATCATATAACTGAATTTTTATGCATGGAAGAATCTTAATTGAGGCACACACTTGAGGCACTACACTGTTTTTAACTAAATAAAGTATGTGTGTTACAAAATGTCTTGCTGAAAATGGCGAACTCAATAAAAGTCAATTCAGGAGAAATTATCACAGTATACAATGACAAGATACTTTTGAATGCTAAATTGAAATTTGAAAAAGGTCCTTCTATAAAGTATCAACTAAAAATAGAAGCAACTCATGGAAGCATTCTCATTCAAACAGGAAATATTGAAAAGAAACATAAGATATTTAATGGAAATGCAATTTTTATATTCAAGAAATGCAAAAGGGATTACCATTCACACCATGCTGAAAACATATAAATTTAAATCTAATAACTAATTATTGATAAATTCATTTATACCCATACATAAATTATGTTTGTTACAGATGTTTATTTTTGTAAATAAACAGTACAGCATGCATAACTTCAAGTAAATTGCAGAAATGCTAAAATACCTACCACTCTTCGTTAATAAAAGTTTTGAAAATACAATTTTTGAGATTATATGCAAATAAATGTAAAAATGTTATTTAAAACAAGAAAAGATTACGAACAACATACGAAAATTTTAAATCAGACCATACAGGACAATTTCTATAACTGGTTCAACAATAAAACAGCTTATCTGATATAATAAACAGATTGGCTGAAATACTGCAGTACAAGTTTAATTCTCTTCCAAGATTTGAAATTCTGTAATTTTAGCATAATTCAAAAGTGTACATTATGGCTTAAGAAGTTAAGAAACTTGTAGCATAATACAAACAAAATATATGCATTACATACCTGAGTAGTGTATTGTAAATACTCCTAAGTGTCTTTCAAACTTTCACTGACTTATAAGCGAAATCTATATTTTCCCCTATGTTGTAAAAACTTCCAAACACTCTTCTTTCAGGAAAGAAATATAAAAGAATTCCATCTTAAATAAAATTTCATCTGAAAATATTGAATGATACAGAAATTGCCGCTATCTTGTTCGACTATTTAATCAACGGTTAAATATTTAAGTGGCCGAAATTGGTGACTTAAATAAACTGCCCTTTAGTAGGCTCTTTAACTCTGTTAAAGTGCTGGTGAGACGCAAAAAGGTGCTAATCAACCGTTAAACCTTTGTTGTATTTTAACGGATGTTGGTGAGATTGGCCCTTATTCTACTACTCATGTGGCATAGTTGCTGCTATTTATGGGGTTAAAATTAATATTCTATATCCTTATTCCTGTTTAACTAATTTTTGTATAAAATTACTACTTGATCGCTGGCAAGCCATAATAAAATCATGTTGTTGTTGTTGCTTATCCTCCAGGGTCTGACGAAGTCAGACGAGATCCATAAGTCCGAGTCATAAGGAGGAAATGTGCAGCTTCTGTTAGTCAAAAGACTGGAGCACCAGAAGGTAGAAGATTATCTTGGCTCCTTCGCCTACTGATACTTAGCTGGGCATATGGAACCTACTGATACTCCGCCTACTGATACTTAGCTGGATATATGGAATGGCCTTCATGCCTAGGGTGGCCCTACCAGGAGTAAACTCCGGATGTACTTCACTCAATCTGCCCAGGGTTACCCTCCAGCCACGATGAGGCAATCAGTAGGACTTGGGAGGGAAAAAATTAACATAATAATATCATATTTACCTAAAGTTAATCTTGATTTTCAAATATGTAATAAATATCTCATGTATTTTTCTAACTGCCCATGGATCTTTCTTAGAATATTTACATTACTTTCATATCAAATCAATGTCTAATTGTATATATAGTTAACTTGGTGATGTTGATTATTACATTGAGTGTCCTCACTCTAAAAATATTCATCTTACTAGGCCATCTTTAACTAATCAACTGAAGTTTGTTGATTGCTTTGATCTGGTTATGAGTTGTTCCTGCTTTGAATGTTATTATACTAATCAATAATTTTCTTGTTTTACTATTTGTACCATTCTTTTGGTTTGTTCATTTTAAATCCTATTATACTTTTATTACCTTTGCAAGTGTTATGTTATTTTTAATATCTGAAAGAACAAATTGTCTAAGAAATTAATAATTTTCGAAATTTTTCTTTTAGATTCTCAGAATACATAGACATCCCCAAGTATAGATGACACATCATGTTTAGAAATATTGTCATCAGACTTTCAAAGTTTCATTTAACGAAGCATTATCTGACATCAGTTTATTTCACGGGGACAATATTATACCCACCCATAGTGTTATTCTAGGAATTAGATCAAGATATTTTTATATGTTTAAAAACAATATGGCCGAATGACCTAAAGCCAGCATCAGGAATGATGATATTGAAACAAGAATGGTAGAGCCTTTTCTGAACTACATTTATAGTGGCAAGGCAAAGTTCCACCAATGTCTCAGATGAGTACTAGAACTCTTTATGAAGTAGCTGTAAAGTATGGAGTGGAAGGGCTCGTAACGAAATATATCTACATTTTGACTGATAATCTGAACAATGAAACTTGTTTAGAGCTCATTCCACTTGCATACTTAAATATGGATAATAATTAAAAAAAAATTGATCACTTTTTTAATTGAAAGCAATGACAATATTTTGAAAAGTGACCAGGTGGTTTATATTTTTGAGGGAGGAAACTATTATTGCAAAATCATTTTTACGGTCCATTATGGGATCAATAATGATAAAGTGTCCAATGATTTCGAAGTTGTGCTTGGTGATAAAAGAAGTGGAAAGAGTTGCCAGAATCTCACCAAAATTAAAAAAAAGATTATACTACATCTGTTCCGAATATAGTATTTATTTTCAAACCAAAGACAATATTTTGAAAAGTGATCAGGTGGTTTATATTTTTGAGGGAGGAAACTATTATTGCAAAATCATTTTTAAATGATTTTATGGATTCTCACATAACCTCTTTTCAATACGGTCCATTATGGGATCAATAATGATAAAGTGTCCAATGATTTCGAAGTTGTGCTTGGTGATAAAAGATGTGGAAAGAGTTGCCAGAATCTCACCAAAAATAAAAAAGGGATTATACTACATCTGTTCCGAATATAGTATTTATTTTCAAACCTGGCCATGGTTTGCCAGTTGGATATCTTTCAAATTTGTCACCTAGGTCAAGCAACTCAGACCTGCAAGTTATAACAATGATTTTCTTTTACATATTTGTAAAAATATGATGTTACTTCTGCTGCATACTTCTGTTTTATATGTCACATTTCTTTCAACATTTACTCTACCCTGCACTCTAAGATGTTTTACATCAAAATGATGTAATATGCTTTTATTCTGATGCTGACAAGTAGATATAAACAATATGAATGTATGAAAAAGTTGAGTGGAGTCACTGGGTTCAAATTTTTTTTCTGTACATTTATCTTTATGCATCCTAATTAAAAATGCATTTCATTTGGACTTCATGGCAGTGTTCTTAATTGGCAAGTTTTACTGTATTTCAAGTTTAAAAAGGAGTCGTGATCTAATGATCACCTCTCTAATGATAGAAAGGATATATAATATTTTAATCTAATTACTAGGGCCCAGAAGTTAATCTAAAAATTCCTTTCAATATTATAAATTAAAATAACTTCAATATTGGACGATTCATAGACTAGAATTTTGTGTTATTTCTAAAATACACTATAAAATCTCGGAAGAAAAAAAAGCAAGCAAATACCTGTTATAAATGAATTTTAGTAATATGTACTTTACTTGCAAGTACATTGGAATTACATTGAATAATAATTTTTTAGAAGTTCTTGGGTGTCCAGGAGGATTGCACTCTAAAAGTCAGAACCAATTCTGTCAGATAATAAAGGGTTTGAAATGTAAGCAACAGTACAAGGTAAATAGCTCTAGATGTGAATTCTTTTGTTCACCAATCTCCCAATAGTCCCTTTAAAAGGGGATAATAGGGATTCTCTCCCCCCCCCCCCATTGCCAAAAAAAAAAATGGATAGCACTAAACAGTATCTTGAACTGAGTTGCTAGAATGAGAACTTTTGAAGGTTTTTGCCTTGTTTGTCTGACAATCTTGTTTCTGATTGTTGTAACTTGAAAGCAATGTTAAAAAATTTTCCTAAAAGAGAAAAAATTATCAAAATTGCAAATGTCATTGAAGTCCGGGCCCTACTAATCATCAAATTTGATTTTCGTTAAAAATTCATAACATCTTCATCTATTTACCCTTACATTTAAATCAATATAAGCTAAAACACATTTTCTTTATACTTATGGATCTAAAGACTATCACTAAGGACTTATGGATCTATGATTTCTTCTACAGGGCTGGTTTTGATCACAGGAAAAAAGTCCGAGGGCCTGCGTAGTCCTAGTTAGGGGCACATCTCTTTTGCTCAGTGTATCTTTTTACTATAAATATTTTATGGGAAGAGAAGGGGGTACAATTTACTTTTGACTAAGGGGCCCTGGGAAAGGAGTGAGATGACCCTGTTCTTTTAAACTGTGAAATAAACATAGTTTGACATAAAATACCCAGATGGTACTGAAATTAAGCAAGCAATACACATCAATAAGTAAAATACACTTTGTGTGAAAGGATAAGGAAAACTTGAGTAACTTGTATAAGCAACAGATAAAATGCTGTTTCGGGGATATGTTAGGGGATCCAACATATCCTCGAAACAGCTGTATGCTGCTTTATCATTTTATTTGTGCTTATACATGTTGCTCAAGTTTTCCTCAAGCAAATATTCAGTAGATTTAGTTTATCTATTTCTGTGAATCAAACAAAGTGAAAATAGTGTCTAGAGATAGGCAAAACCAATCCGTAACTCAAAATATGAAATATTTCTTTATCAACTTTCTTCTTTTTTTTGCAATACACCCTTATTTGAGATATTGATTCATTTTTAGAAATGTCGATATTTCTTAAACCAATAAAGCAGACACTTGCACATTTCATAAAAAATTACAATATTTGAACATCATATAAACATTTATTTTTAAAAAACAAAACATTACAAATAGACATGTCATGAAATTTTATGCAAATGATAAATCTTTAAGAAGCAATTGAGATGGCATAAAAATATATATTCTGTTTCACAAACAGTTTATGCATTATAGGAAGTGGAAGACACATTTCCACCATGCCCTGTCCAGTTAGTGTGGACAAATTTCCCAGGATCTGAGAGCAGCTCATAGGTATGTGCTCCAAAGTAATCTCTCTGTGCCTGAAATGCAAGAAAATTTTAAATGCGAGAATAATAAAATAAGTGTTCACCTAGTGCATTATAAAGCACAGGAGATTTATTTTTACCAGTAAAATTTGGCAGCAGTCTGCCTTATAATTCGTTAAACAATAATAGGTTAAATAAAAACTTAATAAGGTTAGAATCCATGACAAAATCTTTTAGTAGTAGGCTGAATAAAATTATATCGATCGATTGTTTATAAATCACAATTTGTGCTAACTTTTACGAAAAAACAATTTAAACATTAGAATCTGGGACAATGTATTTTATAGTGAGATACTGGTAGGCATATGCACCATTATATACTCTACACTTTATTCACTTATCAACTTCACATGCAAGCAAGTGCCATCTGGCAGAGGTCATTTTGAAAAGTACTTTTGGCTATAATTTCATAAAATCGAATTTTTCCAGTATGGTGACTTATATTTCTGGAAAGAAGAGCTGAAAATCTATAGAAGCTCTTGAACCAAATATCAAAGGTAGTTTTTAATGCAACTTATAAGGTGCCGAAAAAGAATTTTTCATTAACGTCAATAGGAGAAAAAAAAATTTCAAAGTGGCCTTAAAATAACCTGGACTGACTTTTTTTTAGAATTGAATATTTTTTGCCTGTACAGTTTTTGATTCAGTTTACAGGAATGTGCTCAAATTTGAGCTGCTTGAGGCTTGGCAAATTTTAAGTATGGATGTTTTGGTCTTTATTTATCAATTATTTTTTGGAGGAGGGGGGTTGAGTGAGAAAAACATTTGGGGGAGGGGGAGCTAAGGTGTAGCCAGGATCTAAAAAAGGTGGTAAAGTTGAAAGCACAGTTGGCATGATTTAAATCAATTGATTTAAATCTAGATTTAAATCAACTGATTTTTAAAAAAAAATCATTGATTTAAATCAAATGTTTTGATTATGCTTCTTTCTTTTCTACTTTTATAAAATCAATTATTTGAAGGTAAAATTGTAAGGAATTTAATAGTGGTCAAGATCAGGGTTGCCATAATTTAAATCATGTTTTAAGAGTCTAGATTTAAATAAGAAAAAAATATATATATTTACAAATGCATTTAATAATTTTAGTAGTTTATGGGTCAATAATCAACATCAGGAAAGTGGTTAATTTCGATAGTGAAGATTTCAAATCTTTTTAAAAAACAAAACTAATAGTCTATTTTAAACTCAAATAAACTATAGATGCGGGGAAAAAATATGGGGCAGGGTCTTTTAATTGCATTTTAAGTTTAAAATATTATAAAATTTCTGCTTTTCAAAGACATGAAAAAGAAAACAAATTGAAGTTTTATTATTAAGTCAACAGATTCTTTTTAAGCTTGTGCTAACAAGTTAGCAGAATGCACATTTTTGAAAGGGGGGGGGGGAGGATTTAAGGAGACCAATTGCTATACATTTTCCAGGAATTCTGATAATGTCATTGATAATGCTGCCAACATGGTTAAAATGCAAAATGAGTTAGAAGGAAAATATTTAAATGTAATTACATATGGGTGTTCTGCTCATGTGTTAAACTTATTGGCAAAAGATCTACTAAATAAAACTATCAGTGATCATATTATACAAATAGTGAAATATTTCCGAAATACTCATCTCCCTAAGGCTTGGTACAATAGTGAAAGTGGCAGTGCATTAGTTCTCCCAGTAGATGTAAGGTGGAATTCCTATGCTGACTGTTTTCAATCATACATAAAAAATTGGTCAAAAATAGTAAAAGTATGTGAAGATGAAGAGCACCGAGAAGACATAAGTTCTGATATCAAAAGAAAAGTAATAGTCTTAAATATTAAAGGAAATGCAGAGCAAATGATTGAAGTTTTGAAACCCATTGCTTGTGCCCTGGATACAATCCAAAACGAGGACTGTTCCCTTGCTGAATGCATGCGTCAATGGAAAATTTTGGGTAAAAAGTTAGAAAGAGTGTTAGATAAAAATGGAATTAAGAAATATAAAGCAAGATAACAACAGGCAATTAATTCATGCCATTTTGCAGGGGTTTATTAAGTCCCTCTGTATTAAATCAAGATGAAATTTCAGTTAGTATGGATGAAAAGAATCAAGGTTTAGAATTCATTATGGAAAAGTGTCCAAATCTTGTCAGCATTATAGCCAAATTCCAAGCAAAAATTGGCCCATTTCAAAAATCACCATTACTTGATCAAAAAGTTACGGCTACAACAGGGGCAGCAAATAGGGGGGGCGGTCGAGCCCCCAAATTTTTCCTCGTCGTCTATCGGCTTCTCCCTTTTTTTATAGACTGTCTACTGGTCAGTTTTCTCATGCTATGGAGCTTCAAAAGAGCTAACCTTCACAGTGAAGTTCCCACTTCTGGCTGGAACGAATCCTTTTCAACTTGAAAAGATTGGGGTGATGTTATCCTTTTCACTTGAAAATTTCTAGTGTCCGATTAAATGCATGTGTAGTTAGTGCATGCTCATCCATTCCTTCTGCTAGAAATGCATTTCAGCAGCTCAATGCATTATATTCTTTCATAGAAATATCATATAAAAGACATGCTATTTTCGAAAAGATTCGCTCATCAACAAATACTTTTTCTGGAGGTTCTTCAACTCTACAATCACTAAGTGATATGAGGTGATCTTCCAGAGTTAAAAAAAGCACTACTTGATAATTTTGAAGTGGTGATTTTAACACTGGAAGAATTATCTAAAAATGATTTTCTCAATGGTGGAAGAGCTGAAGCCCTTTTAACATGCATGACATCGTTCGAATTTTTGTTCACTTTGTATTGAACAGTGTTTTTGATCAATGCAATACTCTCTCAAAGCATCTTCAGTCATCTGATCTTAATTTTCAGACTGTGCAAGCTTTGGCTAAAGCTACTATTGAAACTGTTAGTTCTTTTCGCACTGATGCCTATTTCAATCAAGTGTGGAGTTTTGTGACAGAATTTTACGAAAAAAATTCTTATTCTGGACCAAAACTGAAAAGGCGTAAAAAAATTCCAAGCTAATTCGGAGGCAGTGAAAAAAATCCCCATAATGATGTTAAATCATATCACAGAATCACTATTCAATATGAAATTATAGATTCAGTATCGAATGAAATTGAAACAAGATTTAGTTTTGTTTGCCCTTAGTTCATTATTATCCGGACTAGATATCTAAAAAGAAAAAGAAAATGTTTCAACCATATGCAAAGTATATGACTTTCAGAAAGAGGAATTGCTGTGTAAATTGCGACTGTTTTATTCAATGGTGAAAAATGAAAACATAGACCATCCCAATTTTAAAAGTCACCTGGATTATTTTAAAGAACGGAATTTAAAAAATGTGTTTATACTGTCATATCATTATTAGTTAAATTGTTTTTGACTGTGCCAATCAGCTCAGCCAGTTGTGAAATGTCTTTTTAGTGTCTTAGGAGGCTGAAAAATTATCTTCACAGTACAATGGGACAATAAAGACTTTCATCTTTAGCTGTTTTAGCTATAGAACAATATATGCCACTGGATTATGATGATATTGTAACAAAATTTTCGCTTCTTCCAGACTCTTAAGAACCGGCGTTTAAAACTTCAATAAAAGGTTAATAAATATAGATATTTGTATTTAGAAAAATTATGTTAACACAATTATATACAAAAATTATGTTAACAATAATTATTTTTCTCAACATCAATTCAATTTTGTGATCCCCCCTCCCGCCTGTTAACAAACATTTTATTTATTTCATATTGTGGATTTTCATATATACAAATCTCGCACCCCCAAATGAAATGCTGAAATGCCACCCCTGGGCTACAATGACTGATTACAATTGGTGGAATTCGTTTTATGTAATGGGAGGTAAAGAGAGTATCACAGAACTTGAAATACAGTTTATCTACCAACTAACAACAGCTGTGGCTTCATCTGCTGGAATAGAAAGACAGTTTTCTTCTTTTGGTTTAGTTCATTCTAGCCTTCGGAACAAATTAGGAGTGGATAAAGCATCGAAACTTGTGTTTTTAATGAAACAATTAAATCCGTAATTAATTAAATCCGTAATTAATAAATCCGATTTAAATAAAAAAAATCGGATTCAAATCAAATAAATCCAATTTTTTTAAAAAAATCATGATTTTTTTTCCAACCCTGGTTGAAAGGAGGTTGATATTCATAAAATGAATAGACAGTGGATGTTATGAGTCTTAACTTCTTAGTTGAGGAGGATCCGTAAAGAGATATTTCACTATGCATCACTGCTTTTGAACAATTTTGAAATTGGTATAATGAATATAGTCCCTAATCTGCATTTTACTATACATTTTTGATGACAGACATCGATGTCATATTAAGCAAGATGATATTCATTAGAATATACTATAGTATTCAATAAGCAGGAATTTCAAATATGAAACAAAGAGATAAAAATACACACACAAATTGATGGAAATATTGCCATAACACTGAAAATTGGGGCAAAAAATATAGTGATGTTCACGATAATGCTAAAATTGAATGAAAACTAGAATGACTGTGATGTTAACGAATTTGATTGATTTTTGTTTATCATATATAAACTAATTGAAGAATTATAAGATTACTTTATAAAGGTAAAGTAAAAAAAAAAATTTTTCAAGAGAAAACTAAAATAGGAAGAGTACATGAAATTAACAATACAATAGACTAAGGGAGATTGACTAGTTATCAAAATTATGATTGTTCTAATAGAGAACGTAAAACTAAAATATGTTCTGAACTAAAAGAATATTTAGGAAAAGAAAGGGGAAAGAAAATATTTAAATTATTGATATCTGAAAATTATGACTTTTGAAGAATTAGTTGTTTAAAATTGTTTTTGTTAATATATTTCAAATAACAATTTTAATATGTATAATAAAATTTACAAGAAAATATCACAAAATAGAGTATAAGTTGCAATTTTGAGCTCCTTAATGAAGTTGAAATAAATAAGCAGTTTTAAACACAACAAATAGGGTTCAATTTTTAGGGGTAAATTTATTCGCCAGGAATATATTTGTGATCTCATAAAGTGATACAATATTTGGGTTGCCTGAAGGGTTAACGGTTGATCCAATAACAAAAGGTTGCCAAAATTATACAATAAAGTCAATATTTCAAGTGTTACATTTTATAAAAAATGTTACTTTATATTTATGAAGCATGTAAAAATAATATGTTACAACTGATGGATACATTAATGGCAGAAAGCAAGATGATTAAAAAATTGTGAATACACCATTCAATAGGGATTAATGTCTTCTACAAATATCAATATTTAAAATTATCATAAGGGGCCTTCTTCATAATTATTTCGGCACTAACTCTGAAATCTTCAAGGGTTTTCCCTCATTGATCATTACATATTCTAATTTTCCGATCACTTTCATGCAGATTAGAAGAGTAATGAAAAAAGGCCCAAAATTGACTGAAAAAATATTTAAAACTATTAAGGGAGCATCTAAAAATGGAACTCTGCTTAACCAACAAAAAGTATGGATTCTAATCTGATAATCTGGTTTCACCAGTAGTGTTCTGTTGTTTTCACCTATGTTTTCTGGAAGTTTAGCTTAATGTTACACCTAGCTAATCGCTACTTCCCGGCCGTCCAAACAGTTACATTACACCTTTCTGGTAGGTTGGACGGTCTGGGTCTCAACAACAACAACCTAGCTAATCGCTGTTAGGTGCAGTGTTCGATGTTTTTAAACAGATGGTTTAAAAAAAATATCAAGGTTTTCTTCCAATAACAGTGAAGTAAAAGTAAAACTTGTTGCCCAAAATTTGATAGTTCATCATTTACTTTGTTTGATTTAGTACAATGTTATTATTAATTTACATGCCTTTTTTGCTAAGAAAGAATGATCATGTGTTAATCAATGCATAATAAATGATGTTTGTTATTTAAAACCATTAATATTTTTGTTTAAATCTTGTATGTTTTGCTTGTAATATCGATTTTAGGGTTTTTAATATAATATTTATATGGTGAAATTTCAAAGAAATTATTAAAATTTTTATAATTATCCTAGTAGCATAGCTAGGATTTTTCTCAGAGTTTGGCACCTCCCATTCTCACAAAATCAGTACCCCCTTATCCTTATCCTTTGACCCGGACTATCCAACCTACCCGAAAGTGTAAGGTGTCTGTTTAGATGGCCGCAAAATGCCATCCAATTTAGGCTGAAAACAAGTGGGGGTGACATCTACAGGGACTGTAATTGAATGCAAGAAATCGATAATTGGACACCACAGTTTCTTAGATTGCAAAAGCTTTCAAAGTTCATATTGGTGCTTAATTACCTATAAGCACCAGTCAGTTGGGTTCAATCCTCACATGAGATAAATGAACTCCTGCATGGTTGTGTGTCGGTAGTAGTTCAGAATCTATTTTAAACTAAAGGCCCCTATCTAATTAATCACAGATTGTGCCAAAATAATCCAAATCTCGAATTTTGACTGTCCTTTAAAAAATCAATGTTTTCTACATAAAAAATGATATAAAATACAAAAACTGGCAAAACTCTATATTTAATGCATTTTCATTTATCTATTTTATACTTAGTAATTTCTTTTGCCACTTTGGGAATGGTTCCCGATAATCATAATAATCATCTCATTTTTAATAAAATGTGATAGCACATTCAATACTGCATGGATAAAACTGAAATTTTGTATACCAATGTTTCAAATGCAGCTACATGGAATGGTGTCAAAATTGACTGCTGTTTTTATTCATAATCTTTATGAATATTAATTTAATAAAAAATAAACATTTCAAATATGTTTGAATATTAAAATTTATATGAATTTTATTTGGGGTTTTTAGTAGAGAAATATGAAAAAACAATTTTGGGGGATAATTGATTTATTGCAAAATGTGAATAATGTATTCCAAAAACTAAAAAATCCATTTGACATTAGGATCAGCAAATTTTAAACACTTAGAAATAGTCTGTAAGTAAATTTTCTGTAGAATATGAATATGCAATGATCCACCGGGTTGCCATTGAAGGTTTAGAAGTTAGTGCCAAAATAACTATAGAGGCCCCTTAAGCACATTTTAAATATCGATATTTGGAGACCTTAATCCTTATCAAATAATATCTTATATACTGTTTTGAGATGTAAATTGTGGTCAGTGGTTTTTTATTTTGATGGCAGTATATTTTAATCTCTTGAAAAAAACAGGGGAGGGGGGGGGGGTATCTCAACATAAATGATAAATTAGGCCATATATTTTCTACAAAAATCCCCAAATGAAGTCATTTCTCTTATGATAGAATAGCTACTTCTGGCCTTCACCTAAAATAAAATTTATTTTTAATTCCAGTGAAAATATCCTTTGAAACAAAACATAACATCTAAAAATATTTTTGAAATGTAAGTTGTATACAAAATTTGTTTTAATGATGCAATACCATAAGATTTTCTCTTAAAACCTGTCCCTTTCAATAGATATGCTAAAATCCTAACACACATAATAACAGTTGGGCCAACGGCCGTACCGTGCTGAAAACACCGGTTCTCGTTAGATCACCGAAGTGAAGCAGCATCGGGCGCGGTTAGTACTTGGTGGGTGACCACCTCGGAACGCCGCGTGCTGTTGGCCATCTCGGGTGCGGTATCCCCGTGGTTTGCGCGCTAGATTTGCACGCTGCCACAAATGCCGCCGTGTTCATGCGGAGTACGATCACGTTAAACATGTGGGTCCGTAAGTCCTTCCGAGAGGTTGGTGGTAGGGGAAGGAGGGTACGGTCCCTGTGGATGCCTCCCCCACTGGGTTCCGGTCTAAATTGGGTGGCACTTCCCGGCCGTCCATACAGTTACCTTACACCTTTCTGGTAGGTCGGACGGTCTGGGTCTCAACAACAACAACAACAACAACACATAATAACAGAAGAATTGTGCCAAACAATGAAAAATTACTCAGCTTGCTATGCAATAACATTTAAAACATTCGTTACAATATTGAATAAGCTTCATTTACTTGAATGAGATTGGCTGGTAGCATTTCCGACCGAAATCCATCATAGAATGCTAATGCGGCACTAAATGCAGGTGTAGGAATGCCCTGTGTCACTGCAGTGGCAATAACATGTCGCCATGATTCTTGGCAGTTATCGATGGCATCACGAAAGAATTCATCCATCAGAAGATTTGTTAAGTCAGGATTCTTGTCAAAAGCAGACTTGATGTTACCGAGGAAAACACTGAAAAATTTACTTATTTATATTTAGGAATAACTGGATTTATTTCCATACAATAAATAAATAAGTTCTACAATTACCTACATTGAAACATATAATCTAAAATTTAAAGATATCTAATTTTAAAATTAGAAAATGTCTAATTTAAGGGTGAGCGTCAGTAAATTTTCTGCCCTATCCGCGCTTTGTTAACTTTCGCGGCACACATATTTCGCCGAGATTCTGCTCAAACAGTTGCGAAATATTTTCTTATAAATAAAATGCTATGCTTAAATTATATTAAAACTAAATTTAATACCCAATAAAACATAGAATATATGTTTTATTTTAATTTAAAATATTTTTGGTGCTGCCATCTGTTGTCGTAATTTAATTCATACCGACTATTTTTATTTTTTAATGAACATTTTTAAATGTCTATTCCTTCTAATACGCTATTAAATACAACAACAGATCATATATAATGCCATAATCACGGAAACGTAATTGAACTTGGACTTGAAGACAAAACTGCAGTCCTCAGTGATGTACATTCAGATCCCTTATCAAATTTATAGAATGATAAATTACCTTTCCGTGATTGTGGCATTATTATATAGGATCTGTTGTTGTGTTTAACACTGTATTAGAAAGAATAGATATTTAAAAATGTTCATTAAAAAATAAAAATGATCGGTATGAATTAAATGACAACAGATGGCAGCACCAAAAATATTTTGGATTAAAAAAAATATATTCCATGTTTTTTGGGGCATTAAATTTAGTTTTAATATAATCTAGGCATTGCATTTTAACTTTCAAAAAATATTTTGAAACTGTTTGAGCAGAATTTCGGCGAAATATGTGTGCCGCGAAAATTAACAAAGCGCGGATAGGGCAGAAAATTTACTGACACTCACCCTTAAATAAAAGTGAAAAATATTTTACAACCAAATTAAACAACTTAATAGGCTTTAAATGTTTAAACTTATACACATTTTAATTTTACAGTAAGTTATTTTTATAAAAATAGAAACCTATTCTGTATTCAAATTAACGTTTTTCTGATAAACTCATCATGCTCTCTTTGAAACCCTTAGGATAAGTGTTTTTAAAACCAAACTGCCACTTATGTGTCCATTTACTGAAACAGATATTGTAATGTAAAGATGTTCAAGTCTTTATGTCCATTCTGTTCCTTAATGGTGTTTCTGACAAATTCATTGGGTAATTTCTTTCTTACAATCAACAGAATGGGGTTGAAAGAATTACTGTGGAAAGGGCAAAAATATAAAATGAACTCTGATAATTGTCTGTCTATTGGCATATTGAAGAAAGAAAAGGGAAAAAATATTAAATTAATTCTAAACATTGTCTGTTTATTAGTTTATTAGCGAATTGAAGTTTCGGTCATGATCAGTGCCACTGACAGCTTGACAGAATTTTTGGATGCCTGTGTAGAAAATGTATGACCCCCCTGGCTACCTCCTATTTTACAAGTTATTGACCCTTTTTCATAAACCTTATGTAGCCCAGGCCCTAGAGTCTCTCCAGGTCCAGGCTGCATACTTTTGCCCCCTGCTGTCGGCAGCCTTAGTTATGATTACATGTTAACAGTGATTTCAAGCATGTACTATGGTATGGGGTTATTACACCATGATAAAAAAAATAATTCTTGTGGTTTCAATTTGTTTAAAAAATTTACCAATGAGTTAAAATTACTTCTAGGTCAAACAAAAGTGTATTATAGGAAAAAACCACTTTTCATTGTAAAAAAAAAAAAAGAATAGTAAAAGAAAAGTAATAACAAAATGCTTGATAAATTTGGAAAAAAAGCTATAAATGCAACTTTTTATGAATGGAAATTAATGCCATTGGCAAGAGAATGCTGATTTTGTTCAAAATTTTAATTGAGCAGAGTGTAAGATTTATCATATTATATCAACAATGAAACCAATATACACGTTCGAGTATTCTAGGTATTTTCAATGTAATTTGTCACGTCTATTTTTACTCAAATCAAAGTTTTACAGGCAGCATAGCACACTTCTAGGATCTTAAAAGAATACTTATGAAAAGAGTATCATGGTGCAATTTGGGCTTAGAGCTACTAAATAAACAGTAAATAATATAAAAATATCATAAATACAGCACACACACAAATATATATGGGGAGGTCAACCAGTTTTGAAGGCAGAAAACACTTTTCTTCATTAGGACAAACAAGTTGCACAATCTCAGTTATTCAAGTAAGTCTGACAAATGTAGTAGAATAAGACACATGGGTGAATGTAGGAGAAAAGTTGCCATTGTCACAGGGAGAAATGAAAGAGGAAACTAATAAGAGAGGAAAAACATTTATCCCTGTGGCGTTTGTAACTTTTCTAGTACATTCAACTATGTGTGCTATTCTATCGCAGTTGCTGAATTTACTTAAGAATAAGTAAGGTTGCACTTTTGTTTGTCCTCAGTCCTGTAGAAGGCTGTTTTATGTATTCAAAGCTGGATTACTGTCCTATATATGTGTGTCTATATGCGGTATTCATGAAGTTTTTATATTATTTTGTTTTTTATAGCAGATTTTGAGTTTTATTTTATTAAATAAACCCTATTTAGCAGTTTCAAATCCAAAATATTGGTTAAAAAGGGATGTTAGTTAAGAAAATTATATTATCATGTCGAATAAATCAAATAAGCATCAAAATTAATTTGAAATTAAAAGTAATATGCAAAAAGAACCCCTACTTTAGGGCAAGCAAAACAGAGCTGAAACAATAGGAAAAGAAGAAGTCACCTTGTGCTAGTGTAAAAACTGTTTTGCTTGCTATTTTTCTTCCTTTTACAACATATTTGTTCCTTCTCGAATTTTATAAATTTTTAAATCGAACATTTATGCTCTATATTGAAATATTTTATTAAAATATAGAAACATTGTTATGTACAATTTAAAATTTAGTATATCTGCAAGTGCTTTATATTAAATGCAAACTATAAGCTAAAAAAGTTTTGTAGTGTATAATACGTGTGCTTATGCAAAAGTTTTGCATAATTTTAAAAAATGTACAAATCATATTAAAAATAAATTGCAATATTTGCACTTGCACATTCTTGAAAATGTATTTACATAGCTTTAAAATTGTCGAAACCAAAAATTAGTAATGAATACTCAATAAAATATTACAGATATAAAAACTTAATGAAACATAAATCATATTTTAGCAATAATCACACCAAATATGACACTTCCCTTCTCACTAGCCTGTGACTTACCATGGAGAAATTCAAAGATTTATGATCATTTTTTACTGGTTCTGTATAATCAAGTTAAGTTGTCCCTGAGTACAGAGTACCATAAATGTGTAAATTTATTCTAATCTCAAATTTCGATTTTAAGCCACATTCTAATACACTTTCCATATACATTACTATGTATGGTATGGGAAAGTAGAAAACAAATATGAGCAGTTCTGTTACTCAAAATTATTTGAAGCATCACTCCTTTTCTGAGGCATATCTAAGAATATTAGTCTCTTAAGCAAAATATGTAAAGGGGCCCCAAAATGTTAGTTTTCCCCAAATTAAAATTTTGTCCTTCAAAGATAAAAGCATTTAAGAAAATGCTTTTATATTAGGGGCTTGAACCAATCGGCTATTCTAGGGGCGTATACCAACACTTATTGACAATGCATCCTCTCATAACTCCTTTCCTTTAAGGGAGGCTAATGACATCATAAACACAAAATTTGTATCACAACCATTTTTCAATACAATGATTAAAACCATTCAGTTTCCTGATCACTGAGCCATAAATAACCCCTTTTATGCATAATTATGTCAAACTTTGTGCTAAGCTGCCATGTTAAAAAAATTTTTTGGAAGTTTTTTCTTGAATTTCAATAAATTCTATCTAGCTCTAGATTTTTCATTAACAAAACAGTGTATAAAGTTTCATGAAAATCCATTAATATTAGTGACAGGTATCATGTACACAAGAAATCGACCACAGACAGACATCACTAAAAATAGTCAAAACATGTTCAGGATGTCCTAAAACACATATTGGCATCAAAATCGAAAATTTTTGTGAAAACAATACTTTCTCCACACTATATTCTATAGTATAAGAAAGTAAAAATATCACTTAGTTACCTTCTAATGATGCATCCCCCTCTCCACATCAGAGAAATGGCACCATAGTTCAGTTTCCAGTTAAATACTTTGGCTGCTTCTCTCAGAAGCATAAATCCTTGTGCATACGATACAATTTTGGAAGCATACAATGCCTGAAAAGCATTAGATATTAGAGCAACAAAATTGTATTTAAGATATCATCACAGTTATCAATTCTCATATTATGAAAGAATTTTGCTTCAGTGTAGGAAATGTTTTTATATTCTTTCAAATCATACATCTCCAGATTATTTTCTTCTACAATCATCAGAATTTTAGAATGTAGATGCATACACAGATATTGGCCACAGTTTAGTTAACTTTTCAGATATTTTTCAGATAAAATATAAATCTCTCTTTTTTTAATTGTTGAATGTGCAAATATGTGTGGTCCATGATGATGTATCATGTTTCACAGTTATGAGTTTCAAGGTTGATAATGTATCATGTTCAATTTTTTATTGCAGTTTTTTAGTGGTTTTTGATTTTGACTTTGGAATTAGGCAATGAATTGTAGGTTTAATTCAACATCTCAAATTTATTATTAAACATTTAGAAACTATTAAACACACATTCTTAAATTTTAAAATATGTAAAGTAGCAACACTGGTAGATGTAAATTTGAATCAGCAGGAAAGATGCCCAAACAGATGAATGGCAGAGGTAAGTGTCTGACATCTCACCCAAACACCTGGGCATTTCATCCTCAGTGAACCTGTTGGAGCAACCATCACCATGTCTGCCCATTTCAAATTTTATTAAATTTTATGCCCCTTTTCTCCAAGGCTTGTCAGCTTTAAAATTAATATCATAGAACAATTTTCCAGGTTTCCCTGTTTTGATAATTGTGCAATATCATTACTTTTATTATTTTCACTGAGGATCATTTACTGAAATGGACTTGTTTCTAATGCTTAATTCTATTATAAATGTTAACATATTAAATATCTAATAAAATAAATTTCAGTTATGTATTCAAGCATATTATAGTATATTATATATATATATATACATACACACTGGTATTTAAGGTTGTCAAAGATGAGGAAACTAACACTCTTAAAAATATTAAGTTACAATTTTTTTAATATATTTCCTTTTGTTTAACAATCCATGGCACTTAGCATCAAAATAGTCATTTTAATAAAAAATTGACTTAAGTTCTATCCCAGGGTCGATACTATAAGTGTTCAAAGTTTTAACCTTCTAGGTCTCCAGGAGCTTTTGGAGGGTCTGGAAATTAATTTCAACACCTTATTTTGCCTACCTTTGAGGAAGAAATTGAAAATTTGGCTCTGTTACTTTTTGCCCCGTGGACTATACTATAAGGCGTGCAAAGATTCAGTCTTTTAGGTCACTGGGAGCATCTGGAGGATCAAAAAAGACTTTTCAAAACATTTAATTTTTTCACACCGCTGTAGGACTCTGTTAGGTTCTGTGCCATAGTCGATACTATAAGTCTGAAAAGTTTCAGCCTCCTAGGTCAACATGTGGCTTCAAGAACGCCGGGAATTTAAAAAAAGAAAAAAACAATTTTCTCCAACTTGGAGAATAAAAAAAAATCCAGCTCCTTTATGTCCTGTCCCATGGCTGGTACTATAAGTTCGCTTAGCATTTTAGGTCACCGAGGGGCTTCTGGAGGGTCTGGAAAGACAAGGTTAAACAACTATTACACAGCTGTGAAATAAATCATTGAATAAGGCTAAGTGAAGTAAAATGTAATGTGGCAAAGCAAACTAAAATCATTAAAAAATGATATATGGGAAAACCAATGTTATCTTACTTTGCAAACATGTTCTATAAACTCCTTTTTATCTCCTTTATATAGAACACCACTTGGTCCTTTGAGATATTTACTGGCTTTTACTCTCTCATCCTTCAATGATGAGAGGCATCTTGCAAACACAGCTTCACCTATAAAGATAGAAAGTAAAAATTACAGAAATTTGAACCATATACATTTTGCAACTTATAATATGCAAATATAATCTTTAGCATTCTTTCATAAATAAAAACTATCATAATAAAAGGGGTTTAATTTGGTTTAGATAAGCAGTAGCAAACAATATTCTTCTACATATTTTCCTTACAGAGGGCAATCTTCAAGATGGAGTAAACTATTAAATCCAGTAATTAGTATTAACTAGTAACTTCAGTATTAACTAATAATAAACCTACAGAGTAAACTATTTCTTATTTATAATATTTTATTTCCTCAAACAGCTAGAAAAAGTTCATTTGTCGGACTTTAATTGGCTTACTACAAACTACAGGTAGGATCTTATTAACTTTGGGAATTATCACCCTAGCTATAATGATTTTGCTTTGTAACTTATTGGATATTAGGCTTTGAAGGACAACACTTCCCACGTGGTTATTGGAAAGCTATCATCAGGGGAGCTCCGAAAATTTTCAAAAATGATGACTGCTTTTCTGTCACTTTTCAGAATAATTAGAAAGAAAAGAGGGAACTAGATCTAATAATATACTTTTTAAGCAAATAGATGTTTTGGAAATCCTTTTTGTGTGCGAATAAGCTTGGACTTGAATGCCTAAATGAGAGTTCGACCATACTGAGCAAACAGAAAAATGGCGAAATGGCAGAACCCAATAGGGTAACGTCTGCTAGTATGGCGAAAGAGGAGTAGAATGAGGAAAAAATATGAAAATTGCAGAATATAAACTTGAGAAACAAATAAAGAAAAAAATAAATTGCAGAGTATATGAAAGAACGTACAGTTAAAAAGAAAAGCAGGTCAGAAAAGCAATTAATACATGGTCATGCCATACCTTGCAAAAATATGGTAGCATTGACAAATCATTAACCAGATTACTGGATTTCCGAAATATAAGTCTGTTTTCTACACCTTATTTGCACAGCATTTCATACTTTTACATAATCTATACATCTCGTCACATTCTATACTTTTACTACTATATTGTAGAAATCTTTCAGCCAAATTTCTGCTTTTATTTAAAATTTTCTATATTATTTTTTTTCATCTTAAACATAGTTAAAAATTAGGAGGACCTTAATGTTTGCTGCAAGATTGAGGGAAACCATTAGAAACTCGGTGTTTCCCAGAAAAAATGGGGAGAGTTCACAGTTTAAGCTATTTTTTTGCATAGAGAAAATTAAAAGGGCAATTACATTCATTTAATTAAATAGTTTAATCACATTTCATACATGCAATTATGAATTTGAATTATTTCAATTTATAGTATACAATGTAAATACCCATCCACGTTTAAAAAGAATGAAAGTTATGGCTATTACATAATAATTAGAACATATTCAAATAATTATGATAAAGTATAAATCAACTGAAACAAAACACAAGTTAACCATGCAGAACCTCATGTTAAAACATAAAACAATAAAATGCACATACCAATTAATGTTACTGGCATGCCATATTCTAAAGCAGAAATTGCCGTCCATTTACCAGTTCCTTTCTGAATATAGAAAAGAACAATGTTAAATGAATCATGCAAATATATTATATATATTTCATTTAATATAGTGCATTATTTAATAGACTTCAAAACTAAAAAACTAAATCATACATAAATAAAATCAATGAATAAAATAAAGAATAAAAATCAAAGGATATTATCAATGAAATTAAATTATTAAAAAAAAAAAAAAAAAAAAAACTACAAGTTTTAAATAGATTTTAAGATTATTAAAATATAAATACACTCTATGCAAGGAATAAGAACAAAGTGGCAACACAATTTTGTACTAAAATTTAAAGCAAATGAAATGATTAAGTTTATTTTGTGATTTATGCAATTCTTAATTATGAAAATTATAATATATTTCTTATTTTTAAATATTATACTGTTCAGAATATTACCTAATATTACAAATCTTGTTTAATATTACAAAAATTGGAGCAATTCATAATTTGAAAATTATAATATAGTATTATGTATTCTTAAAAAGGAAAAAATCATATAAACAATATAAATTTTCAAACAATTTTTCACATATAAACAATCACTAAAAGGTCTTGTTTTTTTTTTTCATATTAAAGTTTTTAAATGTTGTCACAAGAAAATAAATCTAATGTAAGCAGCACATGAATTTCCCTACAGAAACAAATATTTTACTACTGATATTCATTAATTTCAGTTTTATTGCTTAATGTAAAATATTAAATTAATATTTACTTTAATTTACTTCAAATTTGTAGTTTTTAAACCTATTTTTGACAACTTAGTGCCAACTAGTCAAAATTCAAAGTTTTATTCATTTTGCTATCAAAAGTTACAAAAACAAACATTTATAGAATATAGTTATGCATATTGCTCTTTTATTTAGTTCTTTTTACTGCCCATTTATAAGTTGATTTTTTTTTCAGATGTGTACTAAAATTTAGCAACACTCAAAGTAATACATAAAGTTACAAAATTGCTGAATTTCATGAATATGGGGAAGATATATTGGATACATACACTGAGTAGATAAGCACAATATTTTAAAAACTGTTACATTTTGTTCTACGGAGCCTAAAATGCATAATAACCATTTATACTAATTTTTAACCATATTTTAAATAGTTTTTCCCATGCCTATATATACTATGTATTGTGCAAAAAGTAAGAAAAAAAAAATTAAGAGACAGAAATTTGAAGCATAGAAACAGCATTTTTAGAATAAGGCTATAGTTAAAACTTAATTTTTTCTAATAGCTTGAAATATTTGAAATAAATTTATAGAATGTGATAGTAGATCAAAGATAGAAATTACACACCATAAATTATATTTACCTGACCAGCAGAATCTCTTATCTTGGTAACTAGTGGCTGACCATTTGTTTTATATTTCAAAATATTACTCGTGATTTCAATAAGAAAAGAATCCAATTCTCCTTTATTCCAATCTGCAAAAATCTAAAAAACAATTTCTGAATAAATTTATATAGCACATACATGAATGTAAAACTTTAGTAGGTGATAATATCTATGAAATGATATTAATTTGCACGATTAAAATATGAATTTTACATTTGAGTTAGAAAATTCATTTTTTATCATAACATAGAAGTTGTACTCATCTCGGCCTTCTGCAATTTTTTTTTTTATCACGCAATCGAATTATTCCTGAAAATTAAAAACTTTCTTAAAATGCAACAACTGACAAATTAGTAGCAGTATTAACCGGTTTTAAAGGCAAAACAGCCTTTTTTAGGACATAAAGCCAGAGCAACCACACCAGCAAAAGCAAGATGGTGCATTGCTCAGTGGTTGTCAATGTCTTTATCCTGGAGAAAGAGGAAATCAATCAATACTATTACTAATTTGTTATTAGCTATGCTTTAACAAAGTTTTGAATATTCAGTAATTTTTGTAGTGGTTTGAGCAATTTACTCTAAATTACTCTTATCTCAAAATTACTCTTTATATTAGATTCTAGGGTCCATGGATTGTTTGTACAGAAAATGGGATCTTGTAGAAATTACTATTATTTAGCATTTTAATTACAACACAATTTCTCTTTCTATGCAGACGAGACTAGGGACCTTTGTGATTCATATTAACTTAATATTGTTAGAATTTATTCAGAAACTTTTTATTTCAAAAAGATTATGTTCAAATCACTTGTTTGGGGAAAGTTTAATTGTAATTTTATCAAAATATTCTGTAGAGAACAGTGGTAAGTCAGAACAGTCCCGAATAAAATAACAATTTTCCAGAGGTGTGCTTTGATACCTCCCTGACATCCTCTAAATACACCAATAAGTACAGTTTCAGTTTATTTTAAACTTGAAAAATACTGGATGAAATAAATTTGAATACTGACTTGTGTTCAATCAATGGCTCTTGGAAACAAAATTTTAAAAGAAAAGCATGTAATAAGACTGAAAGGTATAAGTAAAATAAAAATATTTATTTCTGAAATTAAAACTCTTTGTTGGTAATAACATAATGGGTTGATTAAAAACATGATTGATATTTTGACACTTTAAATCAACTGCTTGTGTTATTACTAATGAAGCACTTTATTTTCAGATTTTTTTTTAGACAGTAATTTGAGTGAATTTATATATATATTGTTGAGACATACCCTCAGGAATCAACATTGACAAGTCTGAATTTCTGGACAACTAACACTTTTATTTAAAGCACCAATATATATAAATAGGAACAATATACAGCAAATAATTCTAGCTATTCTACAAGATCACAAAACTGCGAGGTGAATAAAACAAAAATTAAATACTCAACTAAATCACAAAACAGAAGATTAAATTTTCAATACACTGACGTATTCACAATTCACTTTAACAACCCAACTGAATGATGATGGGCTTATATTTACTCCGTGGAAAGTTCTGATAAAAAAAGCATGTAACTCATGAAGTTGTTTACCAATCTTTACAAAATTTATGAAGTTTCTAGAACTTGCTAAAAGTCATATTTCCCTGAATTCCAGTCAGTGTCACCAAATTTGTCACCGAGGTCAAGTAATCCAGACCTTCATATTATTACAATGGTTGCCTGTTATGTATGTGTAATGATATTTATTTTGTTTTAAGACAATCTAACCCTTACATTATTTTGTCCCAATATTACACGTATTTTCTACATGGTATGATGAAATACACAAAATAGAATGCATATATTTCATAACAGCATAAACATCAAAAGGAAAAAAAATAATAAGTTGCAGAATTACTATGAAGCTAGTGAAGCTTAAGCTTTGGGTAGACAGAGGTATTTCAGACTTTTAGTACGGGATATTTACGGCACATGCATAAGTCAGTATTTCTCTTTTACAAACTAAAACACAGAGATCCATTACATCCATCAGAAAAATGCTAAAAAAAAGCAGTAGTGTATGTTTTGTTAAAAAAACACTTTATATTCTCTTAATGAAATTTCTTTGAATATTTAACTCACAATTTATTATGTTATACAAAAAATTTGGGTATTGTAGGGCCACCACACAAAGCCACCAGGATTAATACAGCTTTTGAAAAGTAGAAACAAAGTTTCCGAGAACTTTTTAATGACTTAATTTTTAAAAACCTCTAAATAAGAATTTTTTAACTTCAAACAAAACACATTACAATTATTTAAAATCCATATTCTGTTTATTGCCCAAAACCTGTACTCAAAAATCAGAATACAGAATTAAAAATAAATTTAAAGATAAAATTAAAAGTACTTTATCTAATTTCAGTTTAGAAAAATGGTAGAACAATATTTTTGCATTAGAAGCCTCAATAGGGACTTTTAGTAATTTTTAAAATTCTCTAAATGGGAATTTTTAAAAATCAAATTAAGTAATCATTATAATTACTTAAAATCTGTAATCTGTTTATTACCTAAAGAATTCAAAATAAATTTATGAGGTAAAAGAATCTAATTTTATTTCGTTTTTAAAATGTAGCAGAAGAATATTTTTGCATTATAGTCCTGCCAACAAGTCAACCTATAAGGATAACAAATCAATAATGTCAAACTAATTACTATGTTTACATCATTTAATATTCAATACTTTTTGTTATTCATATTTTTCTTTTAGTTATTCTGCTGAGTCATCTCTTTTCAACAGATTTTACATGCTCATAAATTAAAATTATATTTTTTGCTGTTAGAATGATTTCTAATCAGCAACTTTTAATATTTTGTGTTGTGTACATTATCACTTCTAACAGGTGAATTTAAATAGAATATAAGGCTATGAAAGATGCTAAAACATGAGTCTCCTTTTCTTGCATTTTAAATTTCATCATTGAATGGAAAGAAAAATAGAATGATTAAAAGCAAAAATAAGAATATTCAGGACCCTTATACAAGGTCTACTAAAAAGTAAGTAGTTCTTAGGGACTGTAAATGATCATATGAATCTTGTTATTATAGGGCCAGCAAAATGGTTAATCTACAACTAAATAAAACTATAATAAAACAAGAATATTTTGAATACAGTTTTATTACAACTTACTTGGCTCATTTCATCATGATCAATGCCAAGACCATCTTTCAATAAGTGGTAAGCTTCACAAATAAGTTGCATGTCTCCGTATTCAATACCATTGTGAACCATTTTCACAAAATGCCCGGAACCATCCTCACCAACCTGTTTAACAAACAAAATAGATAAAATTGATATCACTCACAAAATACACAAATATATAGGACAAATATCAACTTAACGTTTTGCTAAAGATACAGAATATTATACATTAAAAATTAGGTCAATTACACACACACATACACAAAAAAAAAATCAACTTTCAAATCAAGTTTTACATTCTAAATTTAATGGTGATAATTTCAATCAGATTTCATCAGATCATTCAATCAATCTTAAAATGGGCCTGCTGTGGGATGTCTCTAAAACCAATAATCAATATTCCTCTCTACGATTTCAAAGTAGTCAGTACTTTAAATTTTGACAAAAACAACTTTAATTTATCTAATAAAGTACCATGAAAAATCTTATTAAGTTGCACGGTTTTAGCAAAATGCATTAAAATGTAAAAGTTAATTTTTAGCTATCATGACATTCTTGGTCATATACAACTCAAAATAAAACTAAAAAATGATGAAGAATAACAGGGTGTTAAATTAAAATTGTCAAAGAAAATGTTGATCGACTTGATTTCAATGTAAACATTTTTATATATGTCATTAAATAAGTAATTTAGATGTGATACGATATTTTTGTAGAAAGTTAAGAAAATTAACTTTGTACATGCGACTTGATAGGTAAAGAGATATTAGAACAGAGCAAACACACCCAAAGTAAAAATTCGCTAGCGAGTTGTATCAGCTATGGTTGGGTTTTGATTTCTCAATGGCTGATACTATCAACTAGTGAATTTTCACTCTCCGTGTTCTTGCTCTGTTCAAATTTCTCTTTACCTGCCAAGTAAAGTTGTTCCTTAGCAGTTATTAAAAGGACACATGGTGTTTGATCTGTGGAAGAGGGCTCAAAATGTCCTCAAAACAATTGTAGTCAGCTAATTGTGCTATACCAGCTTTCTTCAAGGAAGTATTAGCTATTTATCATCCATACAGTCCTGTTCACATGACAAAGCATTTACATTACATATAAAATATCACATGAAATCATAATCAATATAACATACCCAATCACAGCAAGGTTCACCATCAACTTTGGCAGATATACTTTGAAAAATATTTTTGATGTGTGGCCTATAAAAATAGTTTGACTGTCAAACTACATGAAATGAACAATAGATAAAGATTTTAAAAATATTAAATTATTAGCAAATCCAAGCAATTTAAATAAATATTTACGAAGGCTTTCCGTATGCAATGTAAAATAATTAGATGGGGTTTATATAAGAAAAATGGGATACTAATAAACCTAAATTTTTATTTATTTATTTTTAATTTTAAAATTTTAATGTAAGGTCTCAACATTTTTTTTAATTGAATAATTATGGATGTACCTGTTTATGAATAAGCAGGGTTAAAATATTATGGCCATATGTTCCCATTGATAAGGCAATTTCTCTATAAGTAATGAAAATCTATGAGCAAGTACAGTCCAGCAACTATTCCCCCCCATCCCAAATGAATGGGTGCCTAAAAAAAATGTTGACCTCTTATGCACAGGCATAAATTTGCAAAAAAGTTTCAACTATTGTTATTCTTTAAATATCATAGCAATTTTGTAATCTGAAAAACCATTTCTTTTTGTTTACAAATATGCAAATAATTAAATACTATCTGTAGTAGAAATTTTATGAAAAAAATAATACACCAAGTTTTGACATTGAAAGAAAAAGCTGTGCTTCCTAAAAAGAAAGTATCCTATTACAGAATAAAAATTTACATATTTTCACACTCAGAATTCATTTACAGCAATTATAGATACATAAACTCATATACATTATTTGCACCGGTTTCAAAAATTATCTTTACATGCACAAATACACTGATTTCTCAACTGTTCAATATATTTGAATGAATTTTTTGGGGGAGATACATAGCATCAAAACGCATAAATAAAACTTGAATATGAGTACATACAATACAAAACTAATTATGAAACAATTTGTCATTTCCATTGTCTGCCCAGCTTCTAAAAGGATGACAGCTTGCTATCCCATAAATTATTTCCAAATGATACTTCGACAATGATACCATAAAAACCTGTCTTTCAAATGATACCATAAAAGACTGTCGAGTTGATAAACACCAAAATTAAATCTGGAATTGCAGAACTTCGCAGGGAAGCATATTTTGTGCACAGCCCTTATGGGCTTATGCTGCTTATTTTTAGGTATGTAAAGATAATTTTGGACACCAGTATAGAAAAATTAGCTTTAATATATTTCTAAGAAAAGTACTAAATTTTCTAAAGAAAAAAAAACTGATAAGAAAAATTAGTCAAAAACTGCAAAAAAAAAAAGTCTGCTGCCATTTTTAGAAAGCTAAATGTATAAAGATTACTCTTGTACCAACTAAACACGAATGTGATGCTGGGAAATTAAATTGAAATGTTTTAAAGCTCTGTTCTAGCTACACTTGAGCAACATCAGATAGGAGAAAATATGGTGCTTGAGTCCACTTCAAGCATAGACTCGAAAGTGTTAATCATAGGGTTTTGACAGATATGAAATTTACATTCACTGCTTCTTTTTCACTATAACAAATTGAATTAATATTAACCAATAAAAACTACTATTTATATCCATATTAAATGTAATATATAAAATTAAGCCATACCATGCTTCAACTGCACCACCTGGCATAAGGGAAGGACCATATCGAGCCCCTTCTTCACCACCACTAACACCCGATCCAACAAACAGAAGACCTTTCTCTTTTAAAGACTTGCATCTCCTAGTAGAATCAGTATATTCTGAATTACCACCATCGATGATGATATCACCAGGCTCAAGTAAAGGTGTCAACTGATTTATAAAGCTGTCAACAGCATCACCAGCTATAAATTATTTAAATATCAGAGCTAATAAAATTGTAAAATATAACAAAGATGATACTTGAGTATTAAATAGACCCCAATAATGCTTAATTCCAAATTAGATACTTACTTACTAATTCCATTGCACATGGCTTTCATTCAACATGTGATAAAAACAGATAGATTGAGAAATTGAGGGGGAAAATTGTTAAAATATAATTGTTATTTAAAATATCTTTATTTTATATCTGGCAACAGCAGTATTAAAAAATATGTTTATGGCAACCCTCTCTCGTGTTTACGGGATGGACATGGAATGATGTTTATATTAAAATGTTGTGTCTGCAGCTTGCTCTGTTCTTAAAAGTAAAATCACTATTAAAATAAAAACTTTATAATATATCTTTGAATTATGCTTATTCACATTTAAATATCTACATAAAATCACAGGTTATGGGCCCAGAGTAGTTTCCTAATTAAAAAAAAAAAAGTTCATTTTTTGAAGAACGTTAGTGCATTTTGATAATAATGGAGCAGCAACAAGGTGAACTGTTCCATATTGATAAACTTAAAAACCAAGAAACCTTCTCTGTTTGGAAGTTTCAAGTTACAATTGCTTTTAAATCAAAAGGAGTTTTCGAAGTTGTTACCGGACAGGATATCTTAGATGAAAAGAAACAGGAACAAGAACAAGTTGCATGGAAGAAGAAAGATGCTATAGCTCAACATATGATTGTTTCAACAATAGATCGTAAGTGTATGATGCATATTTTAAATTGTACTACCTCTTGTGAAATGTTTAAAAAATTAAGTATGATTTTTGACCGTGATACTGATCAGCAAAAATATTCTACACTTCAAGAATTTTTCAACTTTCGATTTCAAAAAGGTTCCAATATTTCCGCGCATATTAGCCATATTGAAAACTTAGCTTTTAGACTAAATTCTCTGGATAAAAAAATTGACAACGAGATGATAATTTCAAAAATACTGTCTACACTGCCTGAAAAATTTAACTATTTTCTGAGTGCTTGGGAATCGGCAGACAAATCGGAAAAAACTATTGAAAACCTTACAGCGAGGCTGTTAAATGAAGAAAATCGTCTGGCAGGGAGTGATAACCAGATTGAAAATCATGTTTCTTTCAAATCAAAGAAAAGACTTGTTTTACATGTGGAAGTAATAAACATTTGTCCTGGAAGTGCAACAAATTTAACGAGAACACAAAAAACTTTAGCTCCAAAACTAAAAATTTAAATGTTGATAAAAATCGCCAAAGATGTAATATTTGTAAGAAAAATAATCATAATGAAGAAAATTGTTTTTTTCGTTCTTTTTGTAATATCTGTAAGAAACGGAATCATACAGAAGAAAATTGTTTTTTCCGCAACAAAACAAAAAAACAAGTTACTTTTCTTTCTGATCTAAATAAAAACAATGATCAAAACTTTATTGTTGATTCAGGTGCGTCATGTCATATGATGAACTCTGACAATCTTAAAGATGTAATAGAAATTTTTACTGATATATCTGTTGCTAAAAAGGGTCAAGAAATGAAAGCTGTTAAAACTGGAACTTATGAAAGTGATGCATGTGAACTTAAAAATGTGCTATATGTTCCAGATCTTAGCAAAAACTTGTTATCGGTTAATGCAATTACAGAAAATGACGGAGTTGTAAAATTCTCTAAAAATAAAGTGGAAGTATTCAAAAATGGAGACCTAATAATTGAAGGTGATAAAAATCAGACTGGTTTATATACAGTGAACTTGAATAAGAAAGAAGCATTACTGACTGAACAAAACAATGCTGTGTTATTGCACAGAAAAATGGGACATTTAAGTGGAGAATACTTAAAAACTTTAAAAACTCTTGCAAATGGCGTAATGCTGCGTGATGAAGATCTCAAGAACTTAAGCAAAAATTGTGATGTTTGTTACAAAAGTAAAAAAACTCGAAAGAAATTTGGAATTGGTCGCACTAGAGCTACAAGACCACTTGAACTGATACATTCTGATGTTGTTGGCCCTATTGAGGTATCAACTTGGGATAATTGTAAATATTTTATAACGTTTTTAGATGACTATACCCATTTTGCTTCAGTTTATCTACTGCAGTATAAGAGTGATGTTTCGAATGTTCTGAAGCAATATGTCCTTGAAGCTGAGAACAAATGGAACTTAAAAGTCGCAAAAATTCGCTGTGATAATGGTGGAGAATATATTTCTAAAAATCTTGTAAATTGGTGTAAATCTAAAGGTACTGTTTTAGATTATACCATCCCTCATACACCACAACTTAATGGTAAAGCAGAACGACTAAATCGGACATTGATGGATAAAACTCGAGCTCTTCTATTTGATTCAAATGCAGAAAAAGAAATGTGGGGAGAAGCACTATATGTAGCTACTTATCTTCACAACAGAAGTCCTACCGTTACTATTGATACTTTGCCTGCTGAAAAATGGTTTGGAGGAAAGCAAAATTTATCAAATCTTCAAATATTTGGATCAACTGCATATTCAAAAATCACAGGTCATCTAAAAAAACTTGAAAGTCGATGTAAAAAATACATATTTGTTGGCTATGCACCTAATGGTTATAGACTTTGGGATACAGAAAAACGAAAAATAAAAATCTCAAGAGATGTATACTTTATAGACCCAAAAGAAAGTCAATGTAAACAAAGTTCTTCAGACTTCAAATTTTTGGATTTAAATGACAATGAAACAGATGATGGTGGTGATGATGATGAAAAATATGAAGATACCACTGAAATAGATGAAATTTCTGAAGACAAAGAAATGAAACATTTAGATGTGGAAAAGGAGCAAGATATAGAAAAATTGTTGAAAGATAAAGAAACAGAAGAAGTGTTAAAAGAAAATACCGAAGAAGAATTGGGAAAAGGTAAAAGGAAGAAAAAACTCCCAGAAAAATTAAATGAATATGTTTTGCTAACTTTTGAAGAAGCAATGAATAGTCCTGAAAAATTAAAATGGCAACAAGCTGTAAAAGAAGAAAAAAAGTCATTGGAGGAAAACAAAACCTGGACTTTAGTAGATGAAAAAGAATTAAAAGAAAAAAAAATACTAACCAGCAAATGGATATTTAAAATCAAAGATGATGGCAAATATAAGGCTAGACTCGTAGTTAGAGGATTTGAACAAACACAAGGAATAGACTTTGAACAGACATATAGTCCAGTTGTAGGTAGTGATTCTTTGAGAGCTATTTTTGCTACATCCACTAAGAAGAATTATTACATGAAGAAATTCGATGTTAAAACTGCCTTTCTCTACGGAGTACTTCAAGAAGAAACATATATGTACTTACCTGAAGGTTATGAAAGAGAAAACAAAATATGCAAATTGGAAAAAGCACTATATGGTCTTAAGCAGTCACCAACTACATGGAATAAGACCTTAACTGATTTTTTAAAACAAGAAGGATTAGAACCTTTAAAAACTGAACAGTGTATTTTTATTAACAAGGACAATACATTAATGCTGGCAATTTATGTTGATGATGGAATCATAACAGGGGATAATAAAGATAAAATAAATAATTTACTTGCGAAATTGAACAAAAAATTTGAAATGACATCATTAAACGAACCCTCTTCATTTTTAGGAATTGATCTGAAAAAGAACTCGGATTCTTTAAAGCTTTCTCAAACTGGATATGCAAATCGGGTACTGGAAAAATTTCAGATGTCTGAAGCAAAACCATCAAATACGCCTATTCTTTCAAATAAGAGAGGAAATAGTACAAAGAAAATTACTTATCCTTATCGTGAAGCGATTGGAAGTCTACTTTATTTATCAACAAAAACCAGACCAGATCTAAGCTATTCTGTAGGTTTTTGTAGTAGACAGGTAGAAAATCCATCTGAAGAAGATTTAGAAAATTTAAAAAGAATTCTGAGGTACTTAAAAGGAACAGCTGAATTAGGAATATCTTACAACCAAAACAGTGATGCAAATTTGGAAGCTTACTGTGATGCTGATTATGCAGGAGATTTGGAAACACGGAAAAGTACTACAGGATATGTTATTTATTATTGTGGAGGACCTATCTCTTGGGCATCAAGAAAACAACCTGTAGTTGCTACTTCAAGCACCGAAGCAGAATATATATCTGCAGCTGAATGTTGTAAAGAGTTAGTATATCTAAAGGCACTGATCGAAGAATTGACTGGAGAGAAAATAACAGCAACAATGAATATTGACAATCAAAGTGCAATAGAATTAATTAGGAAGGGTGTTCTAAATCACAGAAGTAAACATATAGATGTCAGATTTCACTTCATAAAAGAAAAATATGAGCAAAAAATTATAGATATAAAATACTGTCCAACTCAACATCAAATAGCTGACATTTTAACAAAACCTCTTGGAACTAACAAGTTTCCTATTTTAAGAATGAAACTGGTTTCTTAATCTTTTTTTTTTATAATGAACATTTGGACTATACTGTAGATAACTGTAACATTTTTTATTTCTAAATTAACAATTACAGGGGTGTGTTAAAATATAATTGTTATTTAAAATATCTTTATTTTATATCTGGCAACAGCAGTATTAAAAAATATGTTTATGGCAACCCTCTCTCGTGTTTACGGGATGGACATGGAATGATGTTTATATTAAAATGTTGTGTCTGCAGCTTGCTCTGTTCTTAAAAGTAAAATCACTATTAAAATAAAAACTTTATAATATATCTTTGAATTATGCTTATTCACATTTAAATATCTACATAAAATCACAAAAATATATACTATATTATCAAGAGTATTCAAAACCCCTACAGAATTCACATGTTATGAATTTAGGAATGCCGTGTCCAGCTGCATAGGACTAGGTTTGATGAGTTTTGTGCTTGCAGCCTACATTATGTTGAATTTTCTAATATTCACATTGTGCCACTTTTATGGAATGGATCATAATCTTTTACAGATCAGAAGCACTCCTTTTCAAACTTCATGGTGTGCACAGGAATATTTGGCATAATGGTCTAAAAATTCTAAAATTTTTTAAAAATAAATATGAATATCTGCGATGTGCAATAAAAAAAAAAAAAAAAAAATCAGCAAAATTAATGTTGTATGACACAGATTTTCATTATGCCATTTAAAATTTATTTATTATTGATGGTATAACTAAATATTAAAATGTTTTATAGAGAGCCCCATCTACTGTAAGTCAGGCCCTAAGCTTGTAGAAATTGATATGGAAATGTTGGACTAGCCTACTCAAAGGTCATAATATATGAAAATCATAGAACACCTCTGAAACAAAAATTCAGCTTCTATTTTGATCTCAGCCTAGATAATTTATCAAAGCATTTGCTAGACATTCTTTGTAAGAAGATTGTTTAAGCTTCAGTTTGCCTCAGGGTGTTTTATTAGGATAATGTGCAGACAGCAGACTTTAAAATGTCTTACGTGACATTTCTAGCTTTGTCTTAACAAATTATCTTTAAGCACATTGTGAAGTTTGGGCAGGAATTTTGCAGAGCTGGAAAAGATAACGATCCATTTCATGAAAGCGACATGAGGCAAAATTGCTCAAAATAACGGGTAATGTCCTGAATTCAATCTTATAGGTTCAAAAATCAAAAGCTCAAGTATTATGCTGCTGACATAAGATATTGATGAAGCTACAATATGCGGCCTCAATAAAAGTGTTCGAATACTTTTGATATATTGGCCAATATTTATAAAATGTGTAAGGTGAAGTCAATTTAATACTCAAGTGTCATAGAAATAGAATTGAAGGATAGATGCTCCATTAAACTATTAAACTACTGCAATTCATTAGTGGCTAACTACTGAATTGTTGGGTTCCATTCTGTGACAATGAACATCAGATCATCCAAACTTAAAATTTAAGTAAAATCATATGAAAAACACGTTAAATCATTAAAACTTTAAAAATAAAAACAACCAAAGTTGGCTATTTTTAAAATGCCTTTAATAAAATCTCTATCCATGACATACATAAAAATGACATAACCAGAATGCTTTCGGACATTATTATGTCCATCAGTGGCAAAGTAAAAAATAGGAGGCGAATATGATCCTTAATATACAGGCCACAACCATGAGACAAAATTTGCATATTAATCAGTTTAAAACATTGATATATTTAAAAAACATAATTTATATACATGTAATTATGTAATATAATTGACGTAATTATATTTTTTAAACATATCGATGTTTTAAAAATGATTAATATGCAAATTTTGTTTCATGGTTGTGACCTGTATAAAGCTCATGCTCGCCACCTATTATTTTACTTTGCCACTCATGAAGGACATAATAATGTCTGAAAGCGCTCTGGTTATGTAATTTTTATGCACGTCATGGATGGGGATTTAATTAAAGACATTTTAATAATAGTCAACTTTGGTTGTCTTTATTTTTAAAGTTAAAAATTAAGTTTTAGTATCATATATCAAATGACAGAAAGTGTTTCTAAATTCTTTAAACATAACATTTCCTAATTCTTTTATTTTAATATGACTTGTTTATTTCTTTTATATTGAGTAAAAATAGGGTACAACATTCACTTTCAGTTACCAAGATATATTTTAAAAATAAACCCTTTAAAACTGAAACCTATTTCATTACCAATGTTTAAAGCAATGGTTTGCCGAAACAATCACCTGGTGAATTTTCTCTTGTTGTAGTCCAGCTTGATTTAAATTTGGTACAGCAGTTGACTTCAGATTTCACAGAACAAAGATGAAGTACTAAATAATTTGTATCTTTATTCTTCTTACCCTCAACTTATTTGGTATACTTTTCATTGAGCCAAGTGAAAATACTTTGATGCCAATAATATAAAAACTTCGTAAATACAGCATAAATGCACATATGTTCTGGTCACTTAGTCTTGAAGGCAGAAATCAGCTTTCTTCAAGATCAACCAGACACACGACCTCAATTTGTTAAGTAAGCTCGGCAACTAAGGTAAAATAGCACGTGACTGAAGCAGAAGAAAAGTTGCCATAACTACAGGGAGAAATAAAAGAGTAAAAACGAAAGGCAGGATATTACAAATAAACAGTAAAAACCATAACTGAAAGAAAGAATAGTAAAAAAAAAAATAAGGCAATAAGAGAACAGATAGTAAAACAAATAGAAACAACTGAAAAGTGAGTAAACCCACTTAAACAGTACCAAAAGAACATAAGATGTTTAATTTCTTCTATTCTTTCTTTCCACTGTGATTTTTACTATTCATGTGTAGTATCTTGCCTTTGTTTTCCTGTTTTTATTTCATCTTTCAATTCTCCCTGCAATGTCAGCAACTTTTCTCTTACCTTCAGCCACATGTGCATTTTACCTCAGTTGCAGAATTTACTTAAATAAATGTAGTTGTGCTTCTTGTTAGTCCTGAAAAAGAAGGCTGCTTTTCTGTCTTCCAAGTCAGTTGACCAGTATATATTGTGTTTATGCTGTATTTACAGTTTTAATTTTTAACACTTTACAACATAGTTGAAAAGTGTTTAAGACTTTGTTCATTCTGTTTGCTTGTCTGTCTGTCCGATAACTGCTGTAAAAATGACTTTATCAAAATGAAATTTTAGTATGTTTTTCAGATGGTCTGTGGGACCTATAGGAATATATATAAACGAATAATATCACCCAATTAGTTTTGAATTGAACACGGGTTGAAAAAATGAAATACATTGAACCCTATGGGACATAATTTTTCAAACATTTTTTAAGCGAAATTAAAATTCACAAATTGCTTCGAAAGTTTTAGGAAATACTCAAATTATCCCATAAAATATATAAAAAAAATTTCAGTAAAATATGTTAGGTAGTTTTTTAAATAAAAATTATTTAATATAGGGAGAAAAACAAATTCAATTAAATTCTGACCCTTGCTATATCCTCCAGAAAGAAAAAAGGGATATATTTTATAATAAATATCTTTCCAAGAGTTTAATTATTTTATATATAAGAGAGGTTTCTCATTTTAAAATAAATATGATAGATAACAATTTTTCAAATTTTATATAACTCTTCATGATTGATGGTCGTCTGTCTGTCTATCATTTTATACTTATTTGATGGCATTTTTAATGCACTTTCCTACATCCTAGAGAGTTGAAATTTGGTACACAGCTTAAATTTGTAGAACATTTTATTTTACACAAATATGGTGGATTCTCAAAATATAGATCCAACATTTTTTTCGAAATGGCCTGCAAATAATGCCCGTTCACTTCTATGAAACATTGTTGTAAGATTGTTAAAAATTCTGATGTAGGCAGCACATGACTTTCCCTGCAGACTCATATTCATGTTCTATTTATTTCTTCAATAATAATTTGAGTTTATCTGCACAAAATAACACCCATAAGTATTTTAAATGACACTGAATTTGCACATTAAACTTAAATTTGGTTCTCATTTGATAGCTGGACTTCTTGTCAAAGGTGGAGTAGCGAAAACGCAAAAAAACTAAAATATCTCAAGAACGGCTAGTCATAGAGTAATGGGGTAAGTCTTATTCTTTTTGTTGTCAAAAATCACGTATAAAATAAGCATTTAATTGATATAATTGAGCACATGTAGTCTTTTAGTTTTAGATTTAACGATTTTTGAGGGCCATTTCGCAAAAACAGCCCGTTCCTTTTTCCTGAAACGTACCAGAATAACCTACAAGTGATTTATATATCAAATTTTGTTAAATTTGGTCCATTAGTTTTTAGTTAGAGTGGATAAAGGCAATTTTTGCCTGCCATTTCGCAAAGAAGGCAGATTCTTTTATTAGGAATCGTACTAAAATCTAATGAACATCAGGGTTTCCCACAAAAAACTTACCTACCAAATTTTATGAAATTCGGTCCATTAGTTTTTTAGTTAGAGTGGATACAATATCCTCACAGACACACAGAAATACACACAGATACACCCTTACACACACAGACGTCTCCCTAAAAATAGTCTTTTCATGTTCTAGAAGTCTCAAAACATGTAGATCCTTCGAAAATTCAAGTTCCGATCTTCGGCACGATTCCAATACTTTGAATACATACACACACACACACATATATTATCTGTGTATCTAAATTCCGTGTCTACGCAATTACAATAGTTGTGATTTTAAATGATCCCTAAACTTTTATTATTTCTACAACGAAGCCTAATTTTAACTTATGCATCATGCAAATATCTCAAGCAATTGCAAGATGAGTTATATAAGAATTACTGAATTTTTTTCAGGCAAAATTATTTAGCTCTGGAGTCTGAAATACAAGTTATATAAAATGAAATATTCATTGATTTTACATAGAGAATCAGACGATTTATATTTCAATGAAGTTTTAAATATTTAATTATAATAAATTACTATAGTACTGTGATAATGTAAAAGATATCACCAGTGAATGTATCACATTTTAGAGATTTTTAAATGAAACTGCATTTCAGTTGGCACAATCAGTGCTTATGCATGATTGATCTTTCTTGTATATATTACTGGGATTTATTACAGTAGTTTTTGAGTGTTTTTTTGTGTTCTGAAGTTCGCTTTGTATTGAGGGCATAAAAGGAAAATTCCCCTTGCTTACGAGTAGTGTTTGTAGTATAAAAATGAAATTATAATTTACGTATGCAGATTATGATGATTCTCACCTGAAAATTTTGTTGTATGATGATGATGAAGCACGCAGCTAATAACTAAATTCCATCCTAAAATATTTAAATTTTATCATCAAATAAGTATAAATATATTGAGAAAACATTTGAATCTCCGAGCATTCCAAAACATTCTTTTAATATTTTTATATCGATATATTTCTATTTAATGTATAACACTAATTCCATTGCTACTAAATACAAATTGGTTTGCTATTTAAATGATATCTGCTGCTTTTTTTTCAAGATTCGTGCTATTTTCCAGTTCCTCTCAATCTGTATGATTAAAATAACATTTCTGCACTTTTTTGTCAAGATTATGTCCTTACACACGCAATTCCTTATCAGGATATATACTAATACTTTTCTTTTGTCGTGTGTCATTTCAACATATTTAACAGTTATTGTTCTCAGTTCTATCAGATGATGTTCCAGACAATCTCCTACTTCCCTTCGAAATCGATCATCCTCAAAAGGTACATTACAGAGTTAACATTCTGTCAGATTCTTGTGGAATCTTTTTGCAAGTGGAAGGCCAAAGTTTATATTTAACAACACTGTTCTTATCTCATAACTTTAACATTTATTGAGTATATTCTTAAAATGTTTCAAGTTATTTTTAAGCTTGCATAATGTAAAATTTGGGGATTTAAGAGAATATTTTTCTTTGGCTGTCTGTTTTATTTTCCCCATGTTAATCTATAGAAAATAGTACCTATTCTTAAATTTGTTTAGTTTTTATAATTTTTTCCCAATATTTTTTGCCGAGCATAGATATTGAGTATAGGATGGATTGTGCTTTTTTTTTTTTAAATCGATAAATTAATTAGAAATATTCCTAATATTTTTATGTATATAAAGTGAATGCATTACTATTCGATATGTATATTTAAAATACTATTTTACAGATATTTTAAAAAGGAACGAATCTTTATAACATGTATGTTTGTCAATAAACAGGGGAAAATGCTTAAATCTAAAAGTGTTAGAAGTTAAGGACTATTTTCCATAGGTTAACATTAGAAAAATGAAACAAGTAGTTGGAGGGAGAACACCATCTTAATATCTGAAAATAACTGCAAAATACTGTTTCAGAGATAAGTTAATATTTTAACTTTTTCTCTAAATGTAAAATCACAAAAATTTATTTCACTATATGACTCTACTGTTTATTCCCTATACTCACCAACCTGTGTTTTCGATATACACACATCAAAATAACAAAACTAATAAACATTTTATTCTCATGTCAATTTTCACCAATCAAGATGGAATTGAATCTGCATGAATATTTGCAATAAAAATACTTCGTTAAAAGTTGATAAAAAGTATCAATCTATTTCAGAGTAAAAAAAAAAACTTCCTTTTTCAGGATAGAAAAACAGGGCAACCACACCAGTAAAGGCAAAAACGCACCTGCAGTTACATCACTTGATCAGTGAAAAAAATAATTTTTAAATGAAAATTTGAAAATAAATAAATAAAAGGATTCAACACATTTTGTTACTGAATAAAAATAATGAACTTAACATACAAACCCATAATAAATTAAATGGGGAACAACATGTTTTAGAAGATACATCAACTAACTTTAGAAAACATGTACAAAAATTACTGAAAAATACTTCGTAAAAAACTATGAAAATATGTATATAACAAAATGAATTAAACAAGTTGTTTCAGAAGCTAAATGACACTTTGTTAAAAAATATTCATTCAAATTACTGTAATAATATCAATTTACAAAAGTATAGAAATTAAAAAAATAACAAAAATAAAGGAAACAACTAGTTTTGGAAACCACGTAAGTTACATCATTTACTAAATTCAAATAACTTTCGATCAAATTAATTTAAAATTACCAATGGATAAAAGACTGCGGAAAAGAATATAGCTCGAAATTATGAAGTAATTGTTCTGAAAGCTATATCAGCAAACTTCATCAACTAAATTAAATTATTGGCAAACATTTTCATGCATTTGCATGTGTGGTTACTTTGTCTTTCTATCTTGAAGGAGGTTGATTTTTGCCTCAAAAATGGCTGATACTTTTAAACAATTTTTCATGTTGTAACTAACAAAGTATTTTTATTTCAAATTAATTTAGACAACAGTATGAGTGAATGTTTATACTGCATGAAGATGTTTACAGAGTCTTAAGTACACTTACATGACTTTAAAATACATGAAGTGGAGACACTAATATCAATAATACAATGTTCTGCTATATGTATCCATATTTGAAGTACCAGAAAATATTTACCTTTGACAAGGAGCATGACTCTACGAGGTCGCTTCAGTTTTGCTACCATATCTTCAAGAGATTTTGCACCAATTATTTTTGTTCCCTTTGCTTCATTGCTTAGGAACTTTTCAACCTTATCCACAGTTCTGTTGTAAGCACAAACCTGAAATGAATGCAGTTCAAATTTTCATCATATGTTAGAAGATACAGTGAATGCTCAAAATCTATTTACAGAGGATTAAACATAAAGACAATTACTACAAATAACATATACAAAATCTGTCTACAGAGGACAATATATATATATATATATATATATATATATATATATATATATATATATATATGTATATATATATATATATATGTATATATATATATATATGTATATATAAATTAAAATAACAAATACTAAAGTGCAGGAGTGTGAATCAGTAACCACAGTATCAAACCGCGAGCAATATAAAAGCGTGTAGTGAATAGCAAAAAGCAACGAGGAAGGGCCGGAAAAGTAGAGCACGGAGAGGCCAGGACAAAGAAAATATTAAAGAATAGTATATCTGCCAGAAACGTCTTCAGGGGCACATTCTAGACAGACATACTAAAATTCGTTGTTTCTATGATTGCATAAAAACACGTGGTTAAAATATTATGCAATCTGTGCCCAACAACGGAATAACAAGAATAACAGAAAAAAACCAAATAGGATAAAATTCAATTATAAAACATAAAATACCACATAAACATGAAATATAAAATAACACATAGACATGAACATGAAAAATATAGCGCACAAATATACGAACTTGCAAAAAAGAGCAACTCACATGTCGAAAGGTCGCCACCGTGAATAATCTTCAAATGAGTCGACCACATGCTACAGTCTGAACGCTCACCTCGCTTAATACCACGTGGGAATAATCCAGACCAGAGGAAGTGGAAGTAGCAGTATATACTTTCGGAGAGATAAACCCAAGAGTTTAATAACTGACCGAGATGTGACCACGATTATCGAAAACTTTGAAAGAATGGATAACACTGTTTTTTGGAGCCGTAGCCTGTTTTTTGTTTTATTTGCTTTTTAGATATCCGCCTTAACGGTTTTATGAGTGTTTTAAACTTTTTTCTTTACCCGCCGAGGCGGTGTTCTTAAAAAAAATTTTTTTTACGTTTTTAGTGTAATCAAAATTACTGTTTTTTAATATTTTTACATTTTTACTTTTGCCCGCCGGGGCGGTGTTTATTTTATGATGTTTCCACGACTTTGGAATACTGTACTTATACTGCGATCTACAAATAAGGTGGGAAAATTGTACATATAGCAAAGATTTTTGAGACGATTAATGTGTGATAGTGTACACTTATTACTATCCAGGCGTTTAATGCGGAGCAAATAGCTCGTGATTAGATTTCTAAAAACTTGGTTGCTAAGGCAAGAAGAAAAATGGGGGAAGAATTTTGCATTAAATTTAAATTGATGTCTCTTATCATAAATAGTAGTATTGAAAGAGTTACAATGTATATCAATGGTGATGTCAAGATAAGTTACAGATTTGGAAGGGTGGGATTCATTCGGTATTAATTCAAGATTGGATGGATATATATTAAGTGTGGGTAAAGAATCGTGTGCAGTATGAAAACAAAGAAAAACATCATCAATGTATCGAAAAATAGAAATGTTACGAATGAACTGAGTGGATTTTCTTTCGTAGAAGTAAAGATAAATATTGGCGAGCAAGGAGCTACTAGTGGATCCTTGCGGTACTCCAATCGTTTGGAGATATACAGCATTGCCATGTACAAGATAGTTGTTGTTGAAACCCAGACCGTCCGACCTACAAGAAAGGTGTAAG
>OX578138.1:38802329-39022329 GCA_951213105.1 Amaurobius ferox
CCTGCTTTCATACTGCAAATTGTGTACAAAGATGCTGTTGAGACATACTCTATGGCTCTAGAAACAGTTGTTGGGTTTTGAGAGGAATCGCATCATAGGCCTAATGAAAACTGTTTGAACTAACAGACGTATTAGTCACAAAACTATAACTGACATTTTGGTAAACTGACAAATTAAAAATCATCAGCAACAATTTTAATTTAGCTGTTTAACCCTTTGCGGACGGTAGGCGCATCCATGCGTCAACTGTGAAACTGCATTCAAGGACGACAGTCATGTATTCGCGTCCAGGAGAAATTTACCCTAAAGAGCGACTGATACCAATGTGCGCTTTCATGTGGAACATATTCGTTTGAATTTATTTGAATACTAGATGGTGCTAAATATCCATTCTAACATTTACAACATATTTTGCAAATATTTAACCTTGGTATAGGAGGTCCCTATGAATCCTCACTTCATCCAAAACGGTAAAATATGGTTTTGTAATATAAACAAACAAATCATTTCTGCCAAACTCTTGCTATGCTGTTATTGAGTATGTGTTCTCGTTTCGATTTGAGTTTAATGATTGCATTGGTGAATTATTAGAATGTAAGAGAGTATTTTCTTTCAAGTTTGGGTTTTAGCAGAATGTTCGGTAGTGAATTTATTAGGTTATTTCGGATAAGGGAATGGCTATGTCAAGACATTTTTATGTATAGAAGAATATACTAGCATACTAGCATGGTAATCGAACAGAATAGTCATAAAAGTAATGCAGATAGTGAAGATTCGTGGATATTTGGTATTTCTGATGAGCACACGGACAGTTTTTATAAATGCAAATTTTGCAATGTTTGTGTGTGAATCCATGTTTGAAATACATTATGCGTAAAAGGCGTATTAATTAGTAACAAAGCTATTTTCTTCCTAAAAATTGTACATAATCTATTAGCTGTGCAAAGTATTAAGTACAATCATTTTAATATTTTTCCTGCGTAACAAGTAACAATTTTAATCAAGTTAGTTAATCATTTTTAATCATATGAAATTTTAATATTTAAATAAAAGATAATTTGCGTGTAACATATGCATTTAATGGAAAATAAGTATTTCCTTTATTCCTGAAAAAAGTAGAATGCTGTAACGGATGACTTTTTTTTTTAGTTAGGCTAAGTGCAAAAAATATGCCGTCCTTTGGGAACAGTTCGAAAGTGAAATGCTCCATCCTTTGGGCCACATCAGTTCTGAAAAGCCGCCATCCGCAAAGGGTTAAAAGTAATATAGTGGTGCTAGGGTTAGAAATTAGGAGCCGGGTGCAAGTACATATGCTTACTGATACATGAGGGAAAAAGCAGAAAAGTTAGACAGAGAAAATGATGATTGGGTCTAAAATCTTGATTGTCAAAATAAAATTTGTAGATCCAAAATACTCATTTCAACCTAGAGTGGAGCTTGCTAGCTCAGATATTGTAGCAAACTATTGGTTATTGCAAATTTTTTTTTCTGTCACCTTGAATCTTCTATACTTTTATAATGTTAAACAAAACATATTGCTTATAGCGAACAATTAAATGCATGTATGTTGGATATTGTTGAAGGCCCAGACCACATGACCAACCCAAGGGGTTTGTGGTAACAAGTTGTGTGGCCGGGAAAAATGTTGGATATTGTGAAGTTTTTAGTTTGGGAAAGGTAAAAAAATGTTTTTTTTTTTTTTTCAGATTACTTCTTTAAGTAAAAGCAAAATCTCAGGAGCAACAATAAGTTTGGTGACAAAGATTCATCCCCAAAGACATTAAGCCCAAACAAGTAAAGATTGCCTGTGGATGTTTAAATTATAACAGACGTGATGCTCATCTGAAAACAGTAAAGAGAACCAACAATCCATTTCTGATTCTGCTTATGAAGATACTTCAATGTAAAATAGGTTACAAGAAAAAGGAGTTTTGCTAGGTCTTATTTTTGACGATTATTCTGCAAGTGATGATTGTGTTGAAATAGAATCATAAGAGGTTAGTATTGCTATAGTTGCAGAAAATATGTTTAATGAATTAAAAAATAAATTGATTTAAAAATAGATAGGTCAACCTTACTATAATTCTATATTGATTTTTTGTTTTACAATACGCAGTCGGATAAGTCATTCTTATAATATCGCTTATCACCTAATTTTTTTATCATTTATTACAGTCTTTGAATTGATTGACAGCTATTCTGACTTGACTATGAGGATGTATTGGGAGCAATGTAAAAATGTTTATCTATGAGTGTAATTAAGGAAATTAATTGTTTTGTATATTATGTCATATATTTTTGTCTGGCTAAGAAACCTTAGCTTTATAACATTAACGTTCTGGTGGTAATACAGTTGGCCCCACTTACGTAGGTATTGAATAATAGCATAATTATGTGCAAAGAATATTGCAAAATAAAAAGAAATCCCATTGTAGTAGTAATACTAAATACGCTGCTTTATTGCTAGTCAGAGGCAGCTCTTCATTAATTGTATAAAAAGTGACTCTGTCTTCGCTAATTTCTGATATTGAATCCTATTTACCTCAATTTATCAAATGAACTGTGAGGAGTTATGATTTTAGTCTGCAATTTACTGCATATGTAAATTTTTAGATTTCATAGTATGCAATTAAAATGAATTAACAGTAAGTGATTGAGTGATGGGGAAATTCCTGTATATTGTCAAAACAAATCTACTCCCAATAACGAAAACTATGGTGAAAATTGGAATCCTTATCTATCTATATTAAATGTAAAATAAATGCTTAACTGTTATTTGTCGTAACTTTGAGAGAAGTGGGGGTGAGTATAATCTATTTTATGTCTTGCAAAAAAATTTTTTAAATGTAATACTAAAACTTACAAAGTAAACAACATTAAAAAATTACTTATAGGTACACCATGAGTGATGTAAAGCCACCATGAGCATTTAAATGCCTGTGGTATATGTTAAGTATTTTTGTTGTTTTTACTTAATTCACATTTTTTCTGGGGAAAAAAAAGTAGAGGGGGGGGGGAGGGGTTGGTTATATTATTGTACAGTAAGAAGTTATCATAATTTACTTCATCGCATATTCTAAAAGAGTGTATGTGTTTCAGAGCCGACTCAGCCGGTCATCCTAAAGTTTATCATGATTGTTTTTCATACTTATGGTGTACTCCTTATAAATAACATCTACAAAAACTACTAGCTTGTTTATAGTTCAACTGCTGGAATTTATTTGTCAAATTGCAATATAAATTCCATGAACATCATTTTGCTTTGGGGGAATGTCAGGTTTGGAAACTGGCATCAACACATTTACTTGTTTTTTGTTTTTTTTTGCACACGGAATCACAACATGTGAAAAAGAGAATATAGTGAAATGAATTAAAGATATAGAATGTCAATATAACTTTAATTTATAACTGATTTAAGTCAAATATGTGTTGGATCAAAGATAGAGTTGTGATTTCATTGTGTTTTAAATTGGAATTGTCATTTAAAATGAACTCGCCTTTCATAGAGTATCCCTATTGGAATGAACTCAAATATAGAATCCCTATACTGTTTTTTGAAGTGTGGAACATAATCGTTACGCTTACTTGTATATACACTTATCGTTACCTGTATGTAAATTCTATGGACATAATTTTGCTTTGAGGGAAATTATGAAAACGTTATTGAAACCTACATTATTTCTTTAATTTATATTTATAATGCAAATATTTTTGGAAAACCAATTATGCTAAGTACTTTTCTGATTTTATCTAATATATATATGATTATTGTTTTTCTAGATATATTGCCATGAAGACAATGGATAAACGGAACATTCATGTACCGCTGAAGATTGGAAATTTTGTAGAACTATAATAATATAAATCGAATTGTGTATATTAGGTTTTTATTTATTCTATAATAAAAAAAAATGTTTTTATGTATGTATGTCTTAATGTATCATACCAAAAATGGGTCTATCCAATAAAGTAAGTATAAAATAATTTAAGTAAATTCCTTAAAATGTGGGACTTTTTGCATGTCTCTCTAGGGCAATATTTCATAAATTATGGTCCATAACTTATACAGATGGACTGTGAATAAATCAAATTATTAGAATTCTCTATAGTATATCGCTTGAATTTTGCATATTTGTTTTCACATTAAACAGATTATATCACTAATGAAATATCACGGTAGTGGAGGTGATATTAATTTGACCAATAAATAACATTCTTTTATGATCTAAATTACTTTTACATTTATTGAAATACACAGAATGTGATTGAGTTTTTTTTATTTGTAAATGACAAAATTTTATATTCAACTATAAAAATATTTTACCACTAAAGGAAATTGATAATAGGTGATAGATGAGTCAGAATTTTTGTGCTATAAAGTGGGAAGATTTCATAATTTTCTCAGTAAATAGTTATTTGTTATTCGGGGCAAATGAATTTTTGCCACTAAATCTTATGAAAATCCTCTTTTTTCAAAATAAAAAATAAGGAATTTCTAAGGACCCAATTAATATTTTATAAGGACTAATTGAGATAGGCCGTAAACCATATTGCGGCCTTCATTGCACAACGGAAATGCACTGGGATGTGACATATATACGAATTTGCAAAGCTAGAAGTTGTCCTATATTTTCTATATATTTTTTAAAATAGGAAAAACCCCGGAAGCAGAATGTTTTTCCATGTGTTGCATGCAGAACAAAGAAGTCTTGTTGCAAAACATAGAAAAAATTCTGCTTCTGGGCTTTTTCCTATTTTAAAAAAATATATAGGAAATATAGGACAACTTCTAGTCCTGTACTTGGGAAGAAGTTAAACCCTTTTTAAAAATTCCACTAGTTCCGCGGTTATCCTGTTCAATTGGGATAGTTTTTTCAAAGAGTTGCGGTAAAGCATGACGGAAATTTTTCGGGTTGCAGATTTTTGGACTACTTTCAGAAAAGTTCAATGATTTATTTTGGGAGCAAATTTTGATGAACTTTTAGAAGGCCAGTAAATTTTATCTTGGAATTTCGGTAAATTTATGAATTTTAGTAGTTTTTGGCAACATTGTGCGAAATCTCACAACACTAAACATTGGGCTAGTTTTCGTCAATTTTGGGGGGGGATTTTTGGAAAAGACCTCACTGGGATATCGGGCAGTAAAGCTCGAAAATAGGTAGAAAATGGAAAAGTGATCGTATCACTGGGGCAATTCGATCATACAGGTTCTCTCTAGGGAAAAAACCTTAGGTGGGATTATTCTACCCTAACTTCAAAATTAAGTGGGATTTCAAAAATTAACATGTGTAATTTTTTCTTTTTTTCTGAGTGGGATTTAACAGCAAATTACGGGAATCGCGCTCTAGGGAGAATGCTGATCATGCTCCAATTTCATGGGAAATAAGAAGCGTTGATGAAAATTAAATAGTTTTAAGGGCCCTTAAAAAGGAAAGCTAAAAATAAGGAATTCTTAAGGAGTTTTTAAGGACCATGGGAACCCTGTATATGCCTTTATTATTTTAGATTTAATGTGCATAATTTTTTATTTTCGTCTGCAGGTACACTGCAACTGGTCTCATTATGGTCTATTTACTGTATAAAAATTTAAATTTCGTAATTTTTACAGAAATGCATTTATTGACTTAAACAATAATATGTTACCTCATTTACAATAAAGATCTTTGAAAGGCGCCTAGAAGATCTTAGCCGAGTCCTGACTATAATACTCCTAAACGAATTACTATTTGTTAAAAAGCTTTGCTTCATTCTCGACATTATGTAAGCAAATGCAATTGAAACATAATACTTTGAATACGGGAATTTCAATATTTATGCAGTCCCTTAAAGGTTGCCTGAAATGGGACATTTTTATGCGCGGAAAAGCAACTTCAGTCATAAACTTTAATGCTTCATAACTCTGTGAATTATGAACGTAAAAGGGTGATTTTTTCTTTTATTCTGCATGAAATTGTATGAGGATGATTTTCCTAAATATAGTAGGACCGGGTTACCGTATAAAAATGTATTTCGTATTTCTTTCAAAAATGCATTTATTGATTTAACAGTTTCTAAGATAATAGATTTTAAAATTTAAAACATTTTTGCAATTGGAAGTATATCTCTGTGACTAACGGTTGAAGGAATAGCCATTGGGCACAGATAGCAGTGGACACCTTGTATATTCCTCTAAAAAGAAATATGCCAGATAAGTCATTAACAGTTACAAGTTTACTATTCTGACATAATAAAAGAAGATATCCGCATATCTGTCTGTGTGTGTGTGTCGTCTGTAGCAGAAAACAAAAACGTTGAACAGCAGTAAAATTTAGTAGAGTGTTATTTCAGGTTCCTGAATGATACGGCTTGGTGAGATTTTTTTAAAATTTGAACTATTTTAAAAGTTATATATAAAGTCAAAATCTCAAAATCATATCAATTCCAGTAGATGAATTTCCAAATGCAAAAAATTTGAACTCTGGTGTTGTTGTTGAAACCTAGACCGTCCGACCTACCAGAAAGGTGTAAGGTAACTGTTTGGACGGTCGGGAAGTGCCACCCAATTTAGACCGGAACCCAGTGGGGGAGGCATCCACAGGGACCGTACCCTCCTTCCCCTACCACCAACCTCTCGGAAGGACTTTCGGACCCACATGTTTAACGTGATCGTACGCCGCATGAACGCGGCGGCAGTTTTGGCAGTGGCTGGAATCGAACCCGGGCCTACCGAGTGCAACTCCAGCGCGCTAACCAATGGGCTACCGCGCCCAAGAACTCTGGTGTTGTGTGAATCATGTCTGAAAATTTTGGTCTAAACCTTGAGTGCTATATAGTGATTTTTTTTTCTAATTTTGTAGATTTTAAAATAGGTTTTCAATTTTTAAAATATAAAATTATTTCAATATATTATAAGTGTGTTCTGAAAATTTGATTTAAATTGGACGTAACCTTTTCAAAATAGCATATAAATTTTTATGTTTACTTCCTACTTTAAAATATTCATTTTATTCCAGTAGACGAAACGAACTCCCCCCCCCCTTTTTGATTAGCTCCAAGCCGTGAACTTCAATTACATAAAATGGTGGCTCATGAACTGGATGATAAAATACAAAGTTCTAACTTCTACAGTAAAACTTTTTAAAACAAAAAAACTTTTCTAATGAAAAATAACTTTTTTGTTTTGCAATTTCAAATATTTTCAGTGAACTTATTTAGGATGTATGAGTTTATTTAGGGCATATTATGCCCACATTGTACAATTAATATGGTTATGCATGTAAAAAACAGAGCAAGGGAACGATTTTGGTTCAAAATAGGCAATTTGGAAATTGAGTGGTGTTATCTACTCAATTTATTATTTTTATTATTTACGTGGTAGGCACTTATTTAGGCCAAGGGCAACACCAGATAATTTATTCTAGTTAATAAATTATCCAATATAACCAAAAAATCAGTATCAAATACTTACCGATAGTATGCTTGTTTAAATGGACCTGCTTTATTTAAACCCATGTATCTAGCCTGCTCATCAGTCATCTCTGTTAAGTGAGCATCAAATGTTGGAAGATGAAGGCTAGCTACATATTCATCTGTGCAATACAAATGACAAAAACTTACTATATATAAATTATACATGTTACTAAAATGAAGTAATTCAATTTTAAGCATAAAAATCATAACGTTCAGGGGAAGAAATTGTATAAACACAACTACTCTTGCCAACTGTTTTAATATTGTATAATCCAATCCTCTTTCTTTCAACCCAGGCTTTCTGACCTACCTAAAGGTGTTTAGATAGCCAAGAAAGTGCCACCCAATTTAGACTGGAGCCCAATGGGAATGAAAACCACAGGGACTGTGCTCTCCTTCTCCTGAACAACCATCAATTCTTAGAAGGACTTTCGGGCTTAGATTTATCTTACCCAAACTTTGCATAGACATTGTGATAGTTTTGGGTGTCACTACAGATTTCACCAAGTCTACTGAGTGTGATCCTCTCGCCATAACTACTGGTCTATCCCAGTCCTTTTGTAACAAATCTCAAGCTCAAAAAATCTATTCATTATAAATTTTAATTTTCATTGTCATTGATCATTGTTAACTGCTATAAACAACAATCTCTCATATATTGCTGAGCCAGATATTACTTTAATTTTATTACGACAAGATTTTACACAGAATTTTACATAGTATACAGGCTTAAATAATGCTGCTGCTGGTCTCAATGCCTATCAACCTTCTACCGATTTTACTAATTGGCAAGGCTTTTAAGCCCAAGAGTCACCACTTATATAGAGTCGACTCTAGCTGCTCCTCCCTTGCTATATCACTGTGTAGCACAAACATTTGCAAAGCAATTAAGTAAATTTAAAAGACTGTGCAGCTTCTTTCCATGAAATGTTGTTTTAACTGGTGGTGTGATATTGCCTTCTTTTTCATTGAACTCAATTTTGCTAAGCTTTAATGATGATGGTTATAATTTCTTAATTAGTTGATAAACATACAGTACCCATTTCTTGAAATGGAAATACTCAACACCTACTAATAATTTATTAAAGTTTATTTATATTTAATTTAAAAGAATATGATTTACACTTATATGAGGAAGATTTATTTCATTTGACCAGTGATCTTTTCCTTTTCTGCATAAAAAGAAAAATAAAATTTTAGATTTTATGATGTTTAGTTATCTAGTTGAGAAATTAGCCCATCAGTGACAAGAGTGGGCACATGAAATTTTCGAATCCCCCTGATCAATGCAAATTATATACTAAATCATACCTGCCAACTTTTACGCATTATGCATAAAATTTACGCATTTTAACTGCTCTTTACGCTTTTATGCATATATTGCTACATTTTACGCATTTCTGCATTTATTTGAATTTTTTAACATTATTAAGAAATCAACCTACGGCGAAATTCTCCGGCTGTTTTTGTTTGAAATTTATCAATTAACCAGACATGGTATAATTCTTCGGAAACACAGATTTTCTGCTTTTTGAGCACTGATTTCTACCATTCCCAGAATCGTAGCAAATCCATAATAAAATGCAGGGTCATGCCAATCAAATTAACAGAGATTTACGGCCGCGTGTAATGCAAATTAAGATTTCGATTGCTTATTTTATGAAAGTAATAAATGTACTTCTTCAAAAGTTGTCTAATTCAGCATAAATCGCTAACATGTTATTTTGTTCATTAATTTCGCATAAATACTGCGATTGCGTAATTCAGTTTGTTCTCATGAATCGCCGAGAGTACAATAGTATCTTTTTTCATCCATCTCAATCTTCTAAATATTGCATTTTTGATTGACTAAACTAGCTTATTTTCATATTCTAATTAATTATTATGGTTAATTTCTTAATTATTTTCACATAAACAGTGCGATTACGCAATTCAATTACTTCGCGTGAATTGTCGAGAGTACGTTAGTATCTTTTCCCATCCATCTCCATCATTTAAATGTTGTATATTAGATCAACTAAACTAGCATATTTTCGCATTCTGATTAATTATTACGGTTAATTTCTTAATCATTTTCGCATAAACAGTGCGATTGCGCAATTCAGTTACTTCGCGTGAATTGCCGAGAGTACGTTAGTATCTTCTATCATTTAAATGTTGCATATTAGATCTACTAAACTAGCTTATTTTCATATTATGGCTAATTAAAGGTTAGTTTTCTAATTATATTTACATAATACAAATTTTTCTATTTTGGAAAATGAGTATGAACTCTGTGAAGGGATATTTTCCAAAAAGTGGTATTAAAGCAATGATTTAGGCAAATAAAAAGGAAACGATTTTGGCGGGGAGGAATATAATTCAGTGTTATATATATATATATATATAATCTATTAAAGATCAATATTTGTTGCGCTCTTTAGTGAAAACCTGTGTTTTACTAAACATAAATATTTGTTTTCATTATAAAGTAATTTTTACCGGATAAAACCTTTATATATTTTCTGTTTTATAATTTATTGTCCTGAAATTTAAAAAAATGGGTGTCCTAATTTTCAAATTCTAACAGTACTATGCCTGATATTTAATGTAGTATTATTTTAATGCAGGTACTTGTACATAGTTACATTAATTAGAAATGTCGTTTACATGTGTAGTTTAAAAAAAATCATCATAAATCTCATTCACGCAAAATTTTACACATTCTAATTTTCCCAGGTTGGCAGGTATGCTAAATGTTTTTACACAACCAATCCATAAAGCTGCAGATTAGTATTTGAACCTGATATGGTTGTTCACTGGCATATTTACCTAAAGTCCTTAGGCATAGCAACATTTTTTTTAGGTTTTATGGATATTTGTTTTGTTTTTTCAAATTCTTTGAGTAAATTCAATTTTGCAACATTGCAATAAAAACAACCCAAAATTCAACCAAAAGTTAGAAATATCTGATTCAGAAGATAAAGTAAAAAAAAAAAAAAAAAAAAAAAAAAAAAAAAAAAAAAAAAGAAAGAAAGAAAATATTTAACAACTGCCTTAAGGAACCTGAATATAAAATTGATTACAAAAAGAAACAAATTCATCATGGTATATGGTATGCAAATCGTAGGTTTCAGGTCAGAATGTATTTTCTTTGGATTGGTACTAGATCCCTTTACAGATGGGTTTCTTTTATTTTTCAAGTTGCAGGTTAGGTTCCTTTTCCTTTTCAAACTGCAGGTGAGTTGAGGGTCTACCCGCAAAAATCATTTTTATGAGAGTAACTGAATAAATGTGTGAACAAAAGTTACAAACTGTAAACAAAAGAAGATTGTGCATATGTGCTAGACAGTTAAAAACTACTTGAATAGAATTTCAAAACACAATTTCATTGCAAGTTATTGTGAGAAAAAAACTAATTATTACAACTTTTTAAAAATTATTAACAGACAAAGCAAACTGCCTATAAAGCATATGTTATTACATGTTAAAAGGTTTAAAATTTATCAATCTCATGGAAGTTTTGTAAGTAATAAAATTAAGAAGCAATAAAGAAATAGTTTGCAATCTGTGAAGTATATTTTCCAATTATAATTTTCATTTATGACATCATGTGACAATTCATACAGCTCAAACTATTGCTATTGTTAATAAAGTAATAAAGCTTCATATAAAGCAGCATACAATACAAATTCAATGGTGTCAGATGGTTTAAAAGGTAAAAATATCTCTTTTCATGAGGACTATCAAAAAGTGTAACCTACTCTCTCGTCAAAGCAAAATGGAGAACTTATTGACTCAGATGCCGACCTTGCTTTGACAAGTGTTATAGGTCACCTTTCTTGCAATCCTAATACATAAGGCTCTATTTTGTCTTCAAAACCGGTTGACATTATTAAATTTGTGTTATATACTGCTTTAATGAATTGTTATTAATTATTATATGATAGGTTTAACAGCTAATGAATAATAATAAACATAAAAATATATTTAAATAGGCTAATTCTACTTTTCATACATTCATATTTTATATTCAAATGCACTCTTATTATAAGTATCAAAATGATGAAACATCTTTATGAGATTTTTTTCTGAAGTAATTAATTTTTAATGCATTATGCATTTATTGTTTTCAATTCGACAGCTATTCAGTCAAGCCAATGAATTAGATATGTCTATAATGGTTCATATTACAAATACATACCACTTTAATGCTAGTAATGAAATATAAACCATAATTTTATCAAATAAATGATTGTTCATTGGAAAATTATATTCTTAGTATTATCAATTTTCTAGGAACTATAACGTTTTCTATAGAAAAAAATGTAAGAAAAACTGTAATTTTAAATAATATTTTTGATAATTATATAAATTTAAAAAAAATGTATCCATAATTTCAGTTTTTATACATTATATAAATATAAAAATTAATTTTAATATGTTTATTTATTCTACAGTTAAGTGTCCATACTGTGCAGTTACAGAGAAATAGTGTTATGATTAAAAAACTGTGTGAACCCTATTCAGGTGGTTTAAGATGTGTATTTTCATTCAAATTGAGAATAGAATAGTTGTAAAAACAATATGTTTTTAATACACTGTAGTATGAAAATAAAAATAAAAGTGTATTTCTTAAAAACCAATTGAGTAAACCAACTTGCAATATAAAAATTTAACTTGTGACACACTATTACCATATAATGTTCATCAGAAACTGTTAAAAACTCACCCATCTTCTTAGGTAAGAGATATACATCCCCCTTGTACCTTCCTGCAGGGGCACTGAATAATTCTATGAGGGCCAGAGCTTGGGTGGAAGCAGTTATGGAAACAACAAATGATGGAATGGTGGAACAACTTAAGTTGGCAAGGCGACCCTGAAAACAAGACACATAAAATCAGATAATTATCAATATGCATCTATAAAATTGAATACTGTTCCTTTTTCTATAGAGACCACAATTTTATTGATAAGCAGGTGCTTCGGTATTTATGAATTTCTTTTTGCTGAAGGAATGTTGTATGGGTATTCATTCCCCCCCCCCCCCCCCCATCTTTGGGGAATAAAGTGATATTATTTTCCATATTTTTCAATGACTGATTGTTGCTGTTTACTATAAACAATTAAATGATTCGTTCTTTAATAAAGATAATTGTAGGCGTATATGTTATGGTTTAGAAGAAAATTATTCAGAAGAATATTTATTCAGAAGATAAAAGCAAATTGAATATTTTACCCCCTTCAAAGAGAAAGAGACAGGTTTGTGGATTTTTTGGCGAAGACACTCATAAGAACTCAATTATTCAAGGAGCTCCCTTTTGCCCAATGCAAAAATAATTTATTATTAGCATAGGCTCTTATTCTCTTAGTTTAAGTTTATTTGCTATTGCCAAAGTAGACGTAGAACTTAAGAAACCAAAGATTTAAAAATAAAGCTAAAATTAAAATTCCTATTTTAAAACTAAACTGTTTTTCTCTGTTTTAATGTTCTAGCTTGATTAATAATGCAAATTTGTAAGATAAGTTGTACTTACTATAAAAACATACAGGTACCCCCCCCCCCCTCCCTTTTCCTCTGTTAGAATCAGCTTTAAAAGCTGTACTTCACAAGGTGCTATACTCAATTTTGAAAAATTCCAACAACTAGACCCTTTTCTTGTAAATCACACATTTTTTAAATTGGTAAAACTGTCACAGAAATAAATCATCCATATACGAAATTTATTTCATAGATTAATCATATAAACATAAGCATCATAATTGAATCACAAGTGATATTTTGGAAAAATAAAAGGAATCATGATTGTTGATTGAAAACAAAATCACACAATAAGCCATAGATAATATTTATTTGTGGAGAAAACCTGAACTTTTGTGTACAATATATGTAGCTTAAAGGTCAGTTCACAAATTTGTTAATATTATTTACCATGAAGATAGAAAACGTGTGAATATTTAATTATTTTAACTTAATATTATCCTTTCAATTTGATAATTTTGAATATAAAAAAACAGATATTTGTTAAAATTATGTTTTTTTTGTTTACGCATTATTTTATTCAAATTAAAAACAAATTAAGGTAGAATTCCATTTTAATCCTGTTCAAATTTGGTGCAATTATTTTTATTTTATTGTGGGTAACCTTGCATATGTTTAAAGTTTCTAGGTCTAGGGATTGCCAAAATGCAAATACAAAAGACTGTTCTTTTTCCATATAATAATATTATACAGATGAGTATTTTATGTCACAAGGTAATATAAAAAAAATGACATGATACAAAGCAATAAATACAATTATTTGTATTTTGTTAAAACATGTTAAAATAAAACAGTCAAGTATGCTACAATTACATAATGCAGATGATCTTTAATTTAATAACTTCCAATCTAATTAATAACAAAAATTTTTAATAAATACATTTCCTTTGAATAATATAAATAAAATTTTGGAGAAAAATATGCTTTCAAATGCTTTTAGATTTCGCAAATTGCTTTTTAGATTTTGCTATGATTTAGATAGCTACTCATGATTTAGATTTTGCATTTTCCTTTATGATTACATGAATTGAGATGTAGTTTTATTAAACTATATAAAAAGATGTTATCACAGATTTTAATGTTTATTATGCTTTCAATTTTATAAAGAAAAGATTGAAATCAAAGTAGTAATCAGATCAAAATTGAGCAATACCCAGTTCACCACTTCCTGAAAACAAAACCCTGATTCTATTGTAAAGATTATACAGGACATATTCCATGAATAAACTAGATTTATAAATTGTTTATAGGGCAGAATGTCCATGGGGTCTCACTAGTTTTATTAATCTCAATGAAGTACAATATGATCTTGGAAATTGATATTTTTCGCTCTTCCATTGAATATGAAGACTTCAGAATTCTTAAACATTTTCTAGTGTTGGATATCAGAATGTTTAATTTTTTAGATTTAAAAATACATATATAGCCAAAAATATTTATAGGACAGTACTTTTATAGGCAAGAAATTAATAATTATTTTAAGAAAAATATTTCGATTGCTTTCATAATTTGCATATTATCTAAATTACAAGTAATGTTGGATGCCACTTCTAATACTTCTAAACCAACATCTAGCATAAAATAACCACAAATGAAAAATGTAAGTTATCAAATATATATAAACTCATACTTTAAATGCCAATTAAACTCAGTTTAAATGACATTTAAAGTTTGATAATTGATATGAATAAAATCTGCAGATATTTGATAAATAAACATATTCATAATACATAATAATTGATTTAGTTTTGTATTTAATGTTTTAATATTAAATGCATATGGGTGGACAAATTTTTAACAACAGGTATGAACTGGTTGTTAAAAATTGGCAGGAATATCTGGAATTTGCTATGTAAAATTTTAAATATCAAATATTCTAAATTTACAAAACAATAATTATAGTGGGAACTTCTGAGTATGGTATTCCTAGTTTTGATTCGATCTCATCAAATTAAATAACAACTTTCAATAAAGGTAAATGAAAATAAATTCCAAAAAGTACATACCTCAGCAAGAAGTATAATTCTTTTACCATCTGGCCAAATAATATGGTCCACTTGAGAACGGACTTTCTCCCATGTAAGACCTTTCAGACTTTGCTGTAAAAATAATTTTGATTAAAACATTTAATAAGCATTCAACATCTAATAAATGTAATATTAATTTAACCCAAACATTAATAAAGAAAATTTCACTTACCACTTTTACAAAAATTATCCAAAACACAGAAAGTGGACAGAAAACAAAAGGGCAAATACAAAAGCCATTGTATTTAGCTTATTACAATCTAAAATTTCTATTATTCTAGAGCAGAGTTTTTCAATATGTGTTCCACAGTACCTTTGGGGCTATAGTATTTGGGGCAACATTATTCCAGGGGTTTTGTAATGTGATAGCTTCGTGTAAATTTTCTTCAAAATAAAAAAACGAGCAAAATTTGAAGGCATAATTTGTTTGAACCACAATGGACTTTTCTGCCATCAAATTAAATTTCAAAAGGGTTCCACCACCCAAACATATTTGAAAAATACTGTTCTAGACTAAATACAGAAGAACATTGTAGGAAGCAGCTAATGTTTCTTACAAAAATTATAGCTGTCTGGTAAAAGAAGCTTCTTTGTTTGGAAGAAAAGATATTTGTTTATCTACCTAATGAAACTTGTGCTATGGTATGCCAATGATGAGCAGAATGTCTGTTTATAAATATTCTATAAATATATTTCTTGGGAAATTCTGCTTTCTAAAAATTACTTTTACCTAACAAATATTTATGGCTTTTATCTTTTTACATCCACATACTCCTTTTCAGGCATTGATCTTTTCCATTTATTTCCATTTCAGATGGGAATTCTTTCTGTACAAGTTGATCGTTTTGTATAGCAATTATACTTTTTAATAATTATATTTAACAATTATTATAGAATATAATATTTGTTAAATATAATTCCTTAATTATATTCTTCTTTAATTATATTTAAAGAAGAATAGTTAACAATTATACTTTTTTTTAAAAACAGTCTGTTCTGTTTCAGACACGTTATTTTATAAGAGCCTTCATATACAAAAAAACAAGATAAGCACCATGTACCTTCATGCATATTCCAGAAAATATGTGCACACTTTGAAAAATACTATTCTAGAAAAGTATTATTTGTTCCACTTTTGAAAATAATGAATCATAATTAAAGATAAAATTCAAGCACTCACCACATCTATTTCAGTATTTGAATGACCCATATTACATAAGATGCAACCATTTTTCATTTTATCCATATGTTCTCTGGTGACGACATTCTTGTTTCCTGTAAAAACGTTCTACTTTAAAAGGCAGAAAATGAAATAGGGGAAATGTTACCGACTCCAAATGGGTTAAAACATAGACATAGAAACAATACAAAAGGGTACCAAATGCTATTCCATGATTCATGGGGTTAAAAGTTTTCAACAAAAGATCATGTTTCAACTATCTTTGAACTCATATGTTACATTATCTGTGTGTATACATGTTAGTCTGTGAAAGTGATATTTCATGAATGAATGGAGCATTTGGAAAAGAAAAAATCGGTACAATTATTATAATAATTGAATACTGGAACCCTATTGATTTTAGACATGATTGAATGTTTAGAAGACTGTCCCCCCCCCCCCCCCCAATTTTCAAATAAATTTAAAAAATGCATTAAAAAAAATTAGGATATTTAATATTATTGAACAAATAATCATTTTAAACTTAGGAAATAAATGACACAAGCTTTAGAATGTTAGTTAGTTTGAACTGCTCTCAAGTTATTGAAGGTTTTGAAATAAATGTATCAGAAAAGTTACACAAGATTTAAAAGTAGTAAATTTCATCAAATATGTTCACTTTCCATATGCAATCTTATGTAATCTGTTAACATCACTTTTGTGAATCTAATTCATTCTATTTACAAGAAAAGATATTTTTTTCAATAGTTTTGTATTTTAATACAAAATAATTCACCAATAGTTATTTATTTCATGGAATATTAATTAAACATCAATTGCATTATGTAAATTTTGACATGAGTATGAATAAGTACTTCTGTTTTCATTAATAAAGTCACCAAAAGTGCCCAATTTTAATTTATGTTGTGATAATTCAATCCCAATAACATTGTGGTATGGCTTTATTTATTTATGTACACATTTAGTGATTTTACGTAGGATGATTCCATAGATGATCTCCATCTATTTTGTTTAGTGGATGCTGACAATTTTTCTAATCATTAAGTTAGATTTGTATAACACATAAGTTAATATGGTACTTTGAAATACATGCTATCATAAAAAAAAGCTTCAAATGTTAATGTATAATTTTCAATGACAAAAACTTTCATGTCATGGATATTCTATATAATTATTTCGCTACAAAAGAAGTAAAATGATTGCATTATGTAACAAAAATCATATGTTGCTCACATCAGACTTATCTTTCAATAGAAAGGAGTCAGTCAACTCATCAAGTTTCCATCCCCATAATATACCTCACTATAGAAATTTTATCTTTAAAAATGTTTCTATTATAACTAATATTAAACATTAGTAATTACAGAAAAAGTTTGATAAACAATGTGATCTACAGAAGTACAAATCTAACTGTATTCAGACCCCACTGAAGACCGAGTTCTCAAAATTATAAAAGTGTAATGCCCAATAAGCCTTGCACTTATTTGGGTGTTCAGGTCCAGACATGTACTGAAAAAGGAAATCCAGTTGATTTCTGAAACATATTTATACTTATTTATCTTGATTTGCACTGCATTTTACGATGCAAGCCAGTTCATGATATTTAATAAGGTATCTAAAATTTCAATACATGCTTCCAACTTAAATATCTCCTTAACCATATAATGAATTTCGATGAATTTATTTCAAGCAATGAGACTGAGTCTAAAAAATATTCTGGTATAATCTTTATCATGCTACACCGAAGTGTGGGATAACGATAATTAAAACCTGTGTCTGTCATAACTTCTCATGACTCAAGAACGACTCAGTCGATTTACATTTTTCACTTGTATATGAAGATTAATAAAGAACAGGTTTATGGCTAAAAATATTTCAGATTTAACATATGGAGTGAAAATTTCAAAATACACTTAATATTTTCTGAAATATGGAAACACTAAAAGTTTCACAATCATTTGGTGAAGCTTTTCCTGCACAATGAGATTGGATGCAGGGAATGATTTAATATAAATTTTATTTTCCTACACCTTCCTGAGAAATAATAGGAATTAAAATACTTGTCTTGCTAGTCAGTAATAACACTTATAATTTGAAAAGGCTCAACCCATTACACACTTTTTTAACTGGTTTATTATACCTAATAGGACACGTGTAGCTACAATATTTCAGATTTTGTGCCACATTAATTTTATTTTAATATTATCCTGTCTAACACCGTAAATTCTAATAATATATAATATTTAAAATATAAAAGTTCAGTAAACTTAAATGTCTTGAACAATCACCTGTAGCAGTAACCAGAATATCTATATTCCTCACAACTTCATTAATCTTGACCACTCTGAAGCCATCCATACTGAAATATAACAATGAAATAAATGATAAAATAAGGATATGATATTGATGATAACAAGTAATAGATAATAAGTACGATATACATAATAGAAAGAAAAATTTTAAAATGTTACACATGTGAAAAAAAAAAGAGAAAGTTTTAAAGATAACTGAAAATGAGAGAAGATGCATTAACATGTTAGCTACCAATATCGATTTAGAAACATTACTGAAACAGAAATTTGGAAATCACTGGTTATTTCTCATATATATTTACTAGCCATATGTTGCCATATACAGTAAACACATAATAATCTTGTACTTTCAGGACTTTAGCAGTGCCAGATTATCCAATGCCAAATTAAAATTCCGCAAATAAATATAATTTTAAAACTAAATAATAGACAATAAATGTGACTTTTTTATGTAACACGTTTCAGACTGTAGTTACACTACATAGTAAGTGGAAAGACATTTAAATTAATAAATTATAAGGTAAACTTCAATCAACAGAAATCTGCATATAAAATCAGAGTCTATTACAGTAAATGTACCCCAGTACAGACAAATGAACTCAAATGCCCTTTGAGAGACATACTGGACTATCAAGAGGCATACATAACCATTGGATACTGGATAAACAAAATTTTACTAGACATGGATAACTCAAAATGCTATCTGGTCGATGATGATTCATTCACACAGAAAATTTCACAAAATTTTAGTAAATCTTTATTGAATATATGTATATCATACATATAAAAAAATTTTCTACATATGTAATATGCATCTTCTCTATATAACTTTTGTAAATTAATATAAATCGACTAACCATCAAGAACATAAAGTGGTTAGCAGGTGCAATTAATTAGCAGTATAAATAATCTTAACAGAAAAGTTATATAATGGCTTTTAAAATGTTGTTGCTCTACAGTAATTTTGTATACACAAATACTATGAAACAGAGACTAAGGGACCTACAGTTTAGAGTGAAATTAAAACTGATATAAATATATGTACATACATATTACAAATTGACTCTTAAAATAAACAATAAATTTAAAAGAGCAATATAGTTAAAAACCTTTACAAAGTGAGATCTTAGTTTAGTCATAAATTATATTCTATTGTAAAATTGCTAATAAATTTAATTATAATTCATAAATTAGTCCAGAAAAATATAGTATTGCAAAAAATGTTCTTTTTGAGAGAGTAATTGAATAATCATGCATATAGTTAATATATGTAAATACAATTAAAAGAAACAAATTTTCAGCAGAAATAAAATAGAAATATGAACATTTCTATTTTTTAGGGCACAAAAAGTGGACAAGTAATATGGGCCATCCACGGGAAGGACGTCAGGGTCATCCACGGGAGGAAGGACATCACTTAAAAGTGATGAGGGGTGGGGCCCTAGATATCTTTTTAGGGAGGGAAAAATTCACAAGGAGAGAAAAAGGGCATGATAAATGTTTGTATGGGACACCACAATTTGTATGGGTGGCCCTGTACAGGTAAATGAAAAAATTTTAACTCTTTGCTCCATTCAATATAAATTAATTGCACAAAAATTATAGCTTTTATTTATTTAGGGCTCGGCAGCTTTTGTGTACTTGAGGGCCACATTTGGCTCTTGAATGTTAAGAATAGGCCACAAATGCAAAATAGTCATATGAGTTAATAATGAGAGGGGGCTTTATAGAAATTATCAATATGAAAATTATTTTAACTTGTGTTTTGAAAATTTATCTTCATCTTGTGAATAATGTGCAATAATAGTTTGATAATTTATCATGGGAGATGTCATACAGAGAAATAACCGAATACTGTTTGAATATTTTGATGGAAAATGTACTCTCAATTAAAATAAAATGCATAATTTTCTGATCTGAGCATTATGTGTTTTCTAAATTCTTAAATAATATTTCAAGACTATTCTCTACTTGAAGGCATTTCAGTAACCTTTTTCTTATAGTTGCAATTTTGTATAACAGTTACTCAGCCACATAGGCTTACTTCACATCATTTTGGCTTTGTGATTTTTAAACCCTAATGAAAGGGATCCAATGTATCCTCAAATTATTTTAATTTATTTTTAATGACATATGCATAGTTACCGTATCCATTGTAGAATGTGTCTTTGCTATATTTTTTAACAACAAAAAATACATTAAACATTTTACCATTTTAGTAATTTTTCAAGTTGTACGGATGCACGACTGTGCAACACCTGAAATGCTACACATACACTAAAATGTTGCAGTGGAGCTGGGATTTTCTTTAAAAACTGCATTTTTATTGCAAAAATTCTTATGTATAAAATCTTTTTAAGCACCGCTCAATAATGGTGGCCCTGTCTCTTGGATGTGCTAGACATTCACAGTGAAAATTCATTTGTAACCACTGTTTGCCATAAGTCTTTCTGCATTTTATTGTTTTTTACTTGTTTTGCTTTTCTATCATTACACTAGGTGGTGAAACCACACTGGGTTCTGTGTTTTAGTCATTTCACTAATGTGGTATAGCTATGCTGTCATTTATTGTACAGTTCCTACTAACACTAAAGAAAATCCAAGTATTTATAAAATGATCACCTGCTTTCTACTTTTTATTTATGTATCATTTTACACTGTGATCCAAATTATTTATATGCATGTGTTATGAATACAGCAATTTGAAATAGAGAAACTGCTTTCTCTTTGAAAAAATAAATCCCATTTAAAACATTATAATTCTAATTAATAACTAGGTAAAATTAATTATGCATATAATATTTTTATTGGTTATCAAAGTTTGTGATGTTTTCATTAAAAAAAAAATTAAAAATCTGATTTTTTTCACTTAGACCAGACTTTTTAAATTAAATCGGATTTTTTATATATTTTTTTAAATAACTTCATAAATAGTTCATTTTATAAATTATTTAATTTTATACCTATTTTGTGAATTTGGGAAATAGTTTCGGAAAATAAAGTTAATTTTGGAAATAAAGTAAAAACATTTTTTTCACATTATTTAACCATATAATAATTTAAATTTAAAATATTCATGCAGTGGTTCTCATCAGTTGCACATTATATTTATACAATCAGAAGCATAACTTGTAACATTGAAAATTGTAGTTACAATTCAAAATGCATTTGTGATGGGTCCTTTTCAAAATTACATGACTTCTAAAGGGTTTTTATTTATTTATTTATTTATTTTTTGCATAAAAGTACCTTGGAGAAAGAATACAATATTGAATAACTTACTAACTTTGTAAAGGGTGAAAAAAGTAAAACAAACTTAGATTAATGTTACATTTTCAAGTTTTAGGAAAATTTGTGCAAGAGAACTGGATTTATTAAGACTTGTAAAAAGTGATTCATTCAAAAAATTGAAATATACTTTAGAGTTTAGATTTTTATAAATCAATTAGAATAAACTAATAATTTAATAATGCTGGTTTTTTCCCGCTGGTGAATAATACCTGATTTAAATCAATATTTTTTTAAAGTAATTGATAAAAATCATGATTTAAATCAATGAACCCTGTTGATTATTATGAATATCAGATATAGTGAATAGCTTTTCTAGGTCTAAGAGACTTTGTCATATGTGGGTTCTACTGTATTTAAAAAATAAGGTATGAATAAAAACTGTAACAAGAGGTGCTTATATTTCAAAAGCATATACTTACCAAGCTTGGAGGGCGCAAATGGGATCGATTTCAGAGACACAGACAACAGCTCCCATGCCTTTCAGTGCAGAGCAGCAACCCTTTCCCACCTGAAATTGAGACACATAAAATTAATATACATTAAATTGATTATCTAAAATTATCCAGCCCCATAAGAACAGCCAGAATATCCAGCCCTAAAGTTTTCCCCATAGACTGTTAATATACAAGGTATATTAGATACAATAATCTTAGGTTCGGGCTTGCTTCATTATAGTAACAATGGTACACAACTCTAATATCAAACTTAACTATAGCTGGTAAATGAAAATTTACAGGTACGCTGTACGTATCTTGCTACCAAAACGAAAAGCAAAAAAAAAAATTGATGCAAAGAAAACTTCAGCAGCATGTATAAAATTCCAAACATATTTTAATATGTAAGATATTTATTTATTTATTTCTAATTTAAGCTGGTATAATTATCTGTTATTTTGTATTAGTATAAATTGAGTAAAAATTAAACAAAACAATAACTACTTGACCCCTGCTCCTTTTTCTAGTTTTTGAATCTTGTGTATTCTCCTTTACAGCTAACTTTTTTTTTAGAAATATATATATATATATACAGGGTGTCCCAAAAAGATTGAAAAGCACTTTAATTCTTTACCTGTTGGAGATAAGTGGGCAATGTAAATTGCAAAAATGTTGAAAGTAAGGTAGGAAATAAGACTATGTTAATGAAATAGTCCTTCCATTCATTTTCAAAAAGTTACACTTTTTAAATTTTTATATGACCCCCTTAGACATATCTGGTCAATCAGAAAATTTTTATTTTTAATGCAACAAGATCATTTAAAAAACCCGCATATCTGTATCTTCAAAATTGAGCAAGTTATTCTTAATTGAACATTGTGAATGGGGACCCTATATCAAATTAGAAATGTAAATTTGTGACATATCACAAAAAAGATAAAACTGGATGATAATACATAGGATACATTTTTGCGAATTCTGCGTAGGCTCATGATGCAATCACGGATTCTTAAGTACTTTTCACTAAGTACTTTTTCAATAATTAAGTACTTTTAAGTACTTTTTTTTATTTAAACAATTTTCATCGTCAATTTGCTTATGATCCCTAATTTCACTGATGAAACAGCCTTTCACATGGTACGGAAAAGTGGCATAAGTCAGATTTTTTCCTTTATCGTAATTTAGTTGATTTTAAAGATACAGATATGCGGCTTTTTTTTAATGATCTTGTTGCATTAAAAATAAAAATTTTCTGATAGACCAAATTTGTCTAAAGGGGGTCGTATAAAAATTTAAAAAGTGTAACTTTTTGAAAATGAATGGCAGAACTATTTCATTAACGTAGTCCTACCTTACTGTCCTACCTACCTTTCCTACCTTACTTTCAACATTTTTGCAATTTACATTGCCCACTTATCTCCAACAGGTAAAGAATTAAAAGCATGTTTCAATCTTTTTGGGACACCCTGTATATTGGAATACAAAATATGTTACCTTGGTGTAACAAATATAGTTCGCAAAGAAATAATGTGCCAGTAAATATAGAAATCCTGAATATGATCACTATAACAAATTCTGTATGAAGATATATAGTAAAAGAAGAGCTAATCTATTAAAGGTATTTCCAAATAACAAAAATATTTCTATTACGATAAGTTGCTAGTATAAATTTTGTTTCCAGAGTTTGACATCTATTATTTAAATCTTTATAAAAACATCCAGTTTAAATTTCTTCACTAAAGAAAGTCACACGATTTGGATGTTTTTTGCATTACAGTACAAATGCTGTACTGAAATATAAAGTTTGTGTAAAAATTTATATTGCATAAGTTCTGCAACAAGCACTTTAGTAAGTAACTTATTTACACTAAAACTTCATAATAAACAGGATATATTATGAAAAAAATCTGAACAAATTTCTAGACCAAAGTACTACAAAAAGAAATTACCTCTCCATATCCACAAACCAAAACGTGTTTCCCTCCAAACATAACATCGGTGGATCTTTTCAATCTAAAATATCAAAGTAATTATTATATCTTTAGAATAATCCATATTTAACTGTTATAAAAATATTAATATCTCATTTTGACAAAAAAAAAATTCACATTTATTATTTTTATAATTAAAATTTTAACACTTGCTGCAAAAAAAAAAAAAAATAAATAAGCTCATCAATAAAAGTTTATAAATAGAAGCCTATCATAAGTACAAAGAGTATAGAGACACATAATACAAGCTTAATTGGTAAAATAATGCGATGCTTATTAAGACAATGGTGTAACAATTTCATAATGAAAATCTTACATTTTCTACCACAAAAATAAATAAAAGCTATATTATCTAAAACTCTTAGGGTTCATAAAATCTTAGTGTTCATAAAATCAAAACAAAGTTTCAAAACTTTTTAAAATTTCCTGATTTTAAATAGTTTCATGCAAGAGCTAAAATGTTACATATATAAGTTCATGTTTAATATATCAATTTTTGCTATACTTTCAATTTAAAAAATAAAATTCAATTTTACATCTTCAATTTTCTAATAAATTGATCTTTGACACAAAACAAATTTTAAATCTGAAGCATCCATAATTTTATACATAAACCTCAAAGACCAAATCCAAAAATATTTATCAGCTAAATATTAATTTGAATTATTACTTCAGCAAGGACATATTTTGCTTCCTATTTTTTATCTCAGCAACTCTAGAAGTAGAAAATAGTGATAGGAATTATAACTATTTTCCATTAGCAGTACTACCTGCCAATGTCAAATTTTATTAGCTGCTCATTTTATTTGCTAATTTTTAGCAAATGCTATTTTTTTTAATTTTCATGTGCTATTTTCAAGATGACTGAGCTATATACTAGATGGAATAATTATTCCCTATTCCTTAACATTAATGCAAAGGTTACACCTGGAAGGAAGAAGCAAACCTCTTATACGTAAACCAATATATGTGGGATACTTTGAAAATAAGTTCATGAGAGTGCCCCTGCATTATTGGCTGCCTTGCCTTTTAAACACTTCGAATGACTTTGATGAAAAGAAATAGAAACCTGTCTACTTATATTATATTGCATGCACTTGTTTTCATCTTTTTACTGTCTGAAAATAAATTCTAAACACTATATGCCTTTTCAATTGATATTTCTGAAAGATTCTGTAATAATCCTTAAGAACAATATGGAATGTAAAATAGTCCATGTCAAGTAGTCTGAATAAAACTCATCCAAATGCATGAACCAACCTGACCGATAACTCTTCTTCGAACCCTGCTATTCCTGGTAACAAAATATTGAGTCTGTATTTTACTTGAGTGAAAATCTAATAATGCAATATTAATGCCAATAAGTGTGATAGACATCATATCTGTGATTTCTGTTATCCCTTCTTAGACTAAGAAAACAAAATTTGAACAACCCTATTCCAAAGCCTAAAAAACAAACAACAACAAAAAAAAAAACCTTTCACTAGATGCCAAAAAATAGTACAAAACTAAATATGTTAAAATATAAATATGTGATCAGTTCTTGAAAGTTTTTGATTTTATTACATATGATATGAAAACTTAAAGTACTTACGCATCCAGGATGCTTTCTCTGCAGCTATATAGATTGTCAAATTTTGTCTGAAAATGAAACATAACAATCAATATTACTTTCATACTGACATTTTCTTAGTTTTTTAAACACACATTAAATATTGAAAAAAAAAAACTCATAGAAAAAATCCCTAAGAATTTCATAATATATAAATTTTCTTATAACTTAAGTGTTATATAATTATTCAAGTTATAAGTATATCAGATCACATCATTTACTTAGGACACTTTACAGTCTACAACTATCTGTCTACATGTTGCCAGATTCCTTGTAAGTTCTTTTACATATGGCTGTTATGAGGTACCCCCATTATACTACATCTCCCCCTTTTAGAATGAAAGTACATAGAAACCTTGATGGTTGTACACTTCTGCAACTCCTCGTGCTGCAACCATGAGTCCCATTTATTAATGTGCTTTGATGGAGGGTGTGATTGATGACTGATTGCTACCATTTGTTGTGGTACTATTGAAATTGGGTGTGTCTTGACCCTCATCTGAGATATTGTTTTCATACAGATCACTTTGTTACTTACATCACCATTACTTGTATAGCCATGATCAGTGCAATTCACACAGAGAAATATTTAGGAGGTAGGGTGTGCAAAAAATGCAAATGCACCCATGCACCCTCTCATGTTTTTAATGCTCTAAAAATTTGTTTTATTACTATTTCATGCTGTTAAATACATTTACCTTTAAAGCCAGATGCAAGTAATATCCAATGTATAATTTTCAATTTATTTGAATTATGTAATGCTTGCTTATTGTGGTAACAGCCTAATTGTCTACAAAATATATAGAGAAATATTTTTCTGAAATAATTTGAATACATCAGAAAATTCATAAGAAAAACAAAAACTATTTTAAATGAAAATAGAAGAATTTATTAAAGTACATTTCTTGGGATCATTGCTATGGATTTTTACCCTGTCCAACCTATCCAAAGATGTAAGGTGACTATTTGGATGGCAGCAACCACAGGGACCATACTATACTTCTCCTAACCCATCACCTTTCGGGTGGACTTTTAAACCTCAAAATTTAATGTGCTCACACACCAAAGACATAGATAGTTTTGTGTGTTACCGAGGATCAAACCTGGGTCTACCATCTGCAATTCTCTCCATGGGTTAACCCTTTAAAGGGGTTGGCAGATAAAGGGTTAATCACTAGGTCATCTCAGTCCCATTCATGTGATTAATACCATTGAATAATTATTAATTCAATCAATGAAAAATTATTTCTAATTAATTAATCAATTAATTAACTACTAATCCATATTGGTTACCCCAAATTATTCAGTTTCATTTATTAATGCTATATAAAGTAATTTAAACATGATAAATAAATAATTATTTTTTATATATATCTATATAAGTAAAATTAAAAACCTGTCTGTATGTTTGTTTGTTGTGTGTATTTGTCTCATCATCACAGGAGAATGGTTGCACCGAATTTGATGAAAACTTCGAGTAGACTTGGAATAGCCTAACATAAAATTTATTCCAGGTTTCAAGTTTCTAGAACCAGGGTTATCAAGATATTAATAAAAAACACATAATTAAACCTCCCATAAAAAAAGTATTATGCAGACGCTATTTTTTCCACAAATTTATTTAAAGAAAAATATATATGTTGCTAAGCAATGGAATTAAACCCATGTTGCTAAGCAATGAAATTATGAGTTTATATAGCAGACAATTTTTGTTAAATCTTTTTCTATCTAACTAATAAAGTAATGTATATAAATAAATTTTATCGGAATGGAATTTTTGATTAGACTATATATATATTACAGCTTTGGGTTTAAAGATTACGGAGATTATTGATATTTTATATTTCTTACATTATCTGTTTTATTTTGGTGAAAGATTTTTCAAATCCATATATTTTAGTACTTTTAATACATGAGTATAATCTCCTAATCTACCAAAATATAAGTAGTATGGGTATATCTATTAATCCACAAGAATATGAGTGAATGGTTATCTTCTAATACAATTTTAGAGCTTTCATCTTGGCATATATTGATTCAATTTCATATTTTTTATAATTTTGTTTACAAACGGGACCAGAATATTTTATTCTTCAGATCTGCCTATGAAGATAATTCTATATAGTGAGAACAGAGATTCTTAAACTTCTTTTTAGGAGTGTTAATTTAAATATTTTAATAGACTGTTTTGAATAACAATATCATTTAGAATACTATAGGAAATTGAACATGATTGTGAATTTTAAGTTTCTTTATATTGTATATTCTGTACGAAGAATGGGGTATACCACTAGTTATAATATATAACTACATATTCCAAACATTTTTTTCTATAACAATTTTTGAATTATCAATTCAAATTATCGAAACTCTCATTTCTTTGATATAGTCTATATTACTACTAATTAAAATGAATCAAAGTGATTCTTCTTCTTCTTCAACCCAGACTGTCCGACCTACCAGAAAGGTGTAAAGTATCTGTTTGGACGACCGCGAAGTGCCACCCAATTTAGACCGGAACCCAGTGGGGGAGGCATCCAAAGGGACCATACCCTCCATCCCCTAACACCCACCTCTCAGAAGGACTTACGGACCCACATGTTTAACATGATCGTACTCTGCATGAACACGGCGGCAGTTTTGGCAGTGGTGGGAATCGAACCCAAGCCGACCGAGCACAATTCCTGCATGCTAACCACTGGGCTGTCACGCCCCTGAATCAAAATGATTGTAATGTCAAATACTCACTTTAGTAACGGAATCATTGACATTCATGGCAGGTACAGTCAGTTTTCCGGACTTAGACAGCTGATACAGTCTGTGAACTCCTGTTACACTTTCCTCCACAATCCCTTTGATCCCTCTAAACATGGCTGGATACTTCTTCAGCATCAGATGGGTGGCATCTCCACCATCATCCAAGATCTAGAAAATGAATTGCACAAAATTATGAATTTTTTGTTAGAAATTAAATGATATACGTTAAAAATTAATACTTTTATTTAAAAGAAAAAAAAATGACATAATAGTAGCCAGCATTTTCTGTGAAAATTAAATTTTTTTCCTTAGAGATTTAAATATTCGCAAAAACTTTGTACTAACTATGTAATATATTCAGTGATCAATTTTTCAAAAATATCCAGTTCAACATTTTAAGATTGGTTCTCTAAATGCATAGATAATCATATTTTATTTATCTGGTGAACAAGTAAAACTACCATTCCCCAAACAGCAAATTAATTTATATAATGCACCCTCCTCCATTCAATACAGTATCTAGTACCAGATAAAAACAAAAATAATGCCCTCCCGAAGCCATAAAAGTATTTTATTTCTTCTAGGCCACTCCTTCCAATATAGTAATCTAAATCCTCCAATATAGTAAATAAAAATGTCTTAACCAGATACTAGTTGAGATACTAATTCAACACTTTCAAAACATAAGTTCAATTATTTCCTATTTTAGAAATTCTGGTAATATTTATTTTCTTTCTACTGCATGCACTTTAGCTAATCTGAATCAATCAAATTGACAAATATCTGCAGAACAGATAAGAAAATATAATGAGCCATACATCATTCTACCTCCTAGCATAGGAAGAGCTTGGGGGTGTGGTATACATACCCAAACGTTTTAACAGCACCCCCTACCTCTAATTTTTTAAATACATATTAATATTATACATTGCAACCAATGTGATAGGGGAAAAGTGAGCTTCAGCACCTCCAAACTAAAAACCACACCTCTGCCTACACCTCCAAAATTAATTTGAAGGCCTGTTCTTCTCTGATAGAATTTGAGGCTAAATGTTGTGGTTTTAAAACAACTTGCCTACAATGAGACCTTTTTTTGAGATTAGGTCTTTTCTGTGTAATAGTATGCTGCATCTCATTAAACAACTTTTAATTACAAGTTTATAAACTTTTTTAACATATTAGGTAATTATACGGAATTTCAGCTTCAACTAAACACGAACATTAATTTCTAGAGCTAATAATTCCTGTACAAAACTGGATCATATACAAACATAAATACATATAGACACACTGATCTGCTTTAATAGTATAGATAGACACTTAAAACACATGTTTAATATAGTAGAAAGTAAAATATATCTTTTAATAGTACAAACAAAAATATTTTCTCTATTAATTGAGATGTGAATAACATTATTAGTAGTTTAATATAGTAGAAAGTAAAGAAACTCTCTTAATAGTACAAAAAAAAATATTTTCTCCATTAATTAAGAGACATGAATTACCATGTTTGGTTGCCAATTATCCGAATGGATGCATTTGTCAATACACCACCAGAAGTCTTCTTCTGATTCACCTCTCCATGCATAAACAGGAACACCTATTTCAACAAAAATAAATAAATAAATTAGTTATTAAAAAATTGTTTAAAAAAAAAACCTTTGTAAACATAGATAATAAGTGACAAAAAATGAAAACATCTCCAGACACTAGCATTTTCCAGACAGTTGATATTAATTAATTAAGGGGAAAAATGCTTCTGGCCATCAAACATTGGAATCAACCTCTAAGATGTAATTATTAAAATTTGTCGAACATAGAATATTCCTAAAATGCACTATATTAAAAAACATTTAAAATTAATAAAACACAGAAATAATTTGATCAACATATGGCATTAAAATTAATAATAACAGCTGCTACAGATGGAGTCAGAGAAAGAGAACTTCTAGAATGGTACTTCAACATAGTAAAAGACTAGAACTTCATGCAGTATTGTATCAGAGACAGTCAATTCAGCTAAAAGTGGCTTGATTGATCCCAAGAAAAAGTGGGGTTTTCATAGAAACTTATTGTGATTAAAAAACTTCATGAGTCTTTTATCAACTACCATAAATTCTAGAACGTATTATTCTTTAGATAAAGGAATGAATAACTAACTGATAGGATGTTTGGCAGTGCTAAACTCAAAAGAATTCTAAGAATGCTGTCAATGACAATGAAACTAAATTGCTTTAAAAAAAATTCATACTTTACAGAAAAAAGTAGACATACTATAGATAACTGCCACTACTTTGATTAACTGACAGATGGCACAAAACTCAATAATGGTTGCTCTGCTTAACTCACAGTTTCAATCACATGTTGAATCAATCAAAATCAGTGTCAATCAAACCGAGCCCATGTAAAAAGTTGTATAACAATATCAAATGCAAGAATTATAAAATTTCACACACAAGATAGAACAAGCACAAACATACTGACCAACACTGTGTCACAAAGAGTTCATTAAATATGGAACATTAATATTCAAAATTAATTTTGAATCTTGATGGCAAATCTGACACAGAATCAGTGGTGTTAACAGGAGGGCCATAGTCCCCATTGGTAGAAAAATTACATTAGTTATCAAAAGATTTTATATTGAAAAACGAAATTCAGCAATGTAGCCCTCTCCCATTTGGCCATTACCCTCACCCACCCCTGCCTTTAAAAGGTCTTGTCAATGCATATATACACAGAATGACTCCATGCTGTCAAAAAGGAATGTCTTCTTAAAGGCCATTTTAAAGTAAACAGGATTGTATTTATCCCTGAAAAAAAAACAAGAACTTTTGTACCTTGATGAGGAAAGGGTAGGCAGGCAAGAACAAGAATTGGACTTAGACAGAAAGGAAGTTAATGAAACAGTAAAAACCCTCATTACTTCATAAGAAATTTCCAACCACATTAAAAAGTTGGCTTGGTATTTATTCGTTAGCTTTGAGCTATCCTACCATGAAACTAATTACATATTATTGTCACATAACATTATACTTGTACATGCAACCTAGAAACAGTGAATTTAAAATACCTATTTAATAGTGAAGTGGATGATTTGATGAATATGCATTTCAAAATCCCGATGAGAAGATTGTTATTAGATAGAAAACACATTATACAGATTAACTGGATAAATAAGAGAATACACATTAAATATGAAAATATACATTAATTTCATTTGATATTTTGGCGTGTATACAAATAATGTAGGGTTTGAGCAGAGGAGTCTACTCCTCTGCTCAAATGATGTGAATTTGAATTCACATCATTTAACTAAATGACATCAGAGACAATAAACTTTCTAAACAGCAACTGATTGGTAAAATGTCTTTAAACAGAAGGTAAAGAAATTTTACCACAAGCAAAATACTTAATTAATGGATTAATATTTACAAGTTGTATGTTTAAGAATTAAGGATAACAAAAACATAATTCTGAATGAACACATTTCTAGAGTTGAATACAAATGAAAAGCATCTGCATATCTAAATGTTGAAATAACTTGTGAAGCATATGATTAGAATAAAATAAGATGAAGCAAAAATATGATTGAAAATAAGATGACAGTAAAATGCATATTATAATTGTATAGGCAGCAATGAAAGGGCAATAACTGCATTTCATACGAAAAGCATCTGTTAAATGAGCCACAATTTACATGTACATTCTACAGTTTTTGCCCATTCCCATCTTAAAAACTTAAATATGCAATTAATACGAAGAGTAAAAATACAAAAGTTCATTCAGAAATGATTATTTAGATGATACTCATATCAATTTATCAATAATCATGTATTTGAGTTAAAAATGTTATCATCACTAATATGAGATGAATCATGTTCCAGATGCTATAATAAAATAAAGTACAATAAAATTGTTTAATAAAAATACATTAAAGGGGAAAAAAACTCACCTCCTTCTGCAACAGCAGCAGCAACTTCATTCTGAATTCATAAAAAAAAAAAAAAAAATTATTTGCAGCTGATAAACTGATTTTAAGGAAAAAGAAACTAAAGAAAAACCTGTAAAACATTAAAATGAATAAATAAATAAATAAAGATTAAACCAAAGCTGCATAAAGAAAATGAAATATGACACTGATTTATACACCATAAAGCGATTTTCATATTGTTACAATAAAATCCTATTTATGTAAAATTTTATAAAATGAGTGTAAATAAAAATATAAAAAAAAAAAAAAAATTGCGGATCATTTTTATTGTGTATATATATATATATATATATATATATATATATATATATATATATATATATATATATATATACACAGTGATCTCTTGTTAAGATGGAAAATCAAAAGCCAACATTTATTGTACATATTAGCGAGAGTCCATTATAGCAGGAGTCCATAAATCTGACGTAAAATAGTAACGAAATTGTGAAACGGTAATGAGAGTTTATTATCCTCAATTTTATAGATACATTGAAAAATACAACCTTAAAACCAAAAAGACAGAAAAATTTATTAAAAATAAAATTTAATATGTATAATGAGGTAAGAACAAATATTAATGTTCAAAGCATAAACAAAATGTAGTTGTACATTAATGGTAGTATTTTTTAAATTCAGTAATTTTTATTTGTTTCTTCTGGGTAAACAATATTTTTGTCATTCCCAATTTTAGTCAATTGCTCAAAAGTATGTTTGGAACATCTTCTACTGATTGAAAAATTAAATAAATTTTGCCTATCTTAATGAACGAATGTATTAAGCAATGTGATGTTTATAACATGCAACGTCCATAGACCTTATAGAGATCTTAACTGGAGAATTAGTGTTTGTACATAATAATGAGAAATCCATCTTAAACAGGTGCCGTCTTAGCGAAAGTCCACTGTATATATATATATATAAGTTTTTTTTTCCAATGGCCAAGCATTTGATATATCATCATTCGGCTATACACCGGCTAGAACCGTGAACCTTTTAGCCATCACATGATGTTGCCCCGGCGCACCAGTGGGGGTCGGAACACACCGTGCCCAATGACACAACATCCATGCCTGAAGGTGGGACTCAAACCCACAACTTGGCAATCGAATGATCGCTGGGAAATGCTTGCCTTGACAGTTCGACCACAGCGTCGGCATATATAGTAAAAGCCCATAATAATTTTAGGTTTTGATTACTATCTAATCAACATCATTTAAGTAAATTTCTAAAAGATCTATCTGACAAATAAGATTTCAATTTCACACTATGATTCCATTAATAAGGGTTATTTAAACCTTTTTAAGAAAAGCAACGCTAATGCAAAATAACATTGCTTTCATGAATAAATCCATTCCATGCCTCAAAATATGCCAATTTTTCTATGCTATGTTATAGAAAGCTATGAAATTTAAGAATTTAGAATAGATTTGAAGTTATGCATTCAGAAATCAATTGTTTAACACATAAAAACAGAACTTTTTCGGCCGTACCGTGCTGAAAACACCGGTTCTCGTTAGATCACCGAAGTCAAGCAGCATCGGGCGCGGTTAGTACTTGGTGGGTGACCACCTCGGAACACCGCGTGCTGTTGGCCATCTCGGGTGCAGTATCCCCGTGGTTTGCGCGCTAGATTTGCACGCTACCACAAATGCCGCCGTGTTCATGCGGAGTACGATCACGTTAAACATGTGGGTCCGTAAGTCCTTCCGAGAGGTTGGTGGTAGGGGAAGGAGGGTACGGTCCCTGTGGATGCCTCCCCCACTGGGTTCCGGTCTAAATTGGGTGGCACTTCCCGGCCGTCCATACAGTTACCTTACACCTTTCTGGTAGGTCGGACGGTCTGGGTCTCAACAACAACAACATGGAATTATCAGGGGCGCGGTAGCCCATTGGTTAGCGCGCTGGAGTTGCACTCGGTAGGCCCGGGTTCGATTCCAGCCACTGCCAAAACTGCCGCCGTGTTCATGCGGAGTACGATCACGTTAAACATGTGGGTCCGAAAGTCCTTCCGAGAGGTTGGTGGTAGGGGAAGGAGGGTACGGTCCCTGTGGATGCCTTCCCCACTGGGTTCCGGTCTAAATTGGGTGGCACTTCCCGACCGTCCAAACAGTTACCTTACACCTTTCTGGTAGGTCGGACGGTCTGGGTTTCAACATCAACAACAACATGGAATTATCACATTTTTATAATGCCAAAATATTGCAGAATTTATTATACATATCTTTATAAATATCTATATATTCAAAAATCTTAAATAATGATTGAAATCATTCCAGTTGAAACCAGATCCATAAAATAATGTATTTTTACAGGATTTAAACAATAGTCTTTCATGTCTTGTTGTTTTGTTCTGTGAACAGAGTTAACTTTACATGATTTAAAATAAACAATTCGAAAGTTCATTTATGCATTTAACAAGCACATTTTGTATTACTAAAAACAGAAATTATTAGAGTGCATGTTCGGGGGCACCACTTTAAAAAGGGAGATTCTAGGAGTTGGGGCAAAATTGAAACTATTGTTCTAATGATGGAAAAAAAGAGATTCACCAAGGAAAATTATGTAAGAAATAAAATAACTTGGAAATCCTTGGGGTGGGGCGCTATCCCCCCAGCCCACCCTAAACACAGGTGAATTTTAGGTCAAGCAACAGATTTCATAAAGAATCTTGCATGGATAAATCATAGACTAATCTGCTGAAAATATATTTATTATTTTTGAAATTTTTTGAGTAGAGATCGAACATGTGAATTAGTGAGTGTAATGAACAATGAATGGATCCCTCGCGTATATAAAAAAAAATAATGAAATTTCATTTAAATTTGAAATTATCTAGAATAAGTCAGGATTCAAACCTAGTTATTATATTTTCAAAGAAAAAAAAAATTGCAATAGGGAATAAATACACACCATACAAATGAAAGAGTTAAAAATACAGGTATGAATTTATTTTTTATTAGACAATAATTTAATTATGTTAAATTATTTGAGCATTCAGTTATTTGCAATAAAGCATGTCAAGAGTAAAGTGATTTACTTTTATCTAGCATTTTTGTTAAAGAAAAATTCCATTTCAGTCGTTTTCTAGCATTTTTGCTAAATAAAAATTCCATCTCAGCCTTTTTGCAAAAGAAAATTAAATCAGTTTCAACCTTGGAATAAAATTATATCCAATAATAAAAATATGAGGAAAGGAAGCAGATTTCACTTTGAGTGCTCGCGAAGGGATCTCAGCGAATAGGAGGCTAAGCGAGTTACAGGGGTTGGCGAATGCAGCAAGCAGGAGGCGGAGCCCCCTAGTGTTTTAAAAAGTTACAATTCTACTTTTTAAGGTTATTTTCTACATCACAAAATTTAAATAAAATAAAGTTAAGTCACAAAAGTATATTTTATATATAAACAATTATAGCATATGAATTAAGACAAAAAAAAAGATAAAATTTAACTTCAGGTAGTTAATAAAGCAGATTTTGAAGAAAAATTTTCATTGAGCTATATTTTTACAAGACTTGGAAAATAAAATTTGACAGCAAGGATCACAAGTTTGGATATCAATAAAAGATAAATATCCACTGTTAAGTGCAAAAAAGATCAGTGAATCCTAATTCCATTTACAATGTCTATTTTCTGTAAAGCTGTGTGTGCTTTTTCAGTAGTTGTAGTAAAAAGCAAATACAGTGCAAAAATCAACATGGAATAGGAAATAAGGACTGTCACTGACTGTGTTTAGTCATATTCCAAGGTTTGATAAAATGTACAATGTTTTACAGGTGCATATAATATTAATTCAATAATAGTAAGTAATTGTTTTTATTTTTGACAAAATAAGAATATATTTTCTTTCAATTTATGCGCAGCATTTTTTTCAAACAATCAGTAAATTATTGGTAAATCAATATTAATTTGATTTTCACCTAATTAATGAATGGAACTGTTAGATATTTCTTTGGGTTTAAAGAGCTTTGAAAAAAATACAGAGATACTAAAGGCACCATGAATGAAGAAAGTTTCCTTGTCCTAAAGTAATATATAAATGTAAGCAAAGATTTATGTATGTAAATCATTAATGTAAAGTATTAGTAAAGTATAAAGAATATTAGACCAGCAAATTTTGAGTAGGTACCAACTGTTAAAAATTGCTTCATCATTTAAGCACAAAACTATTGAAAATGATTTTAGATATAGAATTTGCGTATATACTGAAACAGAATATAATTATATTATGCCAAAATAATAACTATAAAAGAACCAAACACAAATTTACAATATTCCATCTATTTAAAGTATGCAATAAAAAGAATTAAAATGTATATTTATACAATATATAAGAAACATAAATACTGGAAACAATGGTGAGGGTTAACAAGAGTGTGAATGTCCACACATTCAAAGACTCCCGACCGTCCAAACGGTTACCTTACACCTTTCTGGTAGGTCGGACGGTCTGGGTCTCAACAACAACAACACATTCAAAGACAGAAATTGGAAATTGGCTGTTTGCCTTGAGCCGTTATCAAGCCCAATCTCAAGGTGAATAGCCAACCCTTGGTGATTTCTGGGAATAATCAATATATATTAATATAAATCAATATATATTTTTATTCATTGGGCGATTGCCAAATCAGATCTCAGGACAAAAGGGAAAGACACTTGAATTCAATGAGCATTCGATTACATATTGATAATTGAATTCGATACAATGTAATTTACAATCAAAACGAAAAAGAATCTTAAAAAAACTAAAATTAAAATTTCTTAATAGTAATTTAATTAAAATTGACTTTATTTTGAAGATGTATTATGAATTAAATACTTAAACAATATACTTAATAAATATACCCATTAAATATGCACAACCTCTCGAATCCCCAAATTATTAAAATAAATTCAAATTCAACAAAAAATAGAAACATTGCACATTGATCTACTCTAAAAAATCACTCAAAATACATATTACATAATTAACAATCCGGAAACCCAAATTATAAAATTATCTATAACCTTAACACACATGTAACCTTAAACATATTGAAAAAGTCGTCTTTAATGTTAAAATGTAAGTAATAATAAATTAAATAAAATAGTAGGAGGCACAGAACATATTATAATATCTGATATTCCCCAATGAAAATAAAAATAACTCATAGGAAATTAAATTTAAATAATATAATACATTCCATACTATTACCTGTTACTGATAAATGAAAATAAATCAAAAGGAGTGTAGTGTTGCCATCTCTAGCCAACTTTTAAAACTATTATGGATAATATATTATACTACAATCTCATGTAGATTTTAATTAAAATACAATATTTGTATAATCATTTTAAGTCTAAGGAACTCATAATTAAATATTATTAAAATTATTTAATAGAATTATAATATGAAATCAAACTATTGAATTAAAACATGAAATCAAAAAATTGAATTATAATATAAAATCAAAAATTTATGACGTAAGGTCTTTGGATTAGAAGAGTGCCAGTAAAAATTCCATAAAAGTACTTTTAGTGCAATCCTTGAAAAGAATAAAACACACCACAAATACTAACCTGAGTGGAATATATATTACATGCAGCCCATCTGATACTTGCACCCAGTGCTATTAGTGTTTCAATAAGGACCTAAAAAAAAAAAGAAGAAAAAAGTGAACATTTTATATTAATAAATTAAAATAATGAATATATAAAGAAACTAAACTGAATTTAAAAAATCTGATGTGGGCAGCACATGACTTTCCCTGCAGACTTATATCCACGTTCTCTTTATTTTAATTACATTTATTTGACTTTTATTGAATTTTCGTTCTCATTCGGTAACCGGGCTTATTTTCAAAGGTGGCGTAGGGAAAGTACGAAAAACTAAAATATCTCGAGAACGGCTAGTCCTAGTGTAATGGGGTTGGTCTTATTATTTTCGTCGTTAAACATTACGTATTAAACGGGCATTTTATGGATATATCTGAGTATACCTAGTTCTTTAGTTTAGATTTTGAAGATTTTTGCGGGCCGTTTTGCAAAAAAAGGCAGGTTATTTTTTTCCGAATCGTACCAAAATCTAATCAGCACCAGAGTGACCTATACGTGACTCATCTACCGAATTTTGTGAAATTCGGTCCATTAGTTTTTCAGCTAGAGTGGATACAAGCTTTTGCGGGCCATTTCGCAAAAAAATGCGGGTTGTTTTATTCCGAATCGTACCCAAAACTAATCAGCACCAGCCCCGCCCACAAGTGACTTACCTACCAAATTTTGTGAAATTCGGTCCATTAGTTTTTTAGTTACAGTGGATACAAAATCTGCACAGACAGACAGACACACAGACAGACAGACAGACACACAGACAGACAGACAGACAGACACACGCACAGACGTCACGCTAAAAATGGTTTTTTCGTATTTTAGAGGTCTCGAAACGTGTAGATCCGTCGAAAACTCGAGTTGTGATTTTCGGTATGATTCCAATACTTTCCCTATACATTACCATGTATTGCAGGGAAAGTAAAAAATGCACAAATGTGTCCGGGACTTTTCTGGATGTGTCTCTGTACTAAATTTCAGAGATCTCCATTATGGCATGCACAGACAGCAAACATTCTAAATAAAAAAAATTCTTGTGTGTTTTTTTTTTTTTTTTCTATACATTATTCAACATCAATATCAAAATTGCTCATTTTTATTTGAGATAAATATCTATTAATAAAGTTAAAAATGATGTAGGGAATCAGGGAGGGTTAAATTTGAGTTATACTCTAGGAATCAAAATTCTTGTAATAAGGGCCGTCCATAGGGATGGGGAAACACCACTCAATTAGAGGGGGGGAGCTCCAGAGGGAGACTGGATCCCCAATATTTTTATTAATTTATTTTTCTTTAGGAGAAGATATGAAAGAAACATTAACAAAACAAGGAAAATCAAATATGATGGGATGGTGGTGGTGGTGGTGGTGGGGGGGGGGGGGGGGGGGGCGTGACAAATGTTTGTAGGGGAGTCCACAGTTTGTATGGATGGCCATGTTGTAATTGTTTATTTTAGAATTCAAGTGCCTCAAGGATATTGTGGGAACTCAAATAAAAATAAAAGAACTTAACTTATGATTAACATTATTTATCATTATTGTGTGTTGTGTTTTGCAATAACCCTCCAATTATTTAACCTTTGCGTGAGTCCTGTAAAGGAATTATTAATTAATAAAATGCTAAATGGATCACACCATTTTAACTTTAACAAAAACATTTATTAAAAAACATAAATACTTAAATAATTCAATTACAATATTTAATTATATTATTTCAGTGGAGGGGACATATGTGACCAGTACGGAAAATCCTAAATAGTGGTTATGACCAGATATTATTTTCAATGGGCACATACCTTCAAACTTGTCTTGCACTTGGTCAGCATCCGTATTTATATGTCGTCCATTTACCGGCATTAACTCTTGGTGTAATGCTCCGACTCGTAAATTCGTTGAACATATTGTACTGCTGTAACTCTGCACAAATCAATGTCTATCCATTATTTTTGAATATCTACGGAGCACTCTACATTTCTAGTCGTCGTTATTAAGTCATCACTCTTCTTGTTGATCAGTGGCCTTCCTCGGTCACAAGTTGTGGTTCCCTTCATTTGTCGGGGGTGTCAATCCCCCCTTTGCTCTCATTCGAAGCATTGAATGTGACGTAACAAGCTTCATCTGAATTGGCTAGCATTCCATCCAATGCCGTTCTTTACATTATTTTAAGAGTTCGTTCGACCCCTTCTGGCTTGAGTCCCCTAATTTATGGTTTCAGTTGACCTTTGGGTTCACATGCTGTAAACCTTGACATCTTTTTGACTGGGCGTATTGTGGCCGTTTCAGACACCATAAATTTGTACATAAAAGTGTCTCACCACCAACACAGCACTTCGTGTGAGATCTATTTCTGGTCTCACAGATATATTAATAAATAATACTGTTTATTAGGGAAATAATATTTTGAAGTTCAGTACAGAAATCGATAAATAAAATAGGCCTAGAAATTAAAATTTTGTACAATAGGTTCGGTTTTCTCTGCATAATTTAAAAACAATTATTATCATAATTTTTTTTAATTGCCTGCTATTAAGAGAAATGGCGACAATTTAGGGCAAAAATTAGCGTTTTAATAGTTCAGAAAAACAGGTGTTATAAATTTTGAGCTATTGGGGTGGCTTCTGTATAAAAAATAAAAATCTATTAATTTTTTTTTAATTTTCGAATGCTCTGTGCACATGTCTTACCTCCCATTAAATACCTGCGACATTTTAGGCTGAAAATTAATATTTGAAATTGCAATGCATACAAATTCCACATATTAAATATGGTCGGATGCATTTTAATACTGTACATTGCCTTAAATTTAATTATTTTTTTTTATCGCTGTGTGCAACTTCTGGCCATAATTATTTATCTGTTTGGCAGCCAAGTGAAGGAGCCGCTATTACGATTTTCTTTCGGACAGACAAAAAATAGAAGCCTGGATGGACCGATAGAATAAATTCAAAATTTTAAATTTATTAATTTTATTTATATATTTAAAATTGAATATTTAAGTAATGTGTCCCTTTAAATTACGATTCAGATAAAAGATGAAAGCAGTTCAATTCGCTCTATAAAAATTTTAGTGTCTGCTTGGGAATAAAAATATATTTTTCGATTTCCGGCCGTGCAAAAGTTTTATTTACAAAGCAAATGAATGAATTGACTTGGCAGTCAATCAGAATTTGCACTAGAGCACAACGGCCGGCTGTTCCGGGTTCCGCATATATCCAGGGTGCTACAAGTGCATAATCGGTTAAATTGATCAGACTGGAGCAATTTTGGTATCAGCCATGACGGCCCTACGACGTAGAAGAGCCCATGAGCCGGCGTAGCGGGCGTGTATTCGAGAAGCTACAATAGGTTGTATTGGTCTTCTTATTCCTGCTCTAAGGTATTAGTCCCAGTGAGTGTCGGGGTATTTATCATTATTTGTGATGCGTCCAGGTAATGGGTGCATATATTAAAATGTATTACGGTATATATCAGTGGCGGCTCGTGATGTGCACAGGTGACACAGGATAAACGCTGCTTCACTTAAAGTTATTGGTTGAATGGGTTATTATTATTGCTATTATTTGACAAAATTTTCAGACTCGTTTGGCTATTTTTAGATAATATTTGACAACACTTATGCCAGTAGCATGACATGTTTCGATGATGTTCGTTATCAAGGCGCAGGGGAACCCTGCCACTGAATCTGCTTCACATATTCCTGAAGTCACGAGCCACCACTGATATATACATTTGTTCTATTGCTTGTTCTATTACTCAGATTTCAGCAATCTAAGTGGTTAGCCTGCCCTAGTAAAATTTACTGAAATGTGACAGACACTGCTGTTAATAAATAACAAGTAATTATTCAGAAATCTGTTTTATCTGATTAGTTATAACAAAGTCGCACATAGAAATATGAAGCAACAGTGAAATGCTGATGATTAATATTTATTATCCAACTGTATGCAAGAAAACAAACAACCTTAGTTCTTAAGATTACTCAGAATATTTTTTGGCAATCCATTCGTAAACAAAGTATGAAGTCACTGTAAACGCATAGCTGAATTAGATTCACCTTTGCCAGACAACATATTTAATCTTGCACAGCACCTGGCTGTCTGCCATCACCTAGATTTGGTTCCAAAAAACAAGAACAGGTTATTGATTCATTTTCTTGCACACAAGCTGAGATAGGATATGATGTGTAACACGTCGGTGGTAACTAAAAGTTACTTGAAAAACTTATCTTAATAATTCTGAACTGCAGAACTATTCAGCTATCAAGCTATAAAAGTTTCCACATTTCCGTTCCCCCCCCCCCCCTATAAATTTCCTAAAAAAGCAACAATCATAAGATTTTAAGTTACTGTGAATTCATCACCTTTCATTACTAGATAATGAATTAAATTTATGAATTAAAATATTCATTAGTAACATCAAATGTTAAAACAAAATTAATAAAAACAAAATAAAAATATTCATTAATATAAAACAATTATATAATGGCTTTAATGGGAAAATTTTAAAACATTCATTATAAAAACTGAATAAAAATAGATTTTACTGAATAAAAAAAAATTGCAATTTTTAGTTTAGCATAACCTTGAGAACTGGATAAGAATTTTGTAAAGTATTTTTCTGGGAGAGCCATATAGACGTTGGAACCAAGAGAGCCCCCCCCCCCTTTCCCCACATACGAAAAATATTAAATTTCGGATATAATTTTAAATACATAATTTAGAATTATAAGGGTAACAAACATGACATCTATTAAAATATTTCTTAATACATTTAACAAAAATCCGATGTGGGGCAGCACATGACTTTCCTTATATAATGCAATGAATTTACTCCTTTTACAGTCAAAAAATAATGTATAAGATCCAAGGTACTGTGCATCTAACGTTGAATTATACATTTAGCGATTTTCCGGATGACAACATGTAAAACTATTTCAAAATACCCATTAACTTATATTTCGATCAACTCTAAATAAACAATTATCAATATTGATACTATCCTCAATAAGCGATATTGTCCACATATTAAAATATTTTAATAATAATGCATCAATTAATCATCATTTTTATTAATTTAGTGTCATTTTTGCAATTTTAACGATATTTTCGTGAATCTGGGGTGAAATATCGAAAAGTTGGCGATACTTTGCCAGATTATTCGCCAAGTTCGTCAAATGCATCACCAAGTGTTACACTGACAAACAGAGAGAAGAGTACATCTTATATACTAGAAGGTATGTCCGTCATATGATGGAAATCAGAATATGCAAAACATTACTTCCCACTTGGCGTTATTTTTAACACTTTACAACAAAGTTGAAAAGTGTTTATTATCAATTTGACAACATTTTTGTCACTTTGGAAACATCTAAAATAGTCGCTAAGTTGGCGATGGGCCGCTAAATTTCTCGCCAAACATTAAGGATGGAAAGAAATAGGTTATTTTTATAGTCTGCTCTTATATTCTTTCCAAGATATTGAACTTTCATCAATTAGTCGTTATTTCATTGATTTAGCGTCGGTTTCGTCAATTTGACGAATTTTTATCACTTGGGTAGCATTTTTGTCAATTTGGCAACATAAAAAATCAGCAAGTTGGAAATATTCCGACAAATTCGTCACCGAAATTTTGCCAAATGTTACGGACAGAAAAATAGGTTATTCTTATAGTAGATTTTTATATTCTTTCCAAGATATTGAATTTTAGTCAATTAGTCGTCATCATTTTCATTGATTTAGCGTCATTTTTATCAATTTGGCGACATTTTTGTTAAATTGGCAACATTTAAAATAGTCGCCAAGTTGTCGACATTCCGCTAAATCCGTCGTCAAAAGTTATGGACAGAGAAATAAGTTATTCTTCCAGGCTTACAGCAGATAAATAACTATTTACGTCCAAATACAAAAGTATTACTCAAGTATCTTTTCTTATGAATGAAATGAGCTAGATCCAAGAGAATGATGTCACCAAACTTATCGCATGATATTACATAGGAAAAGTGAACATATTTCACAATAATTAATATTTTTTATGTGGTTTTTGGAAAAATTAATAAAAAAAATGTGCAATATCTCGAGAACGATTTATGTTAGCGTTCTAAAGTTTGTATCAATCGTTTTCTAATGAGAAATTACATAAGAAATGACTATTTGTGTAACTTTATTAAAGGTATTGATTTTTTGATGTTTTCAAAATTTCATTCGAAAATTTAGGGTGATTCTGACCATTCGATTGCGTTTAAAAACAATAGGCTTCCAGTATTCACGGATTATAATTTTTGTACAAAATTTCGTTCGAATCGCTGTATTCGTTCGTGATATATCGTTTCTACAGACTCACTGACACACGCACACACACAGATATCACCTCAAAAACGTTTGAGTCGCGTTCAGGGATGCTTGAAACGTGCTCTTCCGTGGAAAACTCGAATTCGAATTTTCGACCCCGTCATAATACTTTCTTTATACATTATACTATGTATGTAAAGAAAGTAAAAAGGAGAAGTGAAGTCCTCTTTTCTCATCACGACCCTCTTTTAGCCTACACAGGGCCTGACAAAAACAGGGGCAGATGCCCGGGCCCCCGCATCAGGGGCCCCATATTAAACAATTGCAGTATCGAAAAATGAACGGCTGCTTCCTCAAAATAAATATATGCCATCGGACTAGGTTTGCCCTGGTGGATATATTCATTTTGGGTATATATGGATTAATCGCCCTAATTTAGCATGTTAATATCTTGGCTATGATAAAGTTGCCAATAATTTAAATTCCATTAAAATATGTAAGAACCACATTTTGTATACCTTTTTCTAAAATGCAATTATGTTTTTAAAAAATATTTTTGTTTATGTCGTATTATATCAAAAGGTGGAAAGGGGTCCCGGGCCCCAGACGGGGTAAGTAGGGTTCTGCTCCGAAATCCAGAGCAATCAAAGTAAATATAATCAATGAAATTAGAACAATCACTACAGAAGATGTAAACAAAGCACATACCGCTGTCTGAGCATTTATGTGGGTGCAGCAGATTATTTTCGCTCCTTTCAGAGGCTTCTCCGCGCTAGCTCTTTGCCTCAATGCAACAATGCCTGGCATCTCTGTGAAGGAAGAAGAACACTATGACATTGCAGTAATGAATGATTAAGTTCAGAAAATATAATATATGCACTGCACTGGTATAAAAATAATTTTGAATTCATAAATTAAATAGTATTCAAATGGACAAAATATGAAATCAATATATTTAGTATTAGCATACACAACATAATTTCCCGTAGCGCTATCGGTTTCTACAGAGTAATTTTTCACCTTCGTGTTCGTTACAATCCATCAAAATGTTTACTGTAACAGTTCAAAAAACGATATTTTTGAAATCTTATTGAATGAAATATTTAATAACAATATCGTGTGTAAAGAAAAAAAAAAGCCTTCTGTAACAGTTTTAACACATTTCTCGCCAGCTTTGTAGCAGGCTTTTTTTTTTCGCCTATCTCACTTTGTTCGTTATTCCCACATTTTAAAGTATTCGCTATGGACGCAGCAATCAATTTTATTCGATCGAGCATGGTCACTTTACTATAGCCAGACCTAAAATATACACTCGTGGACCTTTCCTTACAAAGTTTATGGGGATGTTTAAGGAATTTCCTAGGAACCCTGCATATCGGGACCTACTATAAAAGATGAAATACTTTCTCATTCCTCAATGAGAAATTTTAGCAATATATATATATATACACACACACACACACATATATATATATATATATATATATATATATATATATATATATGTATATACACATATATATATATACAGGGAGTCCCAAAAACATTGACCTCGGCTTTTATTCCTTAAATATTGATCTTAGACGTGTATAATAAATTACAAAGTTGTGTAAAAAAAGGTACAAAATTTTATGATATCGATTAAAATTTTCAAGGAAATTAAATTTTAATAAATACAAAATTTAAATTTTTATACGGCCCCCGTACAAAAACATTTCCAATGAGTAAAATGTGCCCCATACACTAAATAGGAGATGTACAAAATTTCAACATTTTATCATAAAAAGTCCCAGAGATATGAAAGACAAAAATGCTGACTTAAACCACTTTTCGATGCATCGACATGGATTCGAAAAATCATGCCGGCAGATCGCGCGTTTCAGGGGTCATACACAAATTACGAAAGAAAACAGTGATTACATAAATAAATAATAATTTTGCTATTTATTGGTACAAAAGTATCTACACTGTGTAGAAATAATAAATTTACACAAAGATTACAAAGCTTGTTCAAAATGTTTTCCATCCATGCCAAAGATCCGTTAAAGATAAGAGGCAAATATTATTTGCCTACGATGCATTTCTGCGTTGCCTCATTTGCACTCTTGCTGTAAACATTTACATTTTCATTTGTGATTAATCCCTCACCAACTTTGTTTAAACATATCTCTGGGACTTTTTATGATAAAATGCTGAAATTTTGTACATCACCTTATTAGTGTATGGAGCACATTTTACTCATTGGAAATGTTTTTGTACGAGGGCCATATAAAACTTAAAATTTTGTATTTTTTCAAATTTAATCCCATGAAAATTTTGATCGATTTCATAAAATTCTGTACCTTTTTTTACACAACTTTGTAATTTATTATATACTAGCAGCGATTACCCGCCGTTGTTCGGGATTTACCATGTAAAACTATGATAAAAATTACACCGGAACATATAGGGCCGATTGTGATATTTTACCGCTGAATATATCGCATTTTAGAGATGTTTAAATAAAATTAAAGTTGGAAAGTGTTTCATAATCAATGCTTTATGCATGATTGATTTTTCTTGTGATTTCTTAATACTTTTCGTTGTTGAGTAAGCCTGTGAGAAATAAACTATGGTGATAGTTTCCATTTAAATTCATATCTCAAACCTGCGATTTTCAAAAGTGTCTAATACGTTCAATAAACTCTCACAAAACTCAAAGATTTAATTGACTTTCACGTTTTAAAAACCAACAATGTCCAACCTTTTCTGTTATGAATCATGGAGTTAGAGAGTAGAACTCCTAGGAAAAAGTGTCGTTTTTCACTAATATCTCGAGAACCACTGGCCATAGAAACTCGAAACATGGCCTATGTTTTTTATGCGGTGATTTCACGACTACCAAGACAAATTTCATGAAATTCGGTTCAGCCGTTCTCCAGTTACGGTGGATCATACATACACACTTTTCGTCTTTATGTTATATAGATGTCTAAGATCAATATTTAAGGAATAAAAGCCGAGGCAATCCCTGCTCTGCTCCTGTCCTGTTTACTTTCCTGTATCAGTCTCCGATCTTTCTCCCATGAGTGAAGGTTGCGTTTCTTGTGTGTGTAGTGACGAAGAAGGCTGTTTCGTACCTTCGAAACCGGTCAATATTTTTAAGTTTTTATTATATGCTGCTCTTAACGAAATTATTTGAATTTTATGCTTTAGTAGAAGTTTGAGCTGCACGTATAAGTTAATTATACTCCAATAATATGCACATACACAAAATGTTCGTATAATTAAAAGCCCTGTCCCCTCTTTTTTCTTTTAATTTTCGATAACTCGTTTTTTTTTTGTTTTTTTTTATGCTCGTTTTAAATTCGAGATATCGCGTGCCGAGATATCAGTTGTCTCCGGAGCATTATGAGCCCTCTTCCTCAGCCCCCAAAATGTGTCTTCGCAATAACTTACTTTACAATGTCTCTAAACTTGCGCTGTGAGACTTGGCATTTGCAGCAGCGAATAATGTCTAAATGTTTAACTATAAACGAGAGAATTCCGCAACGAATGCACACTCATTCTTAATCAGCAGTTTCGAGACAGTTTAAATGAGTTTAATTCCTTAATAGAATGGGGGAGAAGCCTCCAGGGACGGATGGGTTCAAAAGCGCTGGTTGAGCGAAACCTCATTTAGGGTCGCGGTTTGATAGATGGGAATGCGAGAGACTTCGTGTTATACAAATAAAATCGATTGCACGAACGCCAGGGGGATTGGGATTGAAATGAATCACGAAAATATAGAAATCAAATATTAAAAGAATATTAATAATAACGAGAAAAAATAGGAAGATAAGAAAGAAATTGAGAAAAATTCTATACTCTGAGAAAACGGAGAATAAAATCTCAGTTGCAGTAGTTTTACTAAACTAACTAACTAAATAGATAAATTAAATAATCATAATAATAAAAACTTGAATAGAGCGAAATATTATCCAATAGTATGAAATCGGGGCGCGATAGCCCAGTGGTTAGGGCGCGGGGATTGCACTCGGACGACTCGAGTTCGATTCACGCCTCTGCCCAAACTGTCGCCGTGTTCACGCCGAGTATGATCACGTTAAACATGTGGGTCCGTAAGTCCTTCCGAGAGGTTGGTGGTAGGGGAAGGAGGGTACGGTCTTTGTGGATGCCTCTCAAACTGGGTTCCGAATTAAATTGGGTGGCACTTCCCGACCGTCTAAACAGATACCTTACACTTTAGGGTAGGTCGAACGATCTGGGGCGAAGAAGAAGAGCATAACATCGGAACAAAATCTTGGTTCTGGAGAAAATGGGAATCTATAAAAGAAATACGCTAACTCAAAAATGAGTGGGAAGATCAGCGAATAATTCTTATATGTAGATATATGCAGAAAATAATACAAAAGTCTTAGGTCTACAAAATAATCTCTAGACACAAAAATCAGGGATAAAATGCTAGAAATTTGATGTCCACACGACTTTTTCTACAAACTAACAAATGTTAATTGTTTTGAGAAAAATGATATAAAATCGGCGGTGGTTCCAGTTCGATGGAACCAAAATGGTTTTGCATGATTAACATTTTGTAAAATAAAATTTAACATTTTTAATATTGAAAATAATAATAATAATAATAATAATAATAATTCGATCGAAAATTTGATTATATACACTTATAGGGCTTTCAAAGAGCTGTAAATTCTTGTTTATTGTCTATAGCTATCACTTTTACATTATAAACTTGAACAAGAAAGAACAATCATGCATAAAACATTGATTATGAAACACTTTCCAATTTTAATGCAATTTTACTTAAACATCTCTTTAATGCGATACATTCCTCGGTAATATTTTTAAAATTATCACAATACTACATATATATTCTAATCTACGAGAATATATAAGTTGTACAGGTATATTGGCATATTTTTTAACATATATTGGCATATATTGGAATCAAGTACGGTCTTCTAGTATGAAAATTACGAGGATTATTGATATTTTTAATTTATTACGTCATCTATTTTATTTTGGCAAAGATTTTTGAGACTCATTGTAATACGTGTAATCTTCTACAAACACTCGGACATATCTTCTAATCTACGACATTATAAGTAGTACGTGTATGTCTTCCCATATAATTTTAGCACTTTCATTTTGGCATGTATTGGAATCAATTATTGCCTTCAGGTTTAAAGATTACGGGTTTATAGATATTTTTAATTTATACATGTAATCTACTAATACAGGTTATATCTTCTAATATTCGCATATATAAATAGTAAGGGTCCCATACTATTTTAACGCTTTTATTTTGCATATATTGACTCCATTCCATATTTTTTGTAAATTTGTTTACAAAAGGGGCCAGGATGTTTTATTCTTCAGATCTGCCAGTGAAGATAATTTTGTATAGCGAGAACATATATTCTTAAACTTCTTTTTAGGAGCATTAAATTAAATATTTTAACAGAATATTTTGATTAAAAATGTCATTTAGTATACTATAGGAATTTGCACATGATTGTGAATTTTAAGTTTCTTTATACTATATACTCCGTACGAAGGTATGCTGCTAGTATTTAATATAACATCTGTTTATTAATTGCTTTGAATTCCAATCAATTCCTAAAATCTATATCTTGTTAATTTAGCGCCATTTTCGTTAATTTACATAAATTTGGCGACATTAAAAAAAATCTCCAATTTCGCCGCTAAGGTCGCCAATTTTTAACAAGCCTACCAGCGAAACAGACATACAGACTTTGGTCATAATTGCATTAATGACTGAGGAAACATAAAGGTATAAATGACATGAGGAAACAAAAGACAAATACAGCAATCCTTTATTAGTAAAATTTTGATTAATTTCATTTTTGATGTAATAATGTATAAATTCGATATACTTAATAAAATGAATGCTTAAATTTAATTTCATAGCACTTTTTGTTACAGAACTATAAATGAAACGAAGCCCCCAATTTCGAACTCTATAAACTCAATTATCAAATTTTTCAATTTTGCCATCGCAGAGCAAAGGAGCTCCGTAAAATCATCTGCTGCATTCTAAAAATAACTCCGCTATTTTCCGTTCAAACGCTAATTGTTGCAGAAGAAACAAATGGGCACATGAAAAGAACCCAGTCTCGAAATAATTAGATACGAAATATATTATTGAATGGACCGAATCTCAAACATGGCTCTTTGTGGATCTCAACAACAGTCTTCATTGAGGATTTGCGAGCAATTATAGATGAGGAAATTCATAGAAAGCGCAGACTTCCAAAGAGTCTTCACGAAATATTCGAAACGGTTAATGTTCCTAGATATTCATATTCATTAGAAGTATAACTCCTAAATATACAGGCATGCGTTACAGCGGCCATCTTGACTCCCAGTTGAAGAGATAGATGACTGTGCATGACGAAAAGAGGATTACTTTCTTGTTCTTTTCGAGGGATCTCGAGAAAATCAAAACATCCTAGATTACTTTCGTGAATGATGGGTGCAATTTTTTGAAAGCAGATGGGTGCAATTTTTTGAAAGCAGATGGGTGCAATTTTTTGAAAGCAGAAGCGCTTATTTTACAGCTGAGTTACGTATCAAATATCAGCCATGCAGGCAGTCTTTCGGGACTTTTTGGCCGGAGGGCAAGTTTCCTATTTGCCCTATATAAATATATCTAAATATTGTGACATAAATAGAAACTAAGTTAATATAAAATGTCTCCGGGGGGGGGGGCTTACTTCCCCCTCCTGGATGCATGCATGAAAGAAACACTGCAGCCATTGAAATAGCACGGGCAGACTGGTCTAGGACCCTAACAGGTCTAGGTTGCATTAGTGAACAATATAAAAAATATTGAAAAATCCACGGTGAAATATCAGTTGTCAAGCGCAAATGGCTGAGAGTTGCTAAAATAGCCCGAGCAAGCAATGTCAATTTAAGAAATGTACTACAAATTGTCGAGCTTGTTTTGTGTATTTCGGTAATTTTTGCCACATTCGAAAAAACTTTTCTCTTTATGAACACAAGACCGCGGTCGAGTGCGAGTTTTAGCAGTGACAGAACTGTTAACCTTTTGCTTACGGGCATTGGCGTCCATGGACGCCAATGTCTGCAAAGGGGGGGTACGAAGTGTTTGGGATAGGGTATGTCAAATACCTGTCATTTTGAGAGGTTCTTTATCAGTTTCGACGCTGTTCCACCCGTAAGCAAAAGGTTAAACACAAAAATTAAAAGCAATTAGAACTACTCTGCTTTCTATGACACAATAAAGATGAATGCGCAATTGTTAAAAAAGCCCGTTCCTCTAAAAAAATCGAAAAGGCACGAACAGTGTTAAGAATATCCAAATGAACAAAGAAAAAGCATGAACATGAAGAAGGAGAAGCACCAAGTAACCCATAATGTCATAAGGGCAGTGTGCTTATGCGCTGAATGATATATCTGTGAAGGTTTTTTTTTATTTCCAATTACAGCAGACCCTTTTAAGTCGGCAAATATCCAAACTTGATTCAGAAAAATTATAGCAACCTAAGGTACCCCCCCCCCTCCCCCCCCCCCCCCCCCCCCCCTACACAGACAGTAATCTTTCGAAAAGTATTTGACATAGATTCCAGAGTTCCTAAAACTTGCATATCCATCAAAGTCTCGAGTTTAGATATTTTCGGGAGAACAATGCTTCCCAACACTGAAGTATAACAAAATAAAAATACTAAAACATGCTTGACATATTTTCTATACCATCAGCATGGACGGAGGGCGGCGAGGCGCCCATTTCATGCCTTAATCCCAATCACACCTCTGCATTGCCTCTTTTTAACCGATCCCATTTTTAGTGGACGAGACACGCACTATACTCTTTAGAATACAACCCATTCCAGTAGCGTTAAACTAAATGTCATATTTCTCATTATCTAACAAAAGTCTTTAGCAAATATGTTTCTGTTTTAATCAAAAACTATTAAACCACGCTAACGACTTTCCCGAAGAGGTTTGTTCTAGGATCCAAAATTAGATACAGATCGAATCTAAGTATCGACTCGGCGTTACTAAAATAACAGGAGCTGGTTAATTCCTAAATAACGTGACTCTCTCAAAATCAATGTCCCTCTTGAATGCTGCCACCGGGTAATTAATGGCTGTACAGGTATTTAATTCCGTACCGCAACAGTGATGGATATGCGGCGAGAAAGAGAGGACACCTATTTAACAGAATTGCTTTTATGGGTGATCCTATATATAGTATATATAGACGGGAATGACCAGGAATTTCGAACACAGTCGGCGCCAACAGAAAAAAAAAATACAAATTTTGACTTCACGGAAATTCTGTTTAGCAAAGCTGCCTTATTATTAAACTAGAAAATAATACCCAACGTTGCTTGGGATTTAAGGTACAAACCTGTAATCAAAATAACACCAGAGCATACAGCTAACTGTGAAAAGCCAAACACGCTTTTACGATAACTTTGAAGAAGGAAGAAATAACTTGCTGTATGGGCATAATACGTAGGCTAGTATTTAAGTTTCTAGAAAATAATACAAAATATTTTTGTATGGAGATAAATCGTTTTATTGCTTTTTAAAATATTCGCCTTTAGCATCAATACATTTTTATATAAACCAATTTTCAAAACAGTTATGCCATTCAGAAGTTGGTATATAACAAAAACATGTGATTTATAAGCTTCAACTGCTTCCTATGCGCTGTTAAATCGTTACCACGCATTTTATTTTTGATAGTTGGGAACAAGAAAATAAAAATTATTGGGTGCTAAATGAGACAAATAAGAACAATGACTCATCAAATCAATTTTTTCATGCTTCAAATAACTGGTAGTTTGAAATGCAGTGTGTGAACTTGCATTCCCATGATGAAGAATGATGCGACGCTTCGCATTATATATATTTTTAATTTGAGCAACGATTTCTGGTAAACAAACTGTCGCATACCAATCAGCATTTAGTGTTCCACGATCCTGCAAAGCAACGGTTGCAACATGGTCGGATTTAAAAACGAACATCTTTTTAAGCTTGAGTTAAATTGTGTGGAATCCAATGCGCACATACCTTTATGGCTTTTAAATGATCACGTAAAACTGAATGCACTCGGGGTCCTTGAAATGTTCAAAGACACCTCAATTTCATCATATGCGACATGACGATCTAAAGTGATCATTTGTTACTCAGAATCAATGTTTTTTGGCGTTACATCAGTTCTTGGTCGACTCTCAAGAAATTCATCACTGAGACTCACTCCTACGTCCAAGATGGAATTCTTTAAACCAGTTGTGAATTGTTGCTTTGCAGGGTGCTTCATCGCCAGAAGTCGAAATCATTCGATCGACACTGTTGCTGTGTTTCTGGTAGGTCAGACGGTCTGGGTCTCAACAACAACAACACTGTTGCTGTGTCAACCATTGTCGAAAGTCATAATAAATCATTGCTCGAAAATCCTTTTGATTAAACCCATGTTTTGTCACTACCTTATTAACTTCAAAACGACGCTGTCAAAAGAATTTTATAGCATTTCTCATTGTTTAACAGTTAATGCTCACGTGAGAGTTAAAATAAATATATAAAAAAAAATAGTCTTCACTGAAACCTGTTATTTTTGGTACTGCCACATTATAAAAAGTTAAGTACTGGCCCTCGTACGCCTTTAATAAGCGTGCAGGACGCATGCAATTCGAGTATACGGCCTTCGATAGCTCAAACCTAAAAATTATAGTCTTTATAAAACTAAGCATAATTAGAAGTTCAGATTTAAAATTATCAGACTAATATATTACTTTCCTTATATACATAATGTATAAGGAAAGTATTGTGACGGGGTCGAAAATTCGAATTCGAGTTTTCGACGGGAGAGCACGTTTCAAGCATCCCTGATCACGAATCAAACATTTTTGAAGTGATGTCTGTGTGTGTGTGTGTCAGTGAGTCTGTGGAGACGATAACTGACGAACGAATGAACCGATTCAAACCAAATTTGGTACAAAAATCACAATCCGTAAACACTGGAAGCCTATTGTTTTTATACGCAATCGAATGTTCAGAACCCCCCTAAATTTTCGAATGAAATTTTGAAAAAATCGTCAAAAAATCAAAACCGCTAATAAAGTTACGTAAATAGACATTTCTTATGTAATTTTTCATTAGAAAACGATTGGCATAAATTTTAGAACGCTAACATGAACCGTTCTCGAGATATTGTACATTTTTCAAAAAAATTATGAAAAAGTCACATAAAAAAAAATTCCTATTGAGAAACATGTTCACGTTTCATATGTAATACCATGCGATAAATTGAGTGACATCATTCTCGTGGATCTAGCTCGTTCCATTCATGAAAAAATATACTTTGAATAATACTTTTGTATTTGAACGCCAATAGTCATTTATCTGCTGTAAGAATAACTTTTTTCTTAGTGCATAACGCTTAGCGAGATTTTGGCGACGAATTTGGCGGAATGTCGCCAACTTGGCGACTTTTTGAAATGTTGCCAAATTAATGAAAATCTCGCCAAATGGATAAAAATGATGCTAAATCAATGAAAATGACGACTAATTGTCGAAAATTCAATATCTTGGAAAGAATATTAGTATCTACTATAAGAAAAACCTATTTTTTTACTGTAAAAGTAGTAAATTCATTACATTATATAAGGAAAGTCATGTGTTGCCCACATCAGATTTTTTTATGTTGCTTTTAGAATACATAACATCGAGAAAACAAAACAGCGCTGTGATTAATTCAGAATTATTTTGAATGTTTTATTAAAAAAAGTTTCTTTGCCGAGAAGTAAAATTAAAAAAATAATAACAATGCTAGCTCAGCCTGTTTTTATCAGACATTTGCCATTTTTTATCATAATACTCATAATGATAACATATAATGCAAAATTAAATAGAAAAAATAAATCAGAACGAAATCCTTTAAATTTGCAAGGTTTGAAAACCGATAAATAATCACTTCGTTTAGAAACAGATGATTTTTCATCTCGACAAAATGTCTAATCAAGACTCCTGCTTCCGCATCTTTTGTATTCGGAAATCGTCTGTTCGAATAAATGTGATGTTGAATGTATGTATGTTAATGTATGTATTCTTTCTTTCTCTCTAACACACACGCTAACACACACACATACATATACGCACACACACTTCCTCTCAAAAATGTTCAATTCAAATTCTGGGATGCTTGAAACATGCTCTCGAATTCTCGATCTCGTCACTATAACTTGAATGAATGACATGAAGGTGGGTGGCTTCAAGAGAGCCCAGCACAGTGACCAGAGGTCTATTGTACTATCCCCTGAAATGAAAAAGTCCCTAAGAAAGGAGACCAGTAGCCGAAGCAAAAATAAGCAGGCACTTGACAGGAATGCCATGCAATTCCCAGGGTTTGATTATATGTCGACCCAAGTGTTCGAACCTGTGGGCGAACACCTCACATTCACAGAGTATGTGTGCGGCGGTTTCTTCGCTATAATTACAGCCTCTGCAAAGCGAATCCTTAATGACACCCATAATATTTAGGTGTCTTTTAAGGATGCAGTGCCCAGTAAGGAGCCCAACAGCCCTTCTGATGCCAGCTCTACTGAGCTTGAATAATTCCGTTTGACGCATACTACGGCACTTACAGTTTAGCTCTTTCGCCTGCTTTTGGCCCTTAGTATTACGCCAGTTCTCGCACAAGAAGTCACTATAACTTACCCTCTACATTATTATTCTAAGCATGCAGAGAAAGTAAAAATCATGAAAATCTCACCGAGTGATTCAGAAGGTATTTAAGTCAGATGCGTGTACTGAAACATTTCCTTTTAATTAGATTTAGTAGCTTCCACTACTGCGATAAACTATTAAACTCGATCGTCAAACATCTTACGCTCTACAGGCGGCGAAATATTTATTCATCCACCCCCGACAGTCACGCAAATCTAGAGTGTAAAACAGAACATCCCGATTGCTGACACTAACTGATGGTACTGCTCAGAGACTTCCATCACTTTTGATCCAAACTCATTCCGAAACTGAGAACCGTAAATAATTCTGATGGCAAGTATCCCAGTGTTTCCAATGGCGTGTTCAAATAAACTGGATGCGGAATTGAATCCAAGAGTCTTTGTAAGAGTTGAATTACGGGATAAAAGGAAAACATTGAAGAGTTGAAGTCAAACAGATTAAATGGCATTTCGTGAATACATTACGGTAGTTGTATTCTACCTGTTTAAAAATTACGAAATATATATATATATATATATATATATATATATATATATATATATATATATATATATGTAAATTTGAGTCGCACGCGATAATGCATGAAATGGGTCTGATGCGTATCCTTCAGAGACCGGACAATACACCAAAGTGAGTTTTTTTCAAAATTCAAATAAGTGTTTTGGTTATTTTGTGATGAACCACGATAATTTTGGGCGATTTTCATACAAATCAGTTTCTTAACGATCGGAAATATTATCACAAAGTTTCCACCATCGGAAAGATCGAAAAAAGTTCTTTGTAATAATTTTTGAACCGAATCCGTAAGGCAATTCCTTAATATTTTTTTATTTACTAGGGGGCTTTGCCCCCCTGTTCGCTACGCTTCGCCAACCCCCTTCGGGAGGCTTCGCCTCCTACTCGTTGCGCCCGCAGAGCTCGCTTCATACCTTTCTCTCCTAAAAATTCTACTTTCAAAAATCTCTTTTTCTATCCCTACCTATTTTCCGCAGGAAGTAAAAACAGGGATTTTCTCAACTCAGGGAATCCAAAAACTGAATTCCTTGATCCTGAGCTAGCTTCGCCAGCTATTTCATGCCAAACTAAAGTTTAAATCGATAAGCAGTTTATTTCATCGTGTTACCATATTATTTTCCTATAAATGTACCAACTTTCATATTTTTGTATGCTATAGTTTTTACGGTACGAGACAGAGAAATCGCTAAACGTGCCGAAACGAAAAAAAATTTCACTTCAGAAGGGCATAAAAAGTTAAATATCTCGAAATTAAGAAAAGGGGATCCGTCCTGTAAAAATTCACCCATGTAGGTACTTAACTGCAAAAATTCGTGGCCTTGCTATCGTGAGTCAATCCAGCTCAAATATTTTGTCTTTGATTTTGACATTAAATATTTCTTAAACTACAATCTATATCAAAAAACAGTTTATTTCAGCGTACTCCCCAAAGCTTTTTCTACAAGTGTACCAAATTTCATATTTTTGTATGCAATAGTTTTTGCGGTACGAAGTAAAGAATCTCGAGAAACGAGAAATTTGTCAAACAGCGGCAGCTATTATTTTTTAATATAGAGAGATTTCTAAATAGATCCAAATATGCATGTTTATTTTCTTAGTTTGCTACATCCGAAAAAGGAAGAATAACACTATAGTTAGACAAAAATATATATATTTATTTATTTATTTATTTATTTTTTTTAATATTTTGAACTACTCTCTTTTCTGATTTTCTATTAATTTTCAAACCAAAACATAAAAGATATTTTCGATTCCATTTCTTTTTTTTTTTTTTATTATATATTTTTTTTTTATTTATTTTTTTTTTATTTATTTATTTATTTTTGTTGTTGTTGGAGGTTACGAAACGAGAAGGCCTTTTTTCTCCGGGGGCGTTGTTAGGAGGAGCAGGAGACGTTTGTACGCATGCGTGTCAAACTGTTTTACACGACTACACAATTTTAGAAATTGAGTGATGTTATCTGTATCTGTATTATTTAAGTAGCGGACGTTTATTTAGACAGTTCGTTCTAGTACATAATTAAAGATGTCCGTGTGTGTGTTGATCATCTGTAGTGAAATAGATGCTATGGAATATCGGCGAAATTCTGTACACGGGTACTGCGGGGCAGGATGATACGGTTCGGATTTTATTTTAATTCGAATTAGTTTAAAAGCTATAAACGTTTTTGAAATGTCTTGAACATTATTGCCGAATTACTGTCATTTAATTAACGGCCCAATTCGCTATTTTTACAACATTTTATTTAACTTGATCGGGTGTTTGTTTCTCGGTGTGATTCAAATCTTTCGGGCCCCAACTTATCTAGTTCCAATCATTACAGTAACAGGAAATTTGGTATGTTCTTGTCTTTTGCGGTACAATTTAATTTTCTTAATTTTGAACCTTATTGGGTCGGCCCGTCCTGGGCTCGTCATGAGAATGAACTCGATTTTGGGGAATAACTTCAGAATCAGAGCAGCTGGAAAGTCCAACTCAGAAAATTCAGTTTCGAAAAAAAATGCATTCAACCTTTTGCTTACGGGTGGGACAGCGTCCATCCCAAACGAAGAACCTCGTCCATCCCAAACAACAGAAACATTGCACCTGCTGCAGCAGGTGCAATGTTTCTGTCGGAGATTTCCATGGACGCCAATGCCTGCAAAGGGGGATCGAACTGTTTGGGATAGGGTATGTCAAATACCTGTCTTTTTGGGAGGGTCTTCGTTTGGGATGGACGCTGTCCCACCCGTAAGCAAATGTTAAATGTGTAAAATATTGTTATATATTAAAACTTTTTTTAGTCGATTTTTGCTCATTTCAACGTCCACCGTCCCCTTAAGAAGGAAAATATCAGATTAGCATACAAGAGTGTCGAAGACCCAGACCGTCCGACTTGTCCTAGGACTTGAGCAGCAGTTTGGACCTTCACATAATTTATAGTAATTCTCGGTTGCATATTGGAAAACGAAATCCAGTGCTTTTAGTTCTATCAGTAGTTCTCTGTATCATTGCACACTCTATTAAAAAAAGTGTGTAACTACTGATAGAGATAAAAGCACTGGATTTCGTTTTCTATTATGCAACCGAGAATTACTACAAATTGTGTGAAAATGAGGGAGGGGGGGATTAAACCTCATTCCTTCCAAATCTATGCACAGACAATGTATATTAAGGAAAGTATACATGCAATGCAAGCAGAGTAATTTTGGCAAACGACAGGGAACAAATATAACGAGAAAGAGTACTTAAATTTAAGTAAACTCTTATGCAAGAATGTTCCAAACTGAGATTTAATAGGAGAATTTCTGAACTCTTTAATTGACATTCCTTGTTCCCCAAAAGAGCAAAGACGTTCATGAAAAATGTCAAAAGCGGGAAGTCTCTCGTTTTTTCGCTTCAAGGCAACAGACGGGCCACAAAATTAAAAGCCGGAAATTTAATCTTGATGCTAGAAGCCAAGCAAAAAGATGAACCGAAAAGACAGTTTCCCGAGTAAATAACTTATAAGGATAGTTTTTATAGGGATGATTAAATATCGGAACTTTTCTCCTCTATCGCACGAATGGAATGCCAAAACTTCACAAAATAACCAAACTTGAGAGACATCAAAATTTTCTTCAACTTATAAGTATTAGCAAGTTATTCATGGGGATAAAGGAGAAAAATATTTAGAAGGTGGTTTGCCCTGGAGGATCCTGCATTAGCGAATGTTTCTTCTAACATGTTTTTCTAACGTTGGTAATGCTACAGTGAGTTGCCAAACAAAAAGTCGCGGTGTGAATTCAAACATGCAAATACTGAGGGGGAAAGAGTGGTGATGGATTTCGAAAATTTGCATACTTCTGCGGACAATACAACTTTTAAATGTAACAAGATCGCAGCGTGCAACTGATCAGTTACACAGTGATCATGGCTGAAGACGTTACACGCGGTTGCGAAAAAGATGATCAAAAAATGCCACAATTTTGGCCTGTGGGGCGCGGTAGCCCATTGGTTAGCGCGCTGGAGTTGCACTCGGTAGGCCCGGGTTCGATTCCAGCCACTGCCAAAACTGCCGCCGTGTTCATGCGGAGTACGATCACGTTAAACATGTGGGTCCGAAAGTCCTTCCGAGAGGTTGGTGGTAGGGGAAGGAGGGTACGGTCCCTGTGGATGCCTCCCCCACTGGGTTCCGGTCTAAATTGGGTGGCACTTCCCGACCGTCCAAACAGTTACCTTACGCCCTTCTGGTAGGTCGGACGGTCTGGGTTTCAACAACAACAATTTTGGCCTGTGAAAGGAACAGAAGACGTACAAGGAGATTGTTGAAATCACTGGCATCGGATTACGAACTGTCCGGTGCTTTCTTAATTCCTGGAAATATGGTGGCGAACCAACATAAAATAACAAAAAAAATCTGATGCGGTCAACACATGGCTTTCCTTATATAATGCAATGAATTCATTCCTTTTACAATCAAAAAATAATGTATAAGATCTACGGTGCTGTGTTTCTAACGTTGAATTGTAGATTGGGCGATTTTCCGGATGACAACATGTAATACTATTTCAAAGTACCCAATTAGCTTATATTTCACACAACTATAAATTAACAATTATCAATATTGATAGCATCCTCAATAAGCGATATGGTCTATATATTAAAATATTTTAATAATTATTTCCAATTTTTTAATAATAATTTTAATAATAATTTTAAAATATTTTAATAATTCTTCGATTAGGCGTCATTTTCACTAATGTAGCGTCATTTTTGCTATTTTGACGATATTTCCGTCAATCTGGGGCGAAATAGCACCGAGTTGGCGATACTTTGATAGATTATTCGCCAAGTTCGCCAAATACATCACCAAGTGTTACAGACAAACGGAGCATTTCTTATATACTAGAAGGTATGCCTGTCATATGACGGAAATCAGAATCTGTGATATATCTCATATGACGGAAATCAGAATCTGTGATATATCTCATTTAGCGTCATTTTATTAATTTGGCGGCATTTTGGTCACTTTGGCAACATTTAAAAAAGTCGCCAAGTTGGAGAAACCCCGCTAAATTTCTCGTCAAGCGTTACGGACGGACGGATGAAGAAATAGGCATATATATTATTAAGTTATTTCCAAGATTTTGAACTTTCATCAATTAGTCGTCATTTCATTGATTCGGAGTCAGTTTCATCAATTTGGCGGATTTTTATCAATTGGGTGACATTTTCGTCTGGCAATATTTAAAAAATCACCAAGTTGGAGATATTCCGAAAAATTCATCACCAAAATTTTATCCAAACGTTACGGAAGGAAAAATAGGTTATTCTTATAGTACTCTTAGATTCTTATATTCTTTCAAAGATATTAAATTTTCGTCAATTAGTCGTCATTTTCATTGATTTAGCGTCACTTTTATCAATTTGGTGACATTTTCGTTGATTTGGAAATATTTAAAAAGTCGCCAAAACATTCGGCTAAATTCGTTGTCAAAATCTTGCCAAGCTTTACGGAGAAATAAACCATTCTTATAGCAGATAAATGCCTATTGGCGACCAATTACAAAAGTATTACCCAAAGTATATTTTCTCATGAATGGAATGAGCTAAACCCATGAGAATGATGCCACCAAATTTATCGCTTGATATTACATATGAAAAGTGAACATATTTCACAATAGTTAATATTTATTCTTTATTTTATGTGATTTTTTGATACATTTATTTTTAAAATGTGCAATATCTCGAGAACGCTTCATGCTAGCGTTCTAAAGTTTATGTCAATCGCTCTCTAATAAAAAATGTCTATAAGAAATGACTATTTGCGTAACTTATTAAAGGTTTTAATTTTTTGATGATTTTTTCAAAATTTCACTCGAAAATTTAGTGGGGTTCTGAACATTCGATTGAGTTTTATAGGCTTTCAGTGTTCAAAGATTGTAATATTTGTACCAAATTTCGTTCGATTCGCTCCATTCGTTCGTCTCCCTCGCACATACCCACACATACGCACCATCTCAAAACCGTTTGATTCGTGTTCAGGGATGCTTGAAACGTGCTATCCTGTCGAAAATTCGAATTCGAATTTTCGACTCCGTCACAATACTTCCCTTATACATTATACTACATATATAAGGAAAGTAAAAACTAATTCGAGGGGGGGGGAGCGAATTTAGACGAGGTGTATCGCATCGGGAGTTTAGCTAACCCAGTACCGAATTTCGCGGCTCTTCGAAGTTTAGATTTTCCGCTACAGATGACACACATGCACAGGCAGCATGGTAGACAAATATATTTTATTATGCAAGATTCACGTAAGGAAGTAAAACCGTACTATAATTCAAATCATCAGTCTTCAAATTCCGTCTTGATTTTTTAAAACCCTTTTAATTTTGTTACTTTAAGAGTTCTACGGAGGAAGAGCAAACACATTCTCTCCATGTTATCAAACACTTTCTTCGCAACCCCCTGTTTGAAGAATCTAAAGCCAAGTTTCTTTTAAATTTCATTACTTCCTTTTAAGATTTCAACACTAAATGATGGAAATTTATTTCCGACTTTAACGTTCTCTAGTTCATGTTTCAAATCAAATAAAACGAGCATTGCATTTCAATTCTTTTAACTATGTAACCAAGGATATTTCATTAGGGATTGTTTTAAAACGTTCTTTTGTGAAACCGAGCAAATTTATGGTGATTCCTTTGTACGCTGTTTCAGTGGTATTAATTTTTACAGATAGTTATTATTTAAATATTTTGAGTTCTGATTTACTATTTTGTGTTGCATGCAGGTAATATTAGGAAATTCAGCGATATTAGAATATTCATTACAGAAATCATTTCAAATTAGATAACATAATTTCAAACTATTTCTATTGAACGAAATGTTAAGTTATCATATGACGGAGTGGATAAAGTGACGAAAACTATTCCATCTCACCCGCTCGCCAGTGGCACCAACGCTCATAATATCCCCGGTTACATGCTGACTGAGCACCTCTTGCGATCATCAATATTCACATACGACCGTCTAAGGAAACAATACTATACCACGCCTTGACAAAACATAATTTACAAAACCCTGGACCTTCTAACACAGTCACCAACAGTGAAACTCGCTAACTTGCCCCACGAACAGTGAAAATCAACTAACTGTACACACGCAGAGCATCTGCGCTCTAGTGCCTTTTAATGCTCAGTATTGGTTAGTAACTTTTACTATCCCATTCTCTGGAGTGTGAATCTCTACCCGACTTTGTTTGTCTCACAATCATTATCAAAATAAAAGTATGGCTCTTGTACTCATAATAACCCCAGACATATGCGGATTTGTTATTATACGACCCTCTAATGAAATTTCTTGGACAGGAACTCGCAAGACCCAGGTTGCTCCTATGGCTTTGGAGAAGTCTGTTATGACCTCTCCCTTCCCCTTGTTTGGGAGTGCTATACTGCAATCTTGCTAGCAACAATAAAGTCACCCTTTACTGGGTGCCTGGACATTTAGGCATTCTTGATAATGAGTTGACTAGAAATGGTTCAAGTACACTCTTTGTCGGCCGGGAGCCAGCTTTAGGCATCTCTAATGTTCTGATTAAGGGAACTGTATTTAATATCTTCAGAGCTGCAGTATGAGAACTGGCGTGGAGGTGAGGGCTAAAGGCAGGCGAAAGAATTGAATTGTGATTGCCCTACTGTACGTCATAAGGAGCTAGTGAGGCTTAAAGAACTGACATTAGAAGAGCTGCTGGGCAAACTACTGGGCGTTGCACCCTTACAAGGCACCAAAGCATTGTGTGTGTTACTATACGCGCTAAATTTGTAGAGATTGTTTGTATAGGAAGGAAACTGCCAATGTATTCCGTGAATCTGAGGCTTTCTTTACCTATAGGTTTAAGCACTTAGGTCGACAAGAGTGTTTATCTTTCATCCGGGGGCGGGGGCTCCAGGATACATTTTATATTAACCTAGTTTTTATATATGTGACACAGCATTTAGATATATTTATATAGAACAAATAGAAAACTTGCCCCCCCCCCCCCCCCCGGCTTAAAAGCCCTGAAAGAAACACTGGTCGACATGCGATCGAATGCGGGGCATTCCTGTCAAGTGCCTACTGATCTTGGTCCCAGTCATGGGTTTCTTCTTTTAAAGACGTTGATTTTCTCCTCTATTTCTTTTGAGGATAGTACAATAGACCTTTGGTCGCTGTGCTAGGTTCTTTTTGAGCCACCCACCCCTAAATTATAAGTCATAAATAAAACATAAACCATATATTTAATTAAATAAACTTCAGTACAAGTAATATATAATTTGTAGTAGAAAAATATTACAGTAATTGAGACAAAATATAGCTCATAAAATGTTCATAATGTTGTTTCCTGAACTCCGCCGTCCCTGAACTGATTAGATTTTGGTACGATTTGAGAAAGAAAAATCGGCTTTATTTTTATTTTTATTTATTTATTTTGCGAAATGGCCAGCAAAACTCGTCAAAATCCATAATACAAAACTAAATACGTTGAATTGTATTGATTAAATGGTTGCTTCATGCGTAATTTTTGACGGCAAAAATGATAAGACCAACCTTTCTCGAGATACTGAATTTTTTTTTTTTTTTTCGCGCAATTTTTGCAAGCTGACGGCGTTTTATAATGCGATAAGTCGCTAAATATGAAAAGAAAATTGCTTTAATATTGTAAATTGAATATAATTTCAAATAAATATACGTGCCATTTTGTGCCATTAAACTCAATTCAATGCACTGTGAAACAAGCTGAGAAAGAAAAAATAATTTGAGCCCTGCAGAGGAAGTCATGTACTGCTTGCTCTCGTCAGAATTTCATTTCAAAGATGTCATTTCAGAATAACACTGCTCTAACTGTAACTAAATGTCCATTTCATTTCATTTTAAACCCGATGCAACAAACGTTAAAGATAAAATAAAATTCCCCTGCGGTAGTGTTGAAATCTTAATAGGAAGCAATAAAATTAAAAGAAACTACGCGTTAGATTTTCGAGCAAACAGCCGGATTACGGCGAGTTTCTTGCGAAACAGTAACCTTTTTTTTCCTGCAGGACTTCCAAAGTCAGTCAGTATCGATGACATTAAAATAGTGCATGGGTATCAAAAACTAGAACGACATAAAAAAAAAACGCGACGATTTCAATTCTTTATGATTTCCGACGTTTGCTCTAAGTTTTAAGGGAAGTAGTACTTAGTGCAATGAAAGCGAAAGAGAAATTTAAATATGCCAAGGATATTTTCCAACACCACCATTATCCGATGATGTACAACGGTTGGCTATTTTAAAATTTTCGAACGATATCTATTCTTCATATGCTAAAAGTTTAGAAATAATTTTAGTTACTTAATTCCATTATAACCATGCCTTATATCCGACATAATAAATGAAGAAATATATTACATGCTTGTTTGTTTGTTGGTTGCGTAACGGAAAAATGTAAGCGATACACAGCTAAAAAAATTAGGTGCAGCGGTATTTCAAGTCAAGTCCCATGACACCTCGGAGTGATTTTTTTTTTTTTAAATTGTAGTTTTTTAGTTATTTTAAGTTAACCTTTTACTTACGGGTGGGACAGCCCAAACGAAGAACCTCTCAAAAAGACAGGTATTTGACACACTCTATTCCAAACAGTTCAATCCCCCTTTGCAGGTATTGGCGTTCACCTATTATGGGTGGATGCCAAAGTCAAGTCCCATGACACCTCGGAGTGATTTTTTTTTTTAATTCGATGTAGTTTTTTAGTTATTTTAAGTTAACCTTTTGCTTAAGGGTTGGACAGCGTCCATCTCAAACGAAGAACCTCTCAAAAAGACAGGTACTTGACACACTCTATCCCAAACAATTCGATCCCCCTTTGCAGGTATTGGCGTTCACCAATAATGGGTGGACGCCCATGATGGGTGAAAATCGTAAGGTTAAAGCGCAATTCTGAGCAATTTTCACACATATCAGTTATTTAGCGATCGAAGATATTATCGCAGAGTTTCCATCTTGTTCGATCAAAGACCGATTTTTCCAACGGATTTTGAACAGAATTCGTAGGATAATTCTTTCATATTTTTTTTTTTTTTTTTAATTCATCAAAATATGCGTATTTAATGCAATTACATTTTTATATTGCTGCATCGGAAAATTGAAGATTTGCATAATTCTAATTTTTGTTATGCGTGATATCTTCATATTCTATTAAAAAAATACTTACGCTATTTCTGATTTTTTATCAGTTTTTAAGTGGGTTGTATAAAAATTGCGATTTTTAATATCGGGAAAAGCAAGGGGGAAGCAACTTCGGCGTTTCTGACATCACAACTTGGGACGTATCCGTTACTATGGGTTTCATGGCCTATAGCATGACACTTTAATAATACGTTCTCAAAATTTGTGACGTCATAACATTTTTTGTTCTAAACGGGAGTACTGTTAAAACGTTCGTTGATTTTCGAGAATTCGCTGCGAGTTTTAGCGTAATTTTAATCAGAGGTTTGAATCTTAAATTCATTCTAGTTGTAAAATAATTTTGGTCTACGATATTTTTAGTGAGATCTATTATTATCATAACTTACAAGCAGAATACAACTTTACCCAAATATCCGAGGCAAACATTTAATTTCTGTTGCTATTGTTCCTTACTTGTAATTCAGTGATTATTATTCATTTTCATAAATTAATAAATAGTGTTTTAGGAGCCAATGCAGCGAAACAGAGCTATTTCTTATAATAGGGGAAACCCGGACAAGTTGATATAGTACAAATTACGCTACAACGCGCATTTGCATAATTTTGTTTCTTTGGAAAGGGCCTATCATTTATACAGTCAAGGGGGACCTTTAAAGAAATGTCATTTATACGGTCAATGTGCACGTGTATAAGGCGTATAACTTTAACTAAGTCAAATTTATCCAAGCAAAACTCTTTTTGGCAATGCAAAGCAAGCAAATTTTCCGTTACTCTTTGCTTCCGAACAATTTGGATGAATTTTTAACTATCTTATTTCGGATTGAAGGGTAATTCGGATACTGAATGGGAATACTTTCATTGTTGATTATTTTAACTTTATTTGTTTGCTCCTTCTCTGCATATCATGAGTGATATGAGATGCCCTCGATTGAAGATAATGGATGCGTTTAAAATGGGGCAATTTGATACTATGCATCAAATAACTCCAATGACATCTAATTAATTATTTTCGTTCGTTCTCCGGGAAATGGTTCAAAAGTGACCGCAATAACTCTTGCGGGCAGTTCAGAGATAAAAGAATGAAAAAGTAGTACGAAAAGGACGAAACATTAATTACCCGAGCAATATGTTATATAGTGTTATATATTTTTTTGATACGAAACATCTTAGGCGGGGTAGAGTAAATCTTGCAAGAAATGTGACATAGATGGAACGGAAGTATGAAATGGAAGTAACATCATATTGTTAGGAATAGAATACGTAACAGAGAACCATTATTGCAATTTGAAGGTCTGGGTCGGTTGACCTTGACAAAACATTCGGCAACGAATGGCGACCTCGAATAAATATCACCAACATGAGTTCTGGAAACTTTTCGAATCTTATAGATTAACTGCGCATTTCACGAGTTACATGCTTTATTCAGAATTTTGCACAGAGGGTACGGTCCGGTCGCCTAAACAGCAGCTCATATTTTCAGATGAGTCGGGCGGCCTGGGCCTTTAACAGAGGGTACGGTATATAAGTTCGCCATAGCTCAGTTGGGTTGCTGAAGCGATACGAGTGAAAGTATCTCCCGAACACAATGCAAAACAAAACTCAATCGTTACATTGGAATTTTCATTTCTCAATATAACATTCTCAATTTCAAAACTGGAATGAACACTTGTTGGGGTGGGCCCATGAGGCCTATAGCATCTTTCAGCAACTGCGAACTTCAGTCCGGAATTTACCGGAAGTGACGAATAGGAAAGCAGATCTGATAAGCTAAAGGGGTATTTTCGATTTCTCACCATGAATTTCAGCATAAATAATGCAGCACGTTTAGGCACATTGCCAATATTTTACCAATGGAAACAGTCGGAAAGGACAAGTTAACACCCTTATTACGTCGCTACGTAACATCTTGCAGGACCCCCCCCCCCCTTCTTCTTTCCCCTCTATTTGAAAACACACGTTCAATTTTTCGTATGAATGGAAATCTCACCAAGAGACATTCCCTATGATTTTTTTTTTTTTTTTTTTTAAAGTCTAATGTTCAGTTTATACAAGAAATCCTCTAAAAGAGCTCTGCATATAGAAGGTTGCGTGACGAAATTCCGTGATCGAAAGCTGTTATCTTTCTGTAGTTAAGATAATATTTTGTATAACAAATGGAGAATGCTAAGAGAGTAGCAGTAGCCAAATCTAGAAGAATTGTGGCTTGCTTCAATAGAGTACGATTAACTTAAATAAAAGAGAATGTCTCTCTGTGTGTCTCTCTGTGCGAAGCGTAGAAGAAAACTGAACGGCCATAAAGCTGCGAAATTCGGTAGCGGGGTACTTCTGGGTAGGTCTCGGGACACCAGGTATCATTTTTTAAAAATTCGATTTGACTGGGACCAAAAATATAATATTCTAACTTTCTCAATCTTATAGCTATATACTTCAAATTGGATATGTAGGTATATTTTATTACTAATGGTACATAACTTGTTTAGTAAAGAAATCATGCAATTTTGATAATTATGTGAGTTAAGATTTTATTCAACAGGAAATAGGATTTTATTCAACAGAGAATAATTTTCATTTTAGTTTTTTGGATTTTTAGGCGAGAATTTTTAAAGGATTCATTTAGGAAGACAATCGTGCGCTCGGGGCATAGTCAAAGGGCTGGGCTGGTCGCCGAAGGCAGTTATTAATATTAATCATACAGCCAATTAAGAAATATTATACTGTTATGAACGTATAAAACGCCTTCACTGGAGGCTCTTCTGAGAATCAGAAAAAAAAAAAAACATCTTTAAAGGCAGCTATTCCTATTACGTCAATATAGGGTTGTCCTATTTGAACACGGGGTAGGGTTTCCAGATTTAGCGAATTATCGCCAACTTGGCAACTTTCTTTCTGGGACGACTTTTTTCCCCGCTGGAAGTTTTTACGGAGAGTACATAAAAGTACACATTGCTTAGTTGGAGAGCAGTTGACGTGAAACGAGCTACATTGAATTTGGATTGTGAGATGCGTCAATGTTTTGAGAATAATAACTGCTCTTGTGTGAAATTAACGGAGCATTTAATGGCTGTTTTACTGTATACCTGACAGTAGTTTAGTGATCCTATGAGATAGCTGTCGAACTACTGGCTGTATCTGCTTGCGCTGTGCTTAAAAACAAACGTGTTTTAATTATCCAGAAATTTGGATCCATCCTTGCAGCCTGAGAGTACACTCACGATTCCAGAGGATACGTCGTAATAACACCTATACAAAAGATTTTGTGCAATTTTTTAATTTTTGTGTTTTTAAATAACGCAGAATTACTAACAAACTATTATTTATATAAAACTTAATATATCAGTAGTATGTTTTTTAATTAATTGCTATTTTAGTCTTTGCTGAATCACGACTGCTCAGTACATAACTGCAGACAGCCCAGGATTTCCACTCGTTTATGACATAGAGTCAGTTTGCGCATATCTTATGACTCGGAAACTACTTTTCTTTAGAATGATATATATAATAAAATTATTGATTTCAGCTTTTCCCAACCAAGCAGAAAAATGGACGCTGCGAGCGTGTGCTCTACGTACAAAAAGCATGCCCAGTTACTCACGATAAACCGGTATTTTTATTGGGTTGCAGGTTGCTGCTGCAGGTGATAAGCTAGGACAAGAATTTCACACACTTATGTTAAAACAGATTTTACTCACACAAACTGAAAAAGAAGATACTTTTAGAGGCTCCCAATATTACTTTCTCATACTATGTATAAAGTATTGTTTTCTCGATTATTTTAGATTTAGAGATTTTGATGAATGAATCCTTTTTTTTTACATAGGCCATTAGGCAAACTAACCTGTTTTTCTCACATGCACTGTCACTGTTGGATGATGCTTTCTCCCCCGAAAAATGTTTTAAAGCAGTGGTCGCCAACTATAACCATGGGGCGCAGCCCACGTTATGAGGGCTTGGAGAAGCGAGGCGTTCGGCGGAGGTGGGCAAGAAATAACTGCAGATATCCTAGAATTCTACTAGGACATCTACGACCCGAGTTCACAGCGGTCAGTGCACCGCGCTAGCAATCTAATGGCCTCGGGTTCGATCCCAGGCAGCTCCAAGCGAAAATATATCTTTCACTACGCACACTACTCATTGGGACTGATACGACTCACTGGGAGACCGACTACGACTGATACTACTCACTGGGAGATCGACCCTCGATCAAATCGGACGTCCCTTCGCGGAGTTCTACCTGCACCACGTGGAAACAGGTTCTCTCCTACCATCCTTAGCTCGCCACGCGAGCCCACTATTTCTTCTCATGACGTCCCTCGCGACTTCGCTCGATCCCTACAATGTTTTTGGCTAGCATTACAAGTTCAACAGAGAAATTCCTTCGGATATGCCTGAGGATTGTGCAGATATTGTGAAAAAATTTTCGCAACTGACTTTCAAGTACCCAGGTACGACGTTCAACTTGATTTTCTCCTTGGAATACCTGCCGGCATTCTACATGGACATTGCTGAATACCTGATTGATTACTTCGAAGCGAAGCAGAAGATTATTCACACCCACCCTGTAACGATGAGAAACTTCAGGGGTAAGTGTTTTAAGACTTACCATTACTTTGAGAACCCAGACCCAAAGCTCTCAATTACGAAAGCTTTTATGATGAGGAATCCGCCAATGAGTTTAACCTGGCCAAACAAAAATCCTATAAGTGAATTGGATTTAATCCCCCCCCCCCCCCCACACCAGAGGAGACGGAGGCAACTACTGAAACCCTTGATGCAGTACTGCTAGCAACTCCGAGCCTACTGACGAATTTAAATTCCCAAACTCCAAAAGAGTTTCCAGAAATAACGTTGAAACTCGATCGTCGACCCCCATCCCAACTGAAAACTCCTTCCAAGCTCTCGAGCCAGAGGTTATGGAAACCAATGCTGAACCCGAAATTGTTAAAGAACCCAGACCTTCTTCATAAATGCTTGCTCCGGGTGGCAACAACTTGTTAAGGAAATCAACCAGAATCTTGAAACCCCTATTTTCGGCTCTTACAGCCGCGAAATGATCCGGCTCTTGCCTAACAATGTTAATGATAGACTATTGTAAAAGATTCTAACTGAAACAGTGGCGCACCCAGAATATTCCTAAGGGGGGGGCCATTGGTGCATAAAATTTTTATGAAGGAGGATGACTCCTCGATAAATTTTCCGAGAAAAAATGATCAGAGGCCATATCAATTAACAAGGCGGTTGTCTTTTTTTGTACATTTATTTTTATCAAATTACTAACAATTCTTTAGTGCAGTGCAAGAGAATTGAATGATTAGAAGAAGTAGTAGTAGATATTTATACAAAACAACACAAATTAAGAAATAGATGAAGATAAAATTATTTGTTCTGGTCTGCTTATACTGTATACTTGTTTTCAACCACTCTCTCATGATTACATATTGTTATATTATTCAATTATGATCTATACATATTCATAAAACGAAGTCCAGCCTCCTGGTTTTCTTTGTAGCCAGAGCATTAATTATCTGGTCTGGATCAATTTCCACTTCACGGTGAATGTTCATTGACGCCAGTCCATTCAGTCTGGTTTCACTCATACTGTTTCTCAAGTAAGTTTTCAACCTCTTCATTGTGGAGAATGACCTCTCAGCACTGCTTGTTGATACTGGGAGGGTGGCATACACTTTTAAAAGTTCAAACACAGTTGGAAAAGTCCTTTGGTCACAAAAGTTAAGCAGTTCGATTGGGCTTTTAGTTTTCTTGTTCAATGCAAAGACCTTCATGTACCACAGATGTAGTTCAGCTTTTAGAGTATTATCTGATCTGGGTCCTAAATCATCTGCAAATTTCCTTGATAAGGCAACAAATCTCTCGTTTTCTTCCAGTGTCGGCTGCCTTCCATTCGGAATGACAGATGCAAAACTTTGTAGAAATTCCTTATGTTTGAGAAATTTTTCATGGAGGTGAGTGATGAAATTATCAATCCATGGAATGAAAATAGAAAGTCTGTAGTATTCTTCAGGAGTCTGTACGTTGAAATTTGATCTATAAATTTGTCTGGTGGCACGGCGTGGTAGAGTAATGTTTTCTCCATGCTGTTCCAGCTTCTTAACAGCTTGTTCAAACAGATGGTGAAACTCGTTCTCTGCGTTCTCTCGAATTATAGATATAGCTTTCAAAACGTCTTCTACGTCACTCACAGCAGTTGCCAGATCAAGGTTAACTTCCTGCAGCTTTTCACTCAGACGAACACTGTAGCTGAGTAATCTGTCAGCTGAAACAAGTGCTATGACAAACTGTGATGTTAACATTGAACATAACAAGGTATGAGCCTCTGTTGATGTCTCCTTGTCATTCCAGGTAGTAATCTCCTCCAGAGCGTCGATTACTTGATCAAACAATGAAACCATAACTGTGACGGCATCATGTCTCTCCACCCAACGAGTAGGGCATAATTTCTTCAGTTTTTTGGCACTGATTTCTGTCTCTTCCTGATTAGCTGCATTAATTTTGCTGGTGAGAACAAGGTTTCGTTTTGGTGTGTTGAAAAAACTAGAGATTTTCCCTATTATTCCAAAGCTGTTTCGGATATCCGGAACTCTAGATGAATAAGTTATGGCTAAGTTCAAACAGTGTGATGCACAATGAACGTAGGGGGCTTTGGGGTGTTGCTCATATATAATTGCTTGGGCGCCATTGTACTCTCCACTCATTGCAGAAGCTCCATCGAACCCTTGTCCACGGAGGAAAGACGTATCAATGTTGCAGTCTGCAAGGCCTTTAAGAATAGCATCTGCAATTGCTCGACCTGTAGTTTCAGTCAGGGGCACAAACTTAAGGAAGTTCTCCACTATCTTAAATTCAATTTTATACTTATCATTTGTTTCAAACCGTTTCAAATAACGAACGCAAAGTGTCATTTGCTCTACCGTTGCAATATCTGTGGTTTCGTCACATAAAACCGCAAAACATTTGGCCTCATTCACCTCAGTTGCTATGTGCTTCACAATGGAATCATTGCATGCTGAAATAATCTCATTTTGTATATTCCAACTTATGTAAGTTGCATTTTTTGCACAACCTTGTAGATGAGTTTTCAGTATTTCTTCTCCTGCATCAACTCGGAGTCGCAAAAGGGCTCTAAAATTTCCTTCGCCTTGGCATGGTTCTGACAATACGTCCAAATCCCCACAGTCTCTATGCCCTCTCATGGCCAGCCCTTGCCTTCCACAAAAAATCACTGTTTTGATAATAGGTTTAAGAATAGCCCTATTCTGCAAAACTTGTTTTTGCTTTCCTCTGTCCATTACTTGATCCACAGGAACCGTTTTTCCTTCCGTGACCCTTAAGAACTCATCGGCTTTGAGAACTGAATCCTTATGATAGAAAAATTTTTCATGTTGACTGAACTTCTCCAAGGCCTTCTTCCAATTATTAAATCCTTTTGAAACAAGTTGACCTGTAGCTTGTGTGGATCTTAAACCGACTTCATGGGGTGCAAAGAGAACACAAAATTTGCAATAGGCACTGTCCTCTGCCTTTGAGTAAGCTAGCCAGTTATGCTTACTCAGCCAAGATGAGCAGAACTTCCGAGTGTGGTGAGGTTTTCCTTGACTTGATACAGCACTAGTGACAGTAGCAGGAAAACTGTAATTTGCATATGGTTCCCAAAGATTTTTTAGCGCTGTTATCCTATCTTCATCTGTGAGGTTAGATTTCTTGACATAATTAGAAATATCTGCAGCCAGAATTTCTATTTCAACTGTGTTTGGTATTGTGTTTTGTCCTACCTTTACCTCCTCACAAGCGTTTGAAGACAGCCCGGGGTCACGGCTGTTGCTTGCTTCGACTGCAGCCTCATCAATGTAACAAGAGCTCAGGGAAACGTCGTTGGGAACGTCACTATTTTCAATCTTACTTTTTTTTTTAAAATAATTTCCCAGTGTCTGTTGGCCTAGCCCTTTTCGTTTTTCACTCATTGTCTTTTTTTTTACCTTGCTCCTCAGTTATTCAAGAACAAAATTTGCTATATAGCCGAAATACGCACATAAACACACACACTGATCGTTAAAGATGCATTTCACTGTAAGATCAGTTGAAAGTTCAGGACCATTATTAAATTCAGCTATTCACCACGCAGGCCCTCGTTCCGAAACTACCAATTCACTGTTATCACCTTGTGTCGTAACGTCGCACTTTATTTCAACTCACAGCAACACTTAATTCGCGAAGCGTTGGCACGATCTATTTATTCACTTCCACAATTTTCTCACTGGGTAAACGAAATCCTCGAGTTTTCGAGCGAACAGCCGCTTCCCCGCCGTTCACTCTTTATATAGGGCCACGGAGGCGCCTGTGACGTCACTCTACACAGCACTGGTATAGTACGACTATAGCGAGAAGGCATTTGGGTCACGTGATTTTGGACGAGTCCATTAGTTAAATTCAATCACAGGTAGAAACGTCTTAAGAAGAACGGGTTTCCAGAATTGGCGCCTTTAGTGCGAATTAATTTATAATTTGTACAGTACGATAAAGAGCTTTATATGTATAATTACATTCAGTGTAAGTGTTGGGATATGCTGGAATTGTTTTCTTCACAATGATTAAAATTATTTATTACAATAATGGTTGTAAATGTTTTTTTTTTATACTTTCTCGAAGGCAGACCTAGTTCTCCCTTGTGCTGACAGCGCCCTTCGCGTTTTGCTTTGTCAGCCCAAGGGGGGGGCCAGGGCCCCCTCGGCCCCCCCCGTGGGTGCGCCACTGAACTGAAAGGAAAATTCCTTTCCGTTCGATAAACCTCAAAACTGAAAAACCCAAAAAGTTCTTAATCCGCGGACTCCTCGCTAATTCCGATATTAGTGAAATAGTTGAAGAAATTACTTCCCTCGGGCAGCAAATCACCAGAATGACCCAATCATCGCATAGATCTTCGAGGTCACTCCTCCCCAGGGGCGGAAAATAAGGGGCGCAAGGGAGCGCAGTCGCGTCCCCAAATTTTTCCTCGTTGTCCATCGAATTCTCCCTTTTTTATCGACTGTCCACTGGTCAGTTTTCTCACGTTATGGAGCTTCAAAAGAGCCGACCTTTACAGTGAAGCTTCTCTCTTCCAGCTGGAATGAATCCAACTTAATTTTTACTTAAGTTGAAACCAACTTAATTTTTAACTTAAGTTGAAAACAACTTAAAAAGATTGGGGTGATGTTATCCTTTTCACTTGAAAATTTCAAGTGTCCGATTAAATTTATGTGTAGTTAGTGCACGCTCATCGATTCCTTCTGCTAGAAATGCATTTCAGCAGCTCAATGCATTATATTGTTTCATAGAAGCATCCTATAAAAGACATGCTATTTTCGAAAAATTCGCTCATCAACAAATACTTTTTTTGGAAGTATTCAACTATACAATAACTAAGTGATACGAGGTGGTCTTCCAGAGTTAAAGCCATAAAAGCACTACTTGATAACTTTGAAGTGGTGATTTTAACATTGGAAGAATTATCTGAAAACGATTTTCTGAATGGTGGAAGAGCCGAAGCACATTTAACATGCATGACATAGTTCGAATTTTTGTTCACTTTGTTTGTATTGCCCAGTGTTTTTGATCAATGCAATACTCTCTCAAAGCATCTTCAGTTATCTGATCTTAATTTTCAGACCGTGCAAACTTTGGCTAAAGCTACTATTGAAACTGTTAGTTCTTTTCGCACTGATGCATATTTCAATCAAGTGTGGAGTTTTGTGACAGAACTTTGCGAAAAAAATTCTTATTCTGGACCAAAACTGAAAAGGAGTAAAAAAATTCCAAGCGAATTCGGAGGCGGTGAAGAAAATCCCCATGATAATGTTAAATCATATCACAGAATCAATATTTAATACGCAATTATAGATTCAGTATCTAATGAAATTGAGACAATATTTAACGAGAACAATATATTTGTTTTATTTGCCCGTAGTTCAGTATTATCCGGATCAGATGTCGAAAAAGAAAATGTTTCAACCATATGCAAAGTGTATAACTTCTAGAAAGAGGAATTGTTATGTGAATTACGACTGTTTTATTCAATGGTGAAAAATGAAAACATAGACCATCCCAATTTTAAAAGTCGCTTGGATAAATTAAAAGTCGCCTGGATAATTTTAAAGAGCGGAATTTAAAAAATGTATTTACTGTCATAACATTAGTAGTTAAATTGTTTTTGACTGTGCCAATCAGCTCAGACAGTTGTGAAAGGTATTTTTCTTACCTCAGGAGGCTGAAAAATTATTTTCGCAGTACAATAGGAGAAGAAAGACTTTCATCTTTAGCTGTTTTAGCTGTAAAACAAGATATACAACTGGATTATGATGATATTGCAACAAAATTTTCTCTTCTTCCAGACTCTAAGAACCTGTGTTTAAAACTTCAATAAAAGGTAAATAAATATACATATTTGTATTTAGAAAAATTATGTTCCCAACAATTATGTTAACACAATTATGTACCAAAAATTATGTTAACAACAATTATTTTTCTCAACATCAATTCAATTTTGTGACCCCCCCCCCCTTCCGTTAACAAACATTTTATTTATTTCATATTGTGGATTTTCATACATATAAATCTCGCACCCCCAAATGAATGCTGAAATGCGGCCCCGCTTAGTCTGTTCCAACATAATCTCATGCTTGCGCATGCTTAGTCTTGGCTTAGAATATGATCTATAGCACATCAACTCGGAGATAAAGCACACAGTTGCTAAGCGCTCCAAGAACCGTATCTCATACACAACGAAGGAGTTCGATTCTCGCCTCTGCCCAAACTGTTGCCATGTTCACGCGGAGTACGATCACGTTAAACATGTGGGTCCGTAAGTCCTTTCCGAGAGGTTGGTGGGAGGGAAAGAGAGTACAGTCCCTATGGATGCCTCCCCCATTGAGTTCCGGTTTAAATTGGGTGGCACTTCCCAGTCGTCCAAACAGATACCTTACACATCCGGGTAGGTCGGACGGTCTGGGTCGAAGAGGACTACGGAGACTGCAAGTAGGCGGCGGTAGCTCCCTATTTGCTATCCTAGTATAATATAAGAAAAAGGCAAATGACCCGAAATTAACGATAAAAATACAGCTCACCCTGCTCAGCGATTTCGATTTCTCTGCGTCCGAACGCGGCCTGCTTGATGTTCTTGACACAGAAATCGGAGCTTCCGGACGAGTTGACCTGATGCTTGTCGCGGGGCATCTTGCCTTCCTCGTCCGAGCTCGTATCGCAGTAAGAAGCTGCACGGAGGGAAAAAACAATTATCACACACACAGAAATAAGAATGCACAAGTAAATATTCAAATAATTGTCAAGTATATAAACATTTCAAGGGATGCTGCGCCATTCATATGGGGGGAAATACTTTTCCAGATAACGTACACATTTGATTCAATTACACAATTTTACACAACAGTACAACATCTTTGTACTTTCTGAAAGAACGCCGGGTATAAGAAAAGTAGGTGACTACAAAAGCTCCGAGGGCGCTATGAGCCCCTTCATCGGGACCGGACAGCACAGGAACAATATGCACTTATCGAAGGGTAAAATACAATTTCCTTGAAACAATTGCAATCATGAACTTGGACAAATATCGCCAAATTGACGAAAGTAAAGTTTAATCAACGAGATTGATGCCAAATTGATGAAAAATCAATATCTTGAAGAATAAACTTCCATTTCTTTGATAATCCCTGTCACTTTGGATTAATATTCTTGATGTAAGGAAAGTCATGTGCCGCTCATATTAAATATAAAGTTACAATTATTCCTAAGGACTTCATTAATTAAAGTAAATAATTTCGAAAATCTTAAAACAGAAATTTACGAAGATATTAATATTTTTAACATATTATAAACTTAAATTCAAAACTTTTCTGGAAAAATTTAAGGGAAAATTTGGTGTCTTTTTTTTTATTTCTGGTGAAAATTGTTGCCTAAAAATGTTTAAATGAAATCCGTCATTCAGTATACCGGTTGACATTCCTATTTTTTATTTGCTGTAGTTACAAGAAGCCTTTCTTATCTATTTTTCTTTTTATATACGTATAGTTATATTTAACCACGTTTCAAATATCGCCATTTAAAAGAAACTATACAGCAAACATTTCCACAAAATAAAAACCAATTTAATACCATGGATAACAAAAATAAATTCAACATTTATATTTAGCAGAAATACCAAAAGAGTTATTTGTGGGAAATATAAGCATCTTTAAAAGCACAGTAAAGAATAATGAATTTCAAAGTTAACAAAATACGCATTCAACAAAATTGGTATTTCCTCAATGGCCTTTCAGGAGCCTCATCCAATCCGATGCATTTTGTTCCAGACGTATTGAGATAATACTACATTGCCTAAAAATATTAAGACAAGATAGCAAAGTGCGTCATAATGTTAGTAATTTATTTTAAATGCTTGTTGAATGCCATTCTTTGGAGCATTATTGTTTCGTTCCTAGACTTTTTTCCAAACATTTCCCAATCAATTTAAAAATACAATACGTATTTTCACAAGTCATTTCATAGCGCTAGTGATATACGCGGTTAATTTGACGCGTCTCTTTTAACGCCCTGTTCTCGTCTGTCGAATAACCTAGAACTTATTTCCAACTAACTTTATACGGGATATTAGTTGAAGTGTATATTATAATTAACATTTAGAGAATTTCTTATAAAATGGAAAATTTTCTTAGAAAAGACTAATAGAAAGAAAACTAGGTTTACAGTTTTTGTAATACTGCAAGTTATAGGAAAATAATGTAAAACATTTAAACATCTCAAAATGTGTATAAAATATGCTTTTTTTCCCCTTATTTCAACATAAATATAATACAGTTATTATAATTATACAAGAGGTAAATCAACATACATTATGAGCTATGAACTATTAGTTTATAAGAAGCTAATAGTTAGCAATGAATCTGGACGTTGCAAACATAAATAATTATAGCCTCTTCCCATAATCAGAAAAATACCTACAGGTTAGCACAGAAATAGCAAGTCGGATGCAAACATAATATTTTACTGTTAATAATATTTAATGTTTAATTTTGAGAATATTTAAAAGATTTAGAGATTTATAAAGGGAACTTTTGCAACTGAACAACAGGCGGAAATTATCGAATTTCATTTCGAAAGTTGACGCTCAATAATTCTGTTTAAAATATTCTCTTTTCAGCGAAACCAAAAATGAAGACCACTGACGCTACATGTTTCACAAAAATAATAATAATAATAAATAAATAAATAAAAATATATATAAAAAATATTTACAGCATATTGCTATATTATATAGCATGACATCGGTGACCTTTAAATTGCATAAAAAGAAAAAAATTAATAATAATAATATTAATTTTTTAACCCGTTAGCAATTTTTGGGTCACCCTGTACAAAACTATTACTCTACAAACACTTACAATCTGATCCAGTGGATGCCGTGGATAATCGGCGATTGTCCAGATTGAGGTAAGGACCTATGGGAAGACTCATGCGGCGGCGGGTGCGATCCTTGAATGCCGGCATGTTGTTCAGCAGCATCTACACCGAGCACAGAAGCAATTGTAAACAGAAGTTGATGAAAAACAGCAGGAGCTGGTAAACTGTGGCATTCCTGGACGCGATCACGTGAAATGCAGAGAATTTTGTGATTTACGAGGTTTATACCTCAAATCCAGCCATGACGTATTTAAGAGAGGATTAAAGGGAATCAATACCCCTCCCCCCCTCAACTGAAAAATTTCATACAAATCTCTCCAAGATGGTATTAAATGAAAAACCATTTTAGCTATTATTAAACGACTCCTTTTCCTCCTTTTAAAAAATGACTTCAACCCCCCCCCCCCCCCCCCATTCAAAACAAATATCTTCCCAAATCCAAGGGCAGATCCAGAAAAATTTAACAGAGGGAACAAGATTATGCGAGTGAACTTTTATACCTATATTTTTGAAATGGCATCCTAACTTAAAATTAGTAATGATACTTTATAAAAGAAGATATAGGCTTCTTTATCTGTTCGTCTGCTGATTGCGTAGCGGAAAATCTAAGCAACTCACACCTACGAAATTCGGTACAGTCATAGTTCAAATTAGGTCCCAAGACACCTCGGAGCGATATTTTTGCTTTCTCATACGTAGTATTGAGATAGAGTGCTTTATCGATATTTCGATGCTAATATATGTTTTAAGACTTTCCGAACACGTTTTGACTATTTTGGGAGTGATGTAAGTCTGTACACGATAGCTTCTACAAATATTAATGATAGATTTTCACGGAACTTTATAATCGACTTCGTTAACAAAAAATCTAGAACTTGATAGAATGTTTTGAAATTCGAGTGAAAACTTCGAACATGTATATTTTCGAACATATTATTCGAACATGTTATTCGAACATGTATATTTTCTTAACATGGCAGCATATGGCACAATTTGATATAATCATGCATAAAACAATTATTTATTGCTCAATGATCAAGAAACTTAAGAGTTTTAATCATTGCTGTGAAAAATTGCCAGGGTACAATTTTTGTGTTCGTGACGTTATTAAACCCCTGGGGGGGGAGGGGGAGTTAATCCCCGGGAGGTACATTATCAAACTTGATCGAGATATATTTTCAAGCCCTTTAAAATGAAGGGTAATATGCTATAATTGCGATCATTTGGTACAATACAGATTTTTCAATTTTTTCTCTAGCAAAATTTGCACACACACACACACACACACACAAAAAAAGTATCACAAGATACTTAAAAATATATTCTGGTATAAAATAATCAAGTTGAGCCACGCCTCGGTTAATTCTTCCATATCCATTTATCGACACGAATCTAAAGTGGAGTTCAATGATGTTGTTTAAGTAGCCAACTTTTATAAAGATTCAATTAATACATAAAAACATTTAGTGATTTCAGTGCACATCCATAAGCGCTTACAATCGGATCCAGTGGATGCCGTGGAGGATCGACGGTTGCACAGATTGAGGTAAGGACCTATGGGAAGGCTCATGCGGCGGCGGCGAACCTTGAATGCCGGCATGCTGTTCAGCAGCATCTATACCGGGTAAATGACAACAATCAGTGATCGGAGCGGTTGATGAGAAACTGCGATAGCTGGGAAACCGTAGTCCTTGTCCTTTTACGCTCAAAGATGGTGGAGTGAATTTCGTAAATTACGAAGATTAGTTTATCATTGAAAAAAAATATATATCGACTAATTCTGGTCAAAGAAGTAGCCTTATGATAAACAAATACAAAGGAAATAATATTTAAACATGGACTGTTTCTCGTTCAACCTTTTTGGATTCAAGTGCCTTTTCATTCTAAAGCAAACGAGTATACAAGGAAGCATTTTTTTCTTAATGCGCATGCGCACAATCAAGAATTGTTAACTAGGGAATAAATTTCTGAGTTTTATCGAATTCGCATTTTAACCTTACACGCCACCTGCCATACGGAGTAGGATTGACATTTGAAATGAATTTAATGCTAAAAATATCATTGTCACGAGTTTACGAATAGAACCCCCCCCCCTCCCATAATATGGATTTCAACTGGTAACAAATTTGCCCCTTATAAGGATTTATGCCATATGAAACTGTATGAGCAAAAAATATATTATTATCTATAACTGTCTAACGTGTTTTTGTCTTTTTAGACTCTCCAGAAGCCCCGCTGTAACCTAAAAGACTTTATCTTACAGCACTTATAGTATCTACTACGAGATATATAATGGAATCAGATTTTTGATTCCCCTCCTCCAAGAAGATACATCTGATGTAGGCAGCACATGACTTTCCCTGCAGACTCATATTTATGTTATCTATTTCTGCAATAATTCATTATATTAACTAAAATATCTTGAGAACTACTAGTCCTAGTATAATGGGGTTGGTCTTATTCTTTTCGTTGTTAAACATTATGTATAAAACAAACATTTAATTGATATATTTGAACATACGTAGTTTTTTGAACATACGTAGATTTTGACGATTTTTGCGGGCCATTTCGCAAAAAAAGGCAGGTTAATTTTATCCGAATCGTACCAAAATCGAATCAGAACCAGGGTAACCCACAAGTGACTTATCTACCAAATTTTGTGAAATTTGATCTATTAGTTTTTCAGCTAGAGTGAATACAGGCAATTCTCGCGCGGGTCATTTCGCGAAAAAAGGCGGGTTGTTTTTTCCCGAATCGTACCAAAAATGAATCAGCACCAGGGTCACAACACAAGTGACTTACCTACCAAATTTTATGAAATTCGGTCCATTAGTTTTTGAGTTAGAGTGGATACATTGCACAGACAGACACAGAGACGTCACGTTAAAAATAGTGTTTTCGTGTTCTAGAGGTCCCGAAACGTACAGATCCGTCGAAAACCCGAGTTGCGATTTTCGTCATGATTCCAATATTTTCCCTATACATTACCATGCATTGCAGGGAAAGTGATAAAAAATGAGAGGGGTTCAAAAAGTTTTTCCATACCCTTCAGACCCCCCCCCCCCCCCCCCCTGTGTTTCAGAAAACTGAATCTTTACACACATAATATCGACCACGGTACAGAGCCAAATAAAGCCGGATTTTAGGTTCCCAGGAGCATCGAAAATTAGGGCGAAAGGTTTGAAAAGTGTCAACGTACCCTCCAGAAGCCCACTCCATTAGAATTTTGAATCTTGGCACACTTAAAAGTATCCTTTACGTGACAAAACCTAACGAGGCCGATTTTCAATTTTCCCTTACCCCCGGAGGCGCAGAAAATAAGGGGTTTTCGAAAAGTATTTCTAGATTCCTGCCGGTAACTTAGAAGGCAGATTTGCACAATCGACCACGGAACATAACTTAATTAAACCAGTTTTCAAACAACTCGACTATTTCGATGCCAAGCGCCTTACATTGCTAAACAAATAAAACTGTTAAAAATAGGAACTCTACGACTCTTAAAAAGATGGCTCTACTAGAGAGAATTTAAAACGAAATAATAATCCTTGTAGATGACAAATTTTAAACGGGAAAAAGTTCTTGTAAATTTAATTAATATCCGACAAGTCGTAAAATGATTTCTGGTTTAATTAATTTTTAGTAGAAAAATTGAGACAAAATTCAAAGCTGCTTATTGGCATTCTTTAGAAAAAATATGCAATAACAGAGAATGTGGATTAATATTGCTTAAAATAATCTCTTTAACTATCTAGAAAGTATTTTGCAGAAAAAAAAAATGACATTGATATTTAGAAATCCAATGACGAATATTTTAAAACTAATTTTATCTGATAAAACAAGAAAGATTAATCATGCATAAAGCACTGATTATGAAACACTTTCTAATTGAAATGCAATTTTATTTAAACATCTCTGAAATGCGACACATTCAGCGGTGATATTTTTTTAATTATCACAAAACTACAATAATTTATTTTACTTAGAAACTTAAAACTTCATCAAAAAAGGCAATGTTATAAAATCGTCTGTTTCTCTATATGTAAAATCAATTAATATTTCATTCATATCACTTATATGCCAGACTCCTGAACTATATAATTTGGTGTTAAAAAAATTCAGCAATTCTTACAAAACTCATCTCACAATCGCTTGATTTGTTTACATTCTGCATACATTAAAGTTAGGTTTCGATGTAGAAATAATCAAAGTTCAGTGCTCATTTAAAATAAAAAATATTGCAATTAAGTATGCACAGAATTTAGATACACAGATAATATGCAAAAATAAAGCGGTTTTAGGACGGATGTAATACTAAATATAAAAAATTTGATGTGGACAGCGCATTACTTTCCTTATATAATGCATATAATGCAATGAATTTACTACTTTTACAGTAAAAAAAAGAAAGTTATTCTTATAGTAGATACTATTTCCAAGATATTGAATTTTCGTCAATTAGTCATCATTTTCATTGATTTAGCGTCATTTTTATCCATTTGGCAACATTAAAAAAGTTGTCACGTTGGCAACATTCCGCCAAATTCGTCGCCAAAATCTCGCTAAGCGTTATGGACGAAGAAATAAGTTATTCTTATAGCAGATAAATGACTAATGGTTGTCAAATACAAAAGTATTACTCAAAGTAGCTTTTCTCATGAATGGAACGAGTTAGATTCACGAGAATGATGTCACCGCATGATATTACATATGAAAAGTGAACATGTTTCTCAACAGTTAATATATTACTTTCCTTATATACAAAAATGCATAAGGAAAGTATTGTGACGGGGTCGAAAATTCGAATTCGAGTTTTCGACGGGAGAGCAAGTTTCAAGCATCTCTGATCACGAATCAGGCGTTTTTGAGATGATGTCTGTCTGTGTGTGTGTGTGAAAGTATGTGTGTGTGTGTGTGTGTGTGTGTGTGTGTGTGTGTGTGTGTGTGTGTGTGTGTGTGTGTCAGTGAGTCTGTGGAGACGATAACTGACGAACGAATGGAGCGATTCGAACGAAATTTGGTACAAAAATTACAATCCATGAATACTGGAAGCCTATTGTTTTTCTACGCAATCGGATGTTAAGAACCGCTCCTAAATTTTCGAGTGAAATTTTGAAAAAAATCATAAAAAAAAATTAAAACCTTTACAAAAGTTACCTAAATAGTCCTGTCTTTTGTAATTTTTCATTAGAAAACGATTAACATAAATTTTAGAACACTAACATGAACCGTTCTCGAGATATTGCACATTTTTCAAATAAATTTGTCAAAAAATTCCATAAATTAAAAAAAAATATTAACTGTTGAGAAACATGTTCACTTTTTATATGTAATATCATGCGATATATATGGTGACACCACCCTCGTGGATCTAGCTCGTTCCATTCATGAATAAATATGCTTTGAGTAATACTTTTGTATTTGAACGCCAATAGTCATTTATCTGCTGTAAGAATAACTTATTTTTCTGTCCATAACGTTTGGCGAGATTTTGGCGACGAATTTGGCGGAATGTCGCCAACTTGACGACTTTTTTAAATGTTACCAAATTAACGAAAATCTCGCCAAATTGATAAAAATGACGCTACATCAATGGAAATGATGACTAATTGAAGAAAATTCAATATTTTGGAAAGAATACAGATATATACTATAAGAGTAATCCATTTTTTTTAACTGTAAAAGTAGTAAATTCATTGCATTATATAAGGAAAGTCATGTCCATATAAACATTTTTTTCTTAATTTATGGCATTTTTTGATAAATTTATTTGAAAAATGTGCAATATCTCGAGAACGGGTCATGCTAGCGGTCTGATGTTTCTGTCAATCGTTTTCTAAGGAAAAATTACATAAGAAATGCCTATTTGCGTAACTTTATTAAAGATTTTGATTTTTTGATGATTTTTTTCAAAATTTCACTCGAAAATTTAGGTGGGATCTGAACATTCGATTGTGTTTAAAAACAATAGGCTTCCAGTATTCACGGATGGTATTTTTTGTACCATATTTAATTCGAATCGCTCCATTCGTTCGGGAGATATCGTCTCCACGGACTCACTGACGCGCGCGCACGCACACACACACACACACACACACACACACACACACACACACACACACAACACAACACACACACACACACACATCACCTCAAAAATGTTCGATTCGTGATCAGGGATATTTGGAACGTACTCTCTCGCCGAAAACTCGAATTCGAATATTCGACCCAGTCACAATACTTTCCTTATACATTATATTATGTATATAAGGAAACTAATATAAACATTCCTTAAAAATCACGATTTTCAATAGGCGAAAATAAAAATGGATGCCATATTTTATTTTGCCATGAATCACGTGATATCTTAATATAATATAGGTGTAATTATTATTTCAATTTTTATTCCGCTTAAAAAATGTTTGAAAAATTAGGTACCATAGAGTTCAATGTATGTCATTTTTTCAACCCGGTTTCAATCCAAAACTAATTGGGTGATATTATTCATTTATATTCCCTTAGGTCCCACAGGCCGTCTCAACAACATACTAAAATTTCCTTTATGATAAAATCATTTTTACGGTAGTTATCGTGCGAACGGACAGACAGAATGAACAGCATAAACACTTTACAACTATGTTGGAAAGTCTTAAAAATGCCATCAACATATGCAATTTAATTGCTTTACCAAATAAAGAATTTTAAATCAAATATTAAACGGAACAATTACCAGAATTTCATTAATTTTGTTTTAATTTCCTTTTATCATGACAAAGTTCGATGCGAATACACGAAAGGCATAGAGAAAAAGCAAATAACATAGTTGCCAGGCAAAAAGACAAAATTATCCATTAGCTATTCAATAAAAAGCGAGAAAAATATATTACTTGTTACTTCAGAGCAAAAATAAAGAAATTAAAAAGAAAAAAAAAAGAATTTAAAAAATCATTTAACCTTTTGTAACAAGTATCTTTGGAATAAAGTACAGAACTTGGTGAAACGGAAGAAATAAACTCATAGAAGCAAAGTGAAATTAAATATGAAAATGTTTGCAAGCAGTTTTTACTTTTTAATACTATTGTTTAGTAGAGAAAGTACTGTTTTCTGAGTCATCGCATATAAGTCATTAGCATCGCCAAGATGTTGCCAACTATGAGAAAGAAACTTTAAAGACTCTTTAAGTAATGTTAAAAAGAATAACTTGGGTATAAAATATGAAAAGAAATAAATAAATAAATGTGTAACTCTTGTTACTCGTTATAGATGAGAAAAATCACTCTTTTCGCATATTTCGAATGGGAAAAGGTTGATGTCTGTTGTGTATGGAGATGGTACAAGTTACCTAGAAAAAACTTTCAATATTTTTGAGTATTTTTAATTTTTCTTTAATTTTACTGTTTCGATAGACTAAAAGAAGGCAGTTTATTTCGTCATATTTTCGTCGTTCAAAGTAGCTCTCCGAGAGAATGTTTTTTTTTTTTCATTTTTCTAAATTTCACTCAAAATATATAGTAAACTATAAAAGATAGATATAAATAGTAAACGACAAAAATATGTACTAGAAAATTTAGTATTAAAATCTATATTAATTATTAAAAAAAATCTGTCTAGTTTTTGAGTAATCGTCTTGTCAAGTTGAAATATGAAAATGTTACGTTTTTCAAGTTTATAATACTTATATCTTAAAAACTAAAAGTGATAGCTATAAATAATAAGTAAGGATTTGTAGCTTTCTGGAGACTATATAAGTGTATATAATTAGATTTGGGATCAAGTTCTCTCTCTCTCTCTTTTTTACGGTATTACAAAAGTTGAGCTTTATTTTACAAAATGTTATTCACACAAAACCATTTCAGCTCCCTCGAACTGAAGCCACAGTATTAAGTATTTTGTTTTAGTTGTAGAACTGAGTATAAAATATATAGATACAAATATAAACTGTAATGTAAAATAAATTTTAAATACTTAGAAATAATCTTTTATTGTTTGTGTTATAATTTTCATTGCATCACTGATATTTTTTTCCCTGTCAAATTAAAAGTTTAAATAAATATTATTTACGTAATTCAACAAGAGCTAAACACAAAGCAATGTCCCAGCACTTATCCCAGCGCCATTGAAATTACTGTTTCAAACAATTTTGCAGTTTTCCAAATATGAAATCCTTTTACTTCCAAGAACAAAGAAAATACTACTCGCACTTTGATTATCGAATTAATGGGAGACGACCTTTTTTTATAACATTTTACTCACAAAAGATATCACAGCTTATAATATCATATCAGAGGTATAGATAGAATCGGAAAACACTCTTTTATTTCCATTAAGAGGGTTTAATTAACTCTGGCATAAAGAACACCATAGGGGCAGGCATAATTATCCAGATTCATATTTCTCTTCAAACCATTGGTTTCCCAGAAACGGGTAGGAAGAATAAAGATGGATGGAACAAGAACTCGGGATAATATAAAACTGGAAGTCATAAAGGGGAGATAATAGAAACTCACGTTTGATTGAATGTTCCGAAACACGTGACTATGCAAACTTTAAACAACACTGCAAATGTGAGTGAAAAGAAGAATTTGAGATTTTAAAAATCTTTTGTTTTTGGACCTTGATGCTTGCATATGTATAAAAAAAAAATATTGATTCGCGAACCTCAGCTATTTTTACGATTTTTTTTTATCTTACCATTTTGCTACAAAGAATAAAAACACTGTTGAAATGCATAAAAAGTATTATATTAATATTATCCGTTTAAACACACTGATGATCGCTTTTTAAAAGCTGTATAAAATAATGCACTTACCCATATAAACTTAAATAATATGAGAATTTATATGCAAATCATAATAGGCGTCTTATGTTAAACTGATTGACGAAATAATCTGAATATGAGCTAACATATCAAATTGTCTTGAAATATAATAGAAAAGCTATCAAAATTATTTAAAAATAATAGTTATATTAGTCCATAAGATACTACAATGAGGCAGATACAATCCAAAAGAGTCGGATTTGTCTCTAGTAATCCAAATTTCTAAAAATGTATAAATCATGTACATATTAATAGACGTACGTTAAGTACATAAACTAAATATTGCTCATGCTTATGAAAAGTTAATATACTTTTAATAATATTTTTATATGTTGAAACAAGAATATTAAATTTCAAGCAAATATAACGGATTTCTTTCTCATATTATGCAAATAATTACATGTAAATGTGGATAATTACATGCGTGGGGAAATAGCTTCGTCTAAGGCCCTAAATAAGTACCAGTTCCTATATTTATCAATGTTGAACAATGTTTTGGACACCATATATTTCTCTAACGGATGAACCATGGATTTAAAAAAGGAGTTAAAACTTCATATTAGGAAAGCGCCAATACCGTTTGAGACAATCATTTAGGTGGCGCTGGGATAAGTTAAGTAGTCCTGCATTGTATGCATTTCTATAGCGAAAGACCTAAAATATGTATTTAAACTGTCAATTTTGTAAAAATAAATTATCAGCCCAATGCAAAGTAGAACTGAAACAATAAAGAATATTCCTGCGCATTCAACATTATTTTACTTTTCAATTTATTTTTATCTCCATATATTCTGTACTCCATCCTACAACTATAAGAAAATACGGGTTAATTATATACATAATTAGGGAAACCTTAATTTAAGTATAATCAAAAATACATATACTAAATACTACGCCTTTCTCTCGTATCAACTAACAATAGCAGCTACTTTACTAACACTAGCGACACCTAGATATAATTCTCAAATCATTGTGGTATTTTTAAACATTTCATCCATATGAGTTTTATCTCTTTCTTTCTAACTCCATGGGCCAACTAATATAACCTAACACGTAACCCTTTGGTAACACCTCGACCTTCAATAAAATTTTTTGCACCCACCGTTAAGTTTCGTAACACGATACACCAGAAAACAAACAATGTTCTTACACCAAGAGAAATATAAACAAAATCTTATCGGCTAACAAAAGAAGGGGGTGTCCTTGAAAGGATGAAACGGTTACTTCAAGGACACTGAACGGAAACTATTGATTGAGTGAGAATTTCCGAGATGTTCTTTAGCTTTAAGAAGGAAAGAGATTGCACACACGGAATATCTAAGTTCAGAGCATAGTCCGGATTTCTGAAGAGCTTTTAATTCCATCAGCCTAAAAAGTTTTCAGCAGAATTTTGAAAGATAGCGTAGAAAACACTTTTCTAAGATAAATAAGATCATATGAATCTTGTTACTTGGAAGGATTAGGACATGAAAAAAATATAAAAATGAATATAAAAGTATTCGCGTTAGGTTGCATGTATCCCATTAGCGTAATGGATACAATTATTAATGAATTTTAAATTGGAAGAAATTGCGATTATTGCAATCGCAGGAAAACTAACTTTTCTTCATTTTTTACCAAACTAGGATAATATTTTGAACGAATACTAAATTTATTATACCTTAAATTAAACTATTATAATACCTTTAAATTATTATTTCTTTACAATGCATATTATTGTATGAGAAAAATATATTTAAAAGGGGTTGAAAATCGACAGATCCACACGTTTCGGTCACTCTAGCATACGAATCCACCATTTTTACCCTGACGTTTGTGTGCATGTGTGTGCTTGTGGGGGGAGATGTATACGCAATGTATTCATTCATTCTAACTCAAATTATTCCGACGAAATTTTTCGATATTTGGTACGTGAGTCCACTTGTGGGTATCCCAAATCGTACTAAAATCTTATCAATTATCCTTGTAATTGATAAGATTTTGGTACCATTTGGGAAAATAGAATCGGCTATCTTTTAATTTCAAAAATGGCCTGCAAAAACCGAAAAGAAAAATTAAATCTGCAATAAAGAATTAAACACGCTTAAATGTTTGAACTAATTGTTTGTTTCATACGTAATTTTTCATGATAAAAATTATAAGACCAACCCTATTACTCAATGATAAACAACTCTTGATATATTTTAACACTTTTATTTTATTTTAATTATTTCATTTAGCGAGATGGCGACATTTTATAATGCGTTAGGTCGCCCAATGATAAAGTAAATGTTTTAAAACAGTTAACTGGATATAATTTCAAATAAGTATCTATTTCACACGCTATTTTGGGTAATGGAAATTTAAATCAATGTATTACGGAGGGAATAAAAAAAAAATCTGATGTGGGCAACACATGACTTTCCTTATATAATGTAATGAATTTACTACGTTTACAGTAAAAAAATAGGTTTTTCTTATAGTAGATACTAATATTCTTTCCAAGATATTGAATTTTCGACAATTAGTCGTCATTTTCATCGATTTAGTGTCATTTTCATCCATTTAGCGAGATTTTCGTTAATTTGGCAACATTTCAAAAAGTCGCCAAGTTGGCGACATTCCGCCAAAATCTCGTTAAGCGTTATGGATGAAGAAATAAGTTATTCTTACAGCAGACAAATGACTATTGGCGTTCAAATAAAAAAGTATTACTCAAAGTATCTTTTTCCATGAATGGAACGAGCTAGATCCACGAGAATGATGTCACCCAATTTATCGTATGGTATTACATATGAAAAGTGAACATGTTTCTCAATAGGAATTATTTTTTTTTATTTTATATGACTTTTTGATAATTTTTTTGAAAAATGTGCAATATCTCGAGAACGGTTTGTGTTAGCGTTCTAAAATTTATGCCAATCGTTTTCTAATAAAAAATTACATAAGAAATGTCTATTTGCGTAACTTTATTCGTGGTTTTGATTTTTTGACGTATTCGAAAATTTAGGGGGGTTCTGAGCATTCGATTGCGTATAAAAACAATAGGCTTCCAGTGTCTACGGATTGTGAATTTTGTACTAAATTTGGTTCGAATCGGTCCATTCGTTCGTCAGTTATCGTCTCCACAGACTCACTGACACACACACACACACACACACACACACAGACATCACTTTAAAAATGTTTGATTCGTGATCAGGGATGCTTGAAACGTGCTCTCACGTCGAAAACTCGAATTCGAATTTTCGACCCCGTCACAATACTTTCCTTATACATTATGTATATAAGGAAAGTAAAAATTAAAGCAAAAGTCACGTGTTGCGCATATAAATTTTATTTCAGATATTTAAAATTTTTCAATTATTATTATTTATTTTTACATAACACAGAGGCCTCCAAATTAAGACTTATACTCGTATAAAAATATAATAACACAACCCACGAATGAAAGACATACACTCTGCCATTCCGGAACCCTTCCTAAGAATAAAAATCTTCGGATTCAAGTCCGAGAAATCGCAGAATTTTCAGTGACTTTGTGCGTGACACCACCACAGTTTGCTGGAGGTCACTTTGCCAGTTATTGATCGCCAATTGAAGAAACAGTAGAGTGGATGCGTGTTGTATCTTCGCGCGAGGAGCGATCCGCTCATCTTTTAACACTGTTGGAGTCAATTTTTTATTTATTTAAGAGGGAGCATTTTATAGGTCAAGAAAGTCAAACAGATATTGTTAGCACCAAGTCAATTACATCGTTCGGCAAACGGGACAAAGCATCCACTAAAACTGATAATGGCAATCAGATGGGTATGGGTAATTCACTATTTACTCTAGAGTATCATTTGCGATATTTTTGCTTTCCAAAGCATAAATTCGAGTTTTCAGGCATTCGCATGTTTTGAGGTACCCCAGAACATAAAATTCACTGTATTTAAAGTAACGTCTCCCTGTGTGTGTGTGTGTGTGTCGACTCTAGATCAAGATCATTTTCCGATTTTTATGAAAATTGGTATGCACGTAGATTTTGCTATTTTTGGTTTGATTTACTCGGGCGCTTATTATAGACTTTGGCACAAATTGGCAATACATAAGTTATCATTTTCAAAATGACGTGCAGATACTAAAATTAAATTACAAAAAGAAAGAAAAAAAAATCGCCGGTGGCCAAAGTTTAATGTAGCTAAAATGGTTTTGCGTGAATAACGCCTTGTTAAAGTCAAGATAGTTGTAAACATTAAAATATCGAAATTATAATCACTATATTAACCACTCCCGGCTCTTCCAAACTGTCCCCAGAGCATGGGCAGGTTAAATATGTGGGTCCGTAAGTCCTTGGGAGAGGTTGGTGGTAGCAGAAGGAGGGTACGGTCTCTGTGGATGCCCCTACCACTGGGTTCTGGTCTAAATTAGGTGGCACTTTCCAGCCGTTTAAACAGATACCTTACACCTTCGGGTTGGTCGGACGGTCTAGGTCGAAAATCAAGTAAAGTGAGCAAAGAAATTATAACACTATATTTTAAATACTAAGAACGCGATCTGAAATTCAATTGCATATCCTCGTAGGGTTATCAAAGAGCTACACATTACTCATACCACATTAAAATAAACTGCTGCTTCTAAGACAAACTGGTCATATAGATATAACTAAAATATCGAAATTAGAACCACCTCTTCAAAATAGTTAAAAACTCATCAAACTCATTCCTCTTTTGGACTTCGGGTTTGTTGGTTCTCTTGCACTGACGAAGGGGACCCAGCGTATCCTCGAAACAGTTGTATGCTGCATTATTGTGCTATGTGTGCTTTTATACGTTGCTCAAGCTTTTCTTATCAAAATTGTTATGTTACTTACAGTAGAATAAAATCAAAATTATTACTGTTAAATGAAATTCATTAAATGCCAACTTTTCTTTACATTTCTTAATATCGATTTATGAATCACGTTTAAGTATGTTCTGTTATTTGTGCAAAAAATTGTATTTTATTCATTTTTAAGGGGATGGTGGACGTTGAATTTTTTTTTAATTTATTTATTGACTTAGAAACGTGAAAATTTGTATACATATTCCTCTCAACATTATTATGTACAATACCATTAAAAATTTTTTTCAATTTTGTTATAATTTTGTATTTTTTTGTTAATTTAATTTTTTTAACGAAACTTTGAAAATGCTCCTTGCGTGTCACTTGTTCACATTTTTGATTAAAATTACATTATGATCACTCAAAAACACATTATGAACAAATTTGGGTATTCATTTCTAAATCCATTAGAAAGCTAATTTTTTAAAAATATGTTTCTGCATTAAAACTTAATTTTCATCATTTAATTAGGTTCTTATTCACTTTTAATTACCTTAATAAAGTCCAATTACAAAATGCATACCCAGTTTCATTAAAAAAAGCATGAGAGGTGTACTCTTGCCAAATTTCATGCATCCCAGACAAAAATTAAGACGCATGGAGCATTTTAAAAATGTAAAACCTTTGAAAATTCCGTTTCGAAAAAAATGCATTTAACCTTTTGCTTACGGGTGGAACAGCGTCCATCCCAAACGAAGAACCTCCCCAAAAGACAGGTATTTGACATACCCTATCCCAAACAGCTCGACCCCCCCCCCCCCTTTGCAGGCATTGGCCTGCTGCAGCAGGTGCAATGTTTCTGTCGGCGATTTCCATGGACGCCAATGCCTGCAAAGGGGGTCGAACTGTTTGGGATAGGGTATGTCAAATACCTGTCTTTTGGGGAGGTTCTTCGTTTGGGATTGACGCTGGCCCACCCGTAAGCAAATGTTAAATGTATAAAATAATGTTATATAATTAAAACATTTTTTAGTCGATTTTTACTCATTTCAACGTCCACCGTCCCCTTAATTGTCTATTTTCATGAGTTCAACAATGGGTTCTCTTGCCCTGACGAGAAGGATGCGGCGTATCCTCGAAACAACTGTATGCTGCATTATATCGCTATTTATGCTTATATACGTTGATCAAGTTTTCCTCATCCTTCAACACTAACGCGTTAGTTTGTAAAAATTATTTACAACCCTTTTTAAAGGCCATACGCATGGTTGCACTTCTTTCTCAATATCATCACACAAACTCTATATAAACTTTGACATTCCTAATGTACAACGTCACGGTAGATGAAAACGCGTAAATAGTCTTCCATGGCAACGGTAAAGAGCAAAGGAGCAAAATTAAAATAAATTTGCAAATGAAATAAGCGCATATAGACGCGCTTTCACTGTGTGCTAATAAATAAAATTGGAAATACTGCCTTTTAATAAATGAGCCGCACGCAGAGCGATCAACAGAATCAGGTTCCGTTTATTTCTGTCTTTTGTGAATGCCAATCTAACTTAGGAAATGTTTTTAAAATAAATATGTTTGATATAAGCAAACAAAATATAGTACTGTAATGAATGAATTGTGACAATGTTAAACTGAGAGAAATGCATTCTTCAAATGAATCAGAAATTCAAGATTAAATGTTACGCTGTCATACCTCTGAATTTCGACACCGGTGCTCTACCGACTAGGTTGCTCCGAAGTGAACTGACATTCTCCTCCTCCTAGTTTAAGGCCACGAATTGTTATCCATAAAACAGACAGACAGACAGAATGAACAAAGTCATAAATACTTTTCAACTATGTTGAAAATTGTTAAAAAACCGTTTTTTAAATTACTTATTGAGAAAAAGCCCAGCTGCGGGCATCGTGGGAAGTTACACAATAATTTAATACAAAATTGATATTTTAAATTATATAACATAATTTGGTTAAAAATACGACAATAAATCGTATAAGCGTAAAGAGGCCACAGAGAAAAAACAAAACGAAATTCTGATTTCGTAAATCTTGTTACGAGTTGTTACGAGGATATGCCGAACAGAATCTTGTTACGAGGGTATGCCGAACACTTAACTTCTTCAGAATTTTGATTCTTACAGCTTATCTAGGATTTTCAGGCACTTTAAGATTTTATTTAATAAAAGGAGGCAAATCTTCGATACAGCTTTCTGTTTATTTACTCTGAATGTCGATACCCCCCCCCCCCCCCCCAGAGAATGCTGAAAAATAATGATTGAAAAAATGATTTTAGTATGATAAAGCTGTGGTTTTATTTCGAAAGATTGCAATCTAGTGCATAGTACGTACGAGCACGTTACCCCCTCCCCCCCCCCCCTAAAAAAAATCACGATGTTGCCCCTACATACATTTTATGATGTATAGGGAAAGTATTGTGAAGGAGTTGAAAATGCGAAGTCAAGTTTTCGTCGAAAAAGCGCGTTTTAAGCGTCCATAAACTCGAATACAACGTTTCAGAGGTGATGTCTGTGTGTGTATGTTAGCGTGCATATGTGTCTGTGAACGCGATACCTCACGAACGCAAAAAAAGCGTTTCCAAAATAATTTCATACGATTAGTGAATACTGGAACTCTATTGATTTTAAACGCAACGGATTGTTAGCCCCCCCCCCCCCTCCCAATTTTCGAATGAATTTTTTAAAAAATCATTAAAAATTAACAACTTTTAATAATGACTAAAAATTATCCATTTCTTACGTAGTTTTTAATTAGAAAACGATTAACGCAAACTGTAGAACGCTAGCATGAACCGTTCACGAGATATTACCAATTTTATAAATAAATTTATTAAAAAATGTAAAATTAAAAAAAGTAATAAATATCTTTACATATGCTCAGGTTCCATATGCAATATTATGCAACATCATTCTCGTGAATCTAGTTAGATTCATTCAAAGAGAGAGGACATTTTTTGCAATAGCTTTGTATTTTGACGCCTAAGAATCCGCCAATAGTCATTTATTTCATGCAATTGATATTAATAAAATGTCAATTGCATTTTGATAAGGATTTTGCACTAAGTTATTATGTTTGGCCTCATAAGTTGCAAAAAGCGTCTAATTTCTATTTATGTGGGGGTTAATTCAATGCCAAAAACATTGTACCGTGAATTTTGTACATTTATGTGGAGTTGCAAAGACGGGAAAAACCCGGTTTGTTCCCGGGAATAAACCGGATTTTTTTTTTTTTATGGGCATTTTGAAAGAACTGAGAATTTTGAAAAGTTTCCAAAACGTGGGAATTTTTAGTCATTGTATTTCGTATTATATATATAATATATATATATATATATATATATATATATATATATATATATATATAAATGAAAGATTTTAATCGTAAATTATGCATAAACTACTGTATGAACAAAAAAAACCATCTCTAGCATATCTGTTACAAATGAGTAACTATAGACCAAGGCTAAGGATAAAAATAGAAGGTAACATATCACTACAATGGAAAGGGGGATGAGAAGAATATTAGGATACAAAATTCACAATTAAAAGTATATAAATATAAATAAAAATAAAAAGAAAACACGGCAAAAATGAGAAAAGGCAATAATAATTAGCTCAAGATAAAAGATTAAGACATAGAGAACAAACAATCAATTGAAACTCCACAAAAAATGGCGGTTAGTTCGAAATTGCATTCTCATCAGGACAGCCATACAATTCGAATTAAAACCGATAGAATAGCCAGTTTCTGACAATGGCGATAGTATTTAACTATAGACACCATTGGAACTGGCTAGTGGAAGGAGAAAAATAAATCTATTGAATTACAAATCAGAAAGATAATACCTCCTCGAACAGAAATATGAACTCACAAGCATTGTTACCACGTGTAAGTTGAACAAGCGACTGAGCATTTCACCTCACTTCGTCAATGCGAGTGGGCACCGGAATGAATACCTGTGAACGATACATAATATGTATGGAGGTTTTCAAAAATAGTAATCAGTATAGGACTCAGGACAAGTGAAAAATAGTCATTCGAAAATAGTAAACAATATTAGACTCAGGCCAAGTGGTAAGTTAGGTGATAAGAATGGGTGAATTCTCAAAAATGAGTTATCCAATCAAAGATAAATAATGCATGTGTAAAATTATTACGTGGTATATTTGAAATTATTAATAATATTATTTACAAATACTTCCGGATATTGGTAATTTTGACAAATGCGTTTAAGATTATTGATGTGGAGAAAGTGAAACCGAGGATCAGAAAGTCGATGTATTCGAAATAGCTGGTTTAAAATGATGTTTCTAAACAATTGAATAGAATTACAAGAATGGTATGATAGCAGCTTAATGATAGTGAAGTTGTAAGAATCTTTTTTATCATATATATATATATATATATATATATATATATATATATATATATGACCCCCAAACTAATATTTATTTTTTTGCATCATTCGGAATTGCAAATAACTGAAGCATGGAAAATTGGGATAAATTTGTTAGATCCAAGAACAATATTTCAATTATGTGACCTTTTCTTATTATATATAAAATTAAAAATTAAAATTAATTCCACAAGTAAATTGTAACTTAATTTGGAAATATTTTAAAAGTAAAAACAGCCCGAACGAAGAAATACTTATTACGAAATGAAATAATCATTCATTCGTATTTATTTAATATCAAACGATAATAAAGTATATCTATATTAGTCCCAATAGTATCTGAATAATTGTGTGACCCATATAATTAGCCCATTTTCAACAAAATGTTTGTAATTTCAAATTCTCAAGAATTGTATTTCAATAGACTTCATCAGTAAACTAATACAAAGATTTAGTAAATGCATCTAAATGGCGACCCATCATTAAGGTTTAAACAACGTAATTTGCCACAGTATACAAGAAACAAGTCAGTTTGTTTCTTCCCATCAAAGTTTCCAATACTTCCAAAATTCTCGGTTTATATCCGCAAAATTCCCATTTTTTTTGCAACTCGACATTTATTTCATTGTGAATGAAGTAGAGCCATCGCATTAAGAAGAGAGTCATCTGCTGCCCACAGAGATTTTTGCTTTCCTTATATACATAATGTATAAGGAAAGTATTGTGACGGGGTCGAAAATTCGAATTCGAGTTTTCGACGGGAGAGCACGTTTCAAGCATCCCTGATCACGAATCAAACATTTTTGAAGTGATGTCTGTGTGTGTGTGTCAGTGAGTCTGTGGATACGATATCTCACGAACGAATGGAGCGATTCGAATGAAATTTGGTACAAAAATCACAATCCGTGAATACTGGAAGTCTATTGTTTTTAAACTAAATCGAATGTTCAGAACCCCCCTAAATTTTCGAGTGAAATTTTTAAAAAATCATCAAAAAATCAAAACCTTTCATAAAGTTACGCAAATAGACATTTCTTACGTAATTTTTCCTTAGAAAACGATTTGACATAAACTTTAGAACGCTAGCATGAACCGTTTTCGAGATATTTCACATTTTTCAAATAAATTTATCAAAAAATCCCATAAATTAAAAAAATATATATTAACTGTTGAGAAACATGTTAACTTTTCATATGTAATATCATGCGATAGATTGGGTGACATCATTCTCGTGGATCTAGTTCGTTCCATTCATAAGAAAAGATATTTTGAGTAATACTTTTGCATTTGAAAGCCAATAGTCATTTATCTGCTATATGAATAACTTGTTTCTCCGTCCATAACGCTTGGCGAGATTTTGGCGACGAATTTGGCGGGATGTCGCCAACGTGGCGACTTTTTAAATGTTGCCAAATTAACGAAAATCTCACCAAATTGATAAAAAAAATGACGCTAAATCAATGAAAATGACGACTAATTGACGAAAATTCAATGTATTGGAAAGGATATAAGTATCTACTATAAGAATAACCTATTTTTTTACTATAAAAGTAGTAAATCCATTGATTATATAAGGAAAGTCATGTGCTGCCCACATCAGATTTTTTTTCTTTTCCGTATGACATTGTATAAAGTTTGGTTTCTATCCGTTGACTGCTTTCGGAGACTAAGGATCAGCGACCGACCGATCTACAAATGGAGGATATGGATTTTAGAATTTCAATTTTACTAGAAAATGTTTTTGACAATAAAACAGTTGAGGAATATACTTAATTTCGCCAGTCATTAAACGACCTTTCAAAACAATCATTATATCCGACAGCAACCCATCCACTTTATTTCGGGCATATAGGCAATTAAAACTTTCCAAGCTGACGCCAAGGAAATTACGCCACACTAAACTGATACCTTCAAAACAAACTTCTAATCAAAGTTTGATAAATACCTTTTAAGAACGGATAATTTATCTTGGTTTAGAATCTGATAATGAAAAGACTTAAAATTAAACATACTTTCAGAAGTGGTTTCTAGTCTTATTTCAGAATGTGATTTTTCGTTTAAATTCCTAGGATGTGATGTTCCGTATTTGTTCCTGGTAAAGTTCTTAAGCACCCTAATGACTTTGCAAGGAAAGAAAGACCAGTGCATGTATACGTTAGGTCTACCTACAGGGTGGTCCAAAAGGTCAAACTTTAAGGGTAGGTCAGGCGTACAAAAACAAGCCCGTTTTGCATAGGACATGTGGCTGCAAACGCCCACCGTGGGGTACTACAGATGCAGGAAGAAGCGAAAAGAAAGGAATGTAGCTAATACAACACACGTTTATTAGACATAACAATTATAAGTATCAATTACAATTGTTTATCTCAGTATTAAAATAGGTGTTCAACGTTCTTGCCCTCCGCAGAACGTCTGGCATCGAGACGTATGGATTGACGAAAGCGTTCAAAAATGCCATGACGCTCGCGGACATGTGCTGGTTGCTGCCTCAATGACTCTAGCGACAAAGTCATCGTCAGACGTTACAAGGACTCGTAAACAAGACAATTTAGGTAAACCCATAGGAATAAATCAATGGGAGATAAGTCGGGGGACTGTGGTGGCCAACTGACGGGTTCTTCCCGGTCGATCCATCTTGCAGGAAAGATCCTACTGAGATAGTCCTGCACATCTTGGTTGAAACATACACAGTTGCGGATGGCAAAAAATTTAAATACCTATTTTAATACTATGAAAAACGATTGTAATGGATGCTTGTAATTGTTATGTCTGATAAACGTGTTATTCGCAGTCCTTCCTTTTGTTTCTTTCTGCATCTGTAGTACCCCACGGTGGCGATTGCAGCCACATGTACTTATGCAAAACGGGCTTGTTTTTGTATGCCTGACCTACCCTTAAATTTTGTCTAAAACCTTTTGGTAGCAATAAAGCAACCATGCCCAATCGAATAAAAGTGATTGCAGAGCCCCCAGCGAAGAATGTGGCAACAAAGCAATATAGACAAGTACACTTGCGGACCTTTCTTTACAAAGTTAATGGGCTGTTTAAGGACTTTCCTAGGAACACTGAATAATAAATAATCTAAAATTGAAATATTAACCACTTTAGAATAAAAGTCTTTATTTGATCGCACTAAAAGACGTTAAGAACATATAACAAGCCTGATTGCTATTGCTTTAGGACGGAAAGCGTCCTTCATCAGAAGCATATGATAGGAAAAATATATTTTGGGCTTCTTATACCCAGCTAAAAAAAAAAAAAAAAAAAAAAAAAAAAAAAAAAAAAAAAAAAAACCGAACAAAATCCGCATATCATTAATTGGTCAAATTACGCGAGGAAAAACATGAGAAAATATTATAATTGACAAAGCAGAAATAAAATACAAAATTAGATGTTAATAATACATTTAGATGGTTAAAAATGCAGACAATGATTTTACCTTCAAGAAATCAAGAATGAGACGCCATGCGTACAGGGTCATAATTACAGATATAAATATAATATAAATACAATATATTAAAAATATAATTAAAGTAAAGATTCAGAAAGCAATATATTACGCTGAATCTTACAATTAGTTACAGGAGAGGTTTTGTCGAAAATCGGGACAAAATTATCATGGATAACAGTTTAGGATAATTTTAGTACAAATTTTATTATTTTTAATGTCACGGGCTAGTTCAGATAATCTAATGCCAACAGCTCATTATTTGTACTGCCAATATAGAATTTATAACTATTTTCAGGGGGGAGGGGGTAATGGGGATAACGTAAACCACAGCCTGATTCAAAATATTACTTACTTGTGTGGATAGGACAAAGAATAGGAGCACCAGTAGAACGGGCAAGTTTAAAATTAAATTCCGAGACAAAACTGAATAAGAAGGTGGAAGACCTTAGAATTGCAAGGAAGACAGGATTTGAAATGCAGAGTGTCGGGACAAACGCAGATTTCGGATAAATTTAAAACGGTATACTATAGAAAATTGGATAAATAAACTCAAAAGAATTCGTAGCCACGGTTACAGATAAAGTTAATTTCGTCACGCAAACTGTCAATAGAAGAACCTAAATTAAAGACACGATTAAAACAGGCAATAACAAGAAAGATCAATCATGCTTAAAGCACTGATTATGAAACACTTTCCAACTTCAATGCAATTTTATGTAAACATCTCTAAAATGCAATACATTCTTAAGTAATATTTTAAAACTTATCACAATGCTACATTAATTTATTATATTTGAAAACTTAAACCTTCATAAAAAAAAAAATGAACTTCATTCAAATGACGGCATTGAAATATAAATTGCCTGGTTTAAACATCTCTAAAATGCGATACATGCCTCGGTAATATTTTTAAAATCATCATAATACTACAATAATTTATTATATTTGAAAACTTCATCGAAAACAACTGACATTCATTCAAATGACGTCATAGAAAAAATAACACGCTTGGCTCTCTCTATAAAAGCAGCATTTCATTCATAAACATTTTCCCATTCATATCATTCATCACAATACTATAATAATTTATTTTATTTAAAAACTTAAGACCATGGAGCTACAAGTAATTAAACTCTATGCTTAAAACTTCATCGACAAAAATCGTCCTTCTCTGTAAAATCAATGAATATTTCATTCATATCAGCTATGCAGACTCCATGAGCTAAATACTTTTGCGTTAAAAAAATACAGTAATTCTTCTACAACTCATCCTACATATTTTGTTGTTTACATTTTACATAAGTGAAAAATAGGCTTCGTTGTAGAAATAATCAAATTTGGATGATCATTTAAACTCAAATATATTGTCAATGCGTTGTTTCAGTATGTAGATGCACAGAATTTAAGCAAAAATAAAGCGGTTTTAGGACGAATACAACACTCAATATGAATTAAAAAAAACTTTAAAAATCACGATTTTAAGACAAGATGGATGCCATATTATATTTTGAAGTGGGTCACGTGATCTTTATATATCATGGTCACGTGATCGCTTCATATAAGAGGTGTAATTATTATTTTAATTTTTATTTAAAAAACTACTGAATATATTTTGCTGAAATTTTTTTTATATATTTTATGGAATAATTTGAATACTACCTAAAATTTTCGAAGCAATTTGTGAATTTTAAATCCGCTTAAAAAATGTTTGAAAAATTAGGTCCCATAGGGCTCAATGTATTTCATTTTTTCAACCCGGGTTCAATCCAAAACTAATTGGTTGATATTATTCATTTACATTCCCATAGGTCCTACAGACCGTCTGAACAACATACTAAAATTTCATTTTGATTAAGTCATTTTTACGGCAGTTATCGTGCTAGCGGACAGACAGACAGAATGAACAAAGTCATAAACACTTTTCAACTTTGTTGTAAAGTGCTAAAAAGCTTAATATATATTTTCTTGTCATATGTCTCTGATGAGGGGCGTTTTACGTCCGAAAGCGCCCAGATTTGTAATATGTTTTTAATGCCTTTTACTGCAATCCAATGAAGACTTTTAGCCTAAAGTGTTTTATATTTAAAATTTAAATTTTAGACGTGCTAGCTTAATGTAATTACATAAATGAACAGTATCATTATCTAAAAGTCTCTCATGCAAACTACCCAAGATATCAAACAAGGAATAAACTCTAAAACTGCCACCGAAACAATTTACACGAGGAAGAACGTTACTTAAGAAAATTCCGCCATGAAAGTCATTATTAAACCACCTTTCAAAACAAACAACCCGCTGAAAACTCATCCCCCTTTTATTTAGACCATAGGCAATTAAAACTTTTCAAGCTGTTCGCCGTAATTACGCTACAGTAGACTCGCAGCCCCCCTTCAAAATAAGCTGGGCTTCCAAAAATTTGATAAATGAAATACCTTCCACATCGGACAATTTACTTTGGTTTATGGTCTGATGTTGAAAAGAATTTTGCACCTATCACGGAAATATTATCTGAAAAGAGCTTTTCAAGGGTATGTCATATTTAGAGGTTTTAGGAATGCTGAAGAAAAGAGTTGATTGTGCATTTGAAAACCTGTGGAGTGGATATAGTTTGAGTTAATAGAAAAAGAAGGAATTACAACAAGAAATTTATGAAGGCGATAGTGGTAAATGATGCGTACATTTACTTCATTTTCGGCTGAACCATTGAGCATTTTTATTCTTTTGTGCATACTTATTTCGTACAGTGATAGGAATTCTCGGAAAAAGGGAAATGACATCTCCAGAATCGAAAGTGGAAATCCAACGTCATACCCCTCCCCTTTTAAAATTCGATTCTGAATCCATATTAGTCAGCATTTAAGCTCTATCTATTACTAATCCTGAGAAATACATAGTGCAATGACAATGTGAATGTTTATATCGGCAGTGATATTTCTAGAAATCGGAAGTGAAAAACCTTAGTGAGTCACATACCCCGAATATGTGTCCATATCAGTCCTTATCTAAGTTTATTTAGAGCCAAACCTAAAAAATGCACGTTTCCAGGAAAATTTTTTAACTGAATATGGAAAAAGAATAGGAAGTAGATATTTTTGGTGAACCACCCTATCTCCTCAGGAATTTAATATTGGATCCATATTAGCTTTCATTTAAGCTCTATTTATCGCCAATGTTGAAAAATAGATCATGAAAGGAAAGTGAAATTTTTTGAACTGGAAGTGGAAATCCTTAGTGAACCCTTATTTCATGTTTCGGAATTCGATCCAGAGCCGTCATCATCTAAGCTTTATCTACAGCAAATCCTGAAAAATAGTGTTTTTTTTCCTTTGTAAAATCAAAGGCATGACAAAATTTTTCCCATCAATAACATAACATAACATTTGTATAACATTAAGTGAAAAGTATGGGTTACGGAATTTCCATTTAAAAAACAAAAGATAATTCCACACAAAATACCTATTATAAATAAACTAGAAAATTTACACAATGCTGTCTGAAAGACAGAAATTCATTTTATCCAGAATGTCAATATCACTCTAAATTTATTTACTATATTCCAACTACAGATATATATTCTGGCGTGTTTGAAAGTAATGTTTTATGAACGTATTACTTGGAAAGCTTTATTATGCACCTCATCCTACAATGCAAATTTTCTAAATCTTTACATCCTGTTACAATTTAAAATGTGTCACTTTAATGCAGGTATTACTTTCCCCACAATAGAGGGTAAGGAATGTATTGGAAATGTATTGGAATGTATTGGATAATGTATAAGGAATGTATTGGAATCGTGTCGAAAATCGCAACTCGAGTTTTCGACGAATCTACACGTTTCGAGACCTGTAGAACACGAAGAAACTATTTTTAGCGTGACACTTGTACTATCTGTCTCTGTGTGTGCCTGTGCAATTTATGTATCCACTCTAACTTAAAATATAACTGACCAAATTTCATAAAATTTTATAGGTGAATTTTCACTAGTGTTGATTAGATTTTGGTACGATTCGGGATAAAAGAACCTGCCTTTTTTGAGAAATAGGCCGCAAAAATTGCATATATTATTCACTCTAGCTAAAAAAAAAACTAATTGATCAAATTTTACAAAATTCGGTAGATAAGTCACTTGCAGGTTACACCGGTGTTGATTAGATTTTAGTACGATTAAAAAAAAACCCTGCCTTTTTTTAAGAAATGGATTGCAAAAATCGCCCATATCTAAAATAAAAGACTACGTATATGCTCGTTTACGTACTATTATTTCGTTGTAAAAGAAGCAAATTCATGTGATGCTCACATCAGATTTTTGATAAAACGGTACACAAACGTTGTAACATGACAAGCTTTATAAATCCCAGGTCCTTAAAAACACGCCCATGCGAAAAAAAAAATTCCATAACATATTTATTCGAAAACCGCAAAACTGTCTTTCAGCACATACCTGAAAATTAATATAACTTTAAACAAAAGAAGAGGGGGAACTTTCAGAGAATTAAAGGATGTTATTTTAATTTCTGCAGAAACTTTATTCGGAAAGTCTCGATGAGTTTGCTTTATGAGAACAAAAGGGAAAAAATGAAAGCAATTAATTTCTGACGCTTGCGTTGGAAATAAGTTCGCAAAGCAAGGTACATGCAACTTCGTCATTCTTGGCTGCGCATAATAATTTATTTTACGAGAATGTTATTTTAATTATAGGTTCAGAGTTCTCCCATTTATAAATATAGAGGACGGAAATTATGACTTTTTTTTTTTTTATCATCATATGTTTAATTAACAAGCCTTTGCGAATATTGAATTGTATGACAAGTGAATCTTTATGTATGCTAGCTTCCATATATAAACTGTTCTGGAGTTAGGTAAACAAAGCTTATAAGAACGAAGTCTGATGACTTTAACTTTCAGACTGATTCTAGAAATTCAAAACTTCGCTGAAAGTAAATTAGAAAGCTCCTAAAATGGTATGCACATTCAGAGTGCTTCAAAAAGATTGCACGACAAAATATCTCTCGAACGATAAGTCGTACATCAATGGTTCCAGTTTAAGAAATGTTTTATTTAAGGCAGACTATCACCATATGCAAAATTTGATCGTGGGATATATTTTAGTAAAAAAGTATACAATGCAACATACTGACGGCCCCCTAGAAAAAAAATTCCAATTATAAAAATATTTTCCATAGCCCGATTAGTCAAACAAAAAAAAATTCCATTATCATGTGATCAAAATTACCCAAGATATTATTCATTAAAGTCTTCGACAGACACTTGGAGACTGTATAAGACCCAGACCACACGACTGACTCGAAGGCTTACAGTAGCTTTTTGTGTGGCCGGCACACTTGGAGACTGTATAAAACTTTTTCTAAATGTAGTGTAAATTTTCGGAATGAAATTTTTTCTAACGAAATGGAATTTTTGTACAACCCCTAACATTTTCGTCGTTTCTTTTGATAGAGTTAATGTGGTTTAAGTCCTATAACTTCGACAATTACTTCACGGCCAATTTTGCATAGTGGAGAACCGATTTTATTTTCAAAATATCTTTAAATAAAGGAGGACCGATTTGCTCATTGGAACAACCTTTGTAAAGGGCCCGTATAAAAAAGTTAATTTTTTTTTAATACCAAGACGACATGTGTCACGTGACCCAGACTGCCTTATTCTAAAAGTCTATCTAATTTGAAGCATTTCTTAAATTGGAACCATAATCTTGCGACCCATCGTTCAAGAGATATTTAGTCGTCCAATTTTTCAAACATTAAATACTTCCATCCCGGACCGGCCTGATCTAAAAATTTTAAAAACAAAGTCCAAAACCGTTTAAGAGAAATCAATGTGACGGTTTTAAGCCCGTAGACAACGCCCGTGGTCTATGCCGGAACTCGTACAAACCTCAAGAGAACGACAAAAATATTCGATTTCTGTTCTAGAGTGCACAGAACGACAAATCTGTCGGGACCCCATTGCGATTTTACCAATACATTAACATGCATAGTATGAAAAATAAAAATACAGCACCCCTCTCGAGAAGGAAACAAATACTAAACTTCAATGAAGAGTAAAAGAATAAAGAACTCAAATATGAAAGATAGGCGAAAACGTCGTAAAATGCAACGAAATCAATACGGAACTCATTCCACAAGGGATTCCATTAAAAACGAATAGGAATATCTGTAAATGCTTCAAAATGAATGGCACTGTTGGTGTTGCGTTCCGGAAATAATAGTAGATTCGCTCGAATGATAAAGATCAGAGCGAATCATAGGAAATAAATTTAGAATTTCTGTAAAAACTTGATTTTATAAGTTTGGATAAAATATGTTAAGAATTTGTAAAATAAAGGGCATTTTAAAACAACTTATAGGAACAATTATTTTAGACCGAATTAACGTATCGTAAATTTGTCAAATAGCATGAATGACAACTGTTTAGTTTTAAATCGCACTGTATTTCTGAAAGATGCATATAGTCCATCTAAAGGAACGGAATATATTAAAACTACAAATCTCTACAGCCGGAGTTCCCATTGGACGTATTTATCATATACATACAACTGGGTGAGGCTGACTGACTGTCTGAATGATTAAATGATACTCACACAGTGCAAACTACTGAAGGCAAACTACCGAAATTTTGCATACATTTTAATTAACTAATTTGCATTTTAATTAACTAATTACAATTTGAATTAACTCTATTCTATGGGTGTACAATCAATCGTTCTTGACTTATAATTACAGCAGACAATTAAAAGTTTAATCGCAAACTTATATTATATAAACGCTACATTTATATATATAAAAAAAAAAACTGCGATTTTTCAGGGGGATCCTAATTTTGGGTGCTGCAGTAATTTATAATCAAACTCGGGAAATCAGGGTTGGGTTTCTACCAGGATAGTGAAAGAAACAGAAACAGGAAAGTATAAAACACCTTGACCCCTTTTCCAGGCAGTTCGCAATCTGATCGTCATTCTGATCGTCGAAAAGTTGGAGACAAATTGTTCTACTTTCATTTCAATTTTTGAATTGCGATACACGTAAGAAAGTAAAGCACTTTTTAAGATGCACTTTGATACAAATTTAAGCAGCTTTAAGGTCGTTAAAAACTAAATTAGGAATTAAGCAGATTTTTAGGATAGCAAGCAACCAGTACAATCAAACACTTTCCTACAAAAAACATACCACGTATGAAGTAAAGAAAGAGAGAAAAAAAAATTTCGTACTGTACATCGGTGCGTCTGCACTAATAACACTTTGATATTAAAATTTAATATTAAAAAGTATTTAAAAAAATTTTTAAATATTTTCTATTTAACATTTACATGATAGAAACATTCAAATACAAAAATTCTGGGATTGCACTAGGACAACCCGGGTTCGATTCCCAGCTCTGCCCAAACTGTCCACGTGTTCACGCGGAGTATGGGCAAGCTAAATATGTGGGTCCGTAAAGCCCCTATTACACGACAGTAATTTGGGACAACAAAATGTTTGCAAAACAGCTCAGACCGCAAATTTCGCCACAACATTTTAAGTTTAACTCGAAAATGTTGTTGAGGGAACGGCTGTGCGAAAATCGACAAATCAGAAGTGCGTAAATCCGAAACGCCACAGGTCACGTGCTTTCGAGTTATTTTATTTCTTACTTTAATGTCGACGAAGATGGTAGATAGACTGTTTTGGAATGCAGAAATGGAAGCCGATCTTATTAAACTTATTCGATCCAAACGGAACCTTTGCGATGTTAAGAGTACTCTTTACAGTAAGAGAACTCTAAAGCTTCCCCATTTGCTGCTTGGAGTGACGTCACTTTCGTTCTGTGTTGCGTGGAGTGATGTCACAAACGTTCCAAAGTTGCTTTGCAAACGGTTTGTTGTCCCAAATTACTGTCGTGTAATAGGGGCTTAAGTCCTTCCGAGAGGTTGGTAGTTGAAAGGAGGGCACGGTCCCTGTGGATGTCGCCCCCACTGGGTTCCGGTCTAAATTGGGTGGCACTTCACGGCCGTCCAAACAGACACCTTACACCTTCGAGTAGGTCGGACGGTCTGGGTTGTTGTTGAGATCCAGACCGTCCGACCTACCAGAAATGTGCAAGGTAACTGTTTGGACAGCTGGGAAGTGACACCTAATTTAGACCGGAACCCAGTGGGGGAGGCATCCACAGGGACCGTACCCTCCTTCCCCTACCACCAACCTCTCGGAAGGACTTACGGACCCACATGTTTAACGTGATCGTACTCCGCGTGAACACGGAGGCAGTTTTGGCAGTGGCTGGAATCGAACCCGGGCCTACCGAGTGCAACTCCAGCGCGCTAACCAATGGGCTACCGCGCCCCTGGACGGTCTGGGTTGAAGAAAGGAAGAGAAGAAAAAAAATACGAAAATCGGGGGAAAACAAGACAATACATTAATAAGTCAATGGGAAATATTTATTAATGAAGTAAGCATTAAACGCATTCGACGTACTGTATAAAAATTTACATACATATAAAAACATATTTTGCTGAAAATGACCCTACTTTCCAAAGACACGCATTTAACAATAACCCGCAACTACACACTTTAAAGTCATTAGCATCATCAAAAGATCTAAAATAAATGCATCAACGACACACAATAGAGACTGCAAGAAATCAATTTTACAGTTTCGAAATGTGCTTCTTGAAAAGCAGCGCTCGAAAGACACATTTGTGTGATTTAACGCAAAATAGCGAAGAGAAAATCCTAAAGCAAGAAGAAAAAACAAAGATTGATTTCGAATGCAATTCAAAATGAAAAGGCTGCAACTAAGAATAAGCATATAAATATATTCTTTTAATCGAGCTGCATGAGAAAATGGCATCAAAGTTCTATTTGCCAAGTTTGCACGCAATAAAGAAATCTGAAGTACAGCAACAAAAACTACATTTCCAAAGAATATTAGTGGTTCGATACAAGCCTTTCTCAATAAACTAACAAATTTCTATTTTGCAGCAAACCCATAGCAAAAATCTGATGTGAGTATTCCCGTACATAATGCGATGGTTTTACTTCTTCACCGCGAAAACATGACATACAAAATCCATGGCACAATGTTCTTAGAACTAAATTAACATCACATATATTGAATTTTGTAGTTTGGGGAAAATTACTAGTCCAGAAAAGTGACTTGTTATTGCTCACGTTATTACTGACTTTTTATTACTCACGTGTTATTACTCACGTGCACGTTATTACTCACCTGCTGCAGCAGGTGCTATGTTTCTGTCGGCGATTTCCTCAAACGCTGGCAGAATTTGATATTCGCACGTTGTTCTTCAAACGCCATTTCCATTTTTGACGAACACGAACGACTACAGTTCACTGACACGCATTGTCTGGAAAAACCCTGCAGTGCGAACCTGATTTTTTCTTTTCACATCTCGCGTCACATGTGCCTCTACGCCACGGTAAAATAGTTCCCCTCTCCTCCAATCAGGGTTGAAGATATCAGCACAGTCTCCGAACTTTTTGATCCTACCTTGTATTTAGCAGTATTGTAGATCTTTATTTTTTTTTATAGCTTATATTTTCAAAAATTTATTCAAAAAATCGGAGGTCTTCCAAACATTCGATTCAGTTTAAAATCAAGAGAGTTTAAGTATTCTCTGATTGTAATATTAGTACCAAATTATTTTCGAAATACTTTTGTTCGCGAGAAATTGTTCGCGAGATATGACGTCCACAAACTCACGGATATAATACATGCACACAGACATCCCCTCAAAAACGTTGGATTCGAGTTCAGAGATGCTTGAAACGTGCTCTTCGTTTAAAATTCGCACTCGAATTTTCGACCTCATCACAATACTTTATACATTTTACTATGTATGCAGGGACAAAGTAACAACTCATATCAACAGAACTGGAAATATAAACTTCAAGAAAATAAAGAAGGGGGGGGGGGGGCGACTCAGAAATAAATTTTCGAAAAAGCTCGAATTTCGCCCTGAAGACTACGAACAAATAAAAAACAGTTTCTAAAATATCGCAAAAAAAAAAATTGAAATATCGTGTCTACAAAACATGTATGCTTAAAAAACAGCATCACTATGTGAAATCAGTTGCAAAGCGAAAGAGTCTATTTCTCAGTTGAAAAATTTGGTTACTTACACATTTATTCGGAAGGGAAACATTTTAAACATTTATAGGACAGACAAGCAAAAGGATATATATTTCAATTTCACACTCCCATGTGTATGTGTTCTAGTGCTATGATGTACACAGCCAACCACACAAACACACACATAAAAAAAGAGAAAAAGAACACCTTTGATATCTCCCGTTCTAATTATCCAATCAGCACCGTTCAACTACCATTCTTCTTAGTTCAAAGAAATCTACTTGGGTGCCTACAGTTCCCTTATCCTACTTTGTCCCATACCAATTGTTTGAATAAAAAAAAGGGGGACAAGCTTTATTTAAACGTGATACTTTTGTGCTTCAATCAATTTGTTTCATCAAAAAATGTTTGAAAATGAAAATTTGTATTTCAGCGATAACTTTTCTGAACAGATAGCAACAGAAGTACAGGGTGATTATAATTAAAGTTGCGATTTTAAAACGCTGTAAAGTAAGAGCCACTGGTCAGAATGACCTGAAATTTGACATGAGTATACATTAAGCAATGTAATTTTGTTTGGCGAAGGAAAAAAATTCTTCAAAAATGTACCGATAGACGGCGCTGTATTTACCAAACACGGGATGTTGTTAGCCGAAAAAAACCAATAGTCAACTAAAGAAAACGACAATTTAATCAATATCACTTTATTTAATAATTGAATGAAACATCACGAAAACATGAAACAAAATCCTACGATATACGCAAGAAATGTCCAATATGCTGTCCACCGTACTTGGCTACGAGTTGGAATCGCAAAACAGCATATTCCACAACAGATATGAGGGTATCAGAGGTGATGCTGTAGATGTGGTGCGTAATGCGTGCTTTTAAGTAAGCTAAGTTCGTCGAACCTCCTGAGAGAAGTTAACGCACAGTCACCGTTCTGGTAGAAAAGTTTTACGAGCAAAGCACGACCCTTCAGTGACAGAGTCATGACAAGGCACTCAATGAGAACTGCATGTACTCCTCTTTTTATCCCAACTGTAATGTGAGGTGCGCAAGAACAGTCTTAATTAGCATACCTCCAGATTAGAGGTGTGCTTCCACGCGCGACCTAGCGGCTAATTTTTTCGTTCTTCGTCAAGCAAATTCAATGTTGGATTCATACATTGCCATTTATCGGTACGTTTTTGAAGTAATTTTTTTTTCGCCAAACAAAATTCCATTATTTCATGTATACTCATGTCAAATTTCAGGTCAATCTACCAGTAGTTCTTACTTTACAGCGTTTTAAAATCGCAACTTTAATTATAATCACCCTGTATATATAGATCTTAGAATATTATTTTTCATAACATATTTTCAGCTATATCGCACTGAAACATTTCTTTATCAAAATAGTTATTTCTTCAAGATTTATAATAGCAATGAAAATATGAGTCATAAAAAAAAAAAATTTAAAAAAAAATTATAATACTCCAATTTTCTAAAGTATCATAAACTGAGCATTTTTAAATCGCTAACTTCAAATAAATGTTTTTAAAATGTAGTCAGGATTCAATTAAAACTCGTATGATCTTTTTTTAATTTTGAATAAAAAAAAGTTACATTGTGAAAAAAATTATAACAAACCAATCTTTTTATAAATTACGCATTTTTAAACCTCTAATTATTAATTTTAAAGGAATTCCGACTACATTTCTAAAATATAATTTTTTTTTTAATTTAATCTTTTATTATTTGCCTTTTAGAAACTAATTTATTTTTAATTACACACCTTTTTTTCATTTCATTAGTTAAACAAGTTAGAAAAATTTCCATCACGGCACTGCTAAAGGCAGGCAAACAAATTAAGATATTGAGGGGGGGGGGGGATTCCGATCGTTTACTTCCAAGCTACGCAAAGGCTAGTCGAGGAGGCTATTATAGTTAGATGCCTATTTTAATATTCGAAGACGTTCTTGTAGTCGAAAGTACGTTTGACGTATTTCTACTGTTCGGCAAAGAAAACAGAGGCACGCTTTATAGTTAGGGAGGGAATGTTTCTTATCCGTTTCCAGGATAAGAGTACTTTGGTACATTCGGTGAACCGATTTTGAAAAATTGGCAGATGGCTATGCAGCTAATAGGCAATTCAAGGTATGGAGTAAGCACCCAATTTCCAAAACAGAACGAAAATACTCCATAATCCCAGTCAATTTATTAGCTGCAGCAGTAACGGCTCTCACAAAAAAGCAAGAATATTCGTTACGCCCCGACAGCTTGTGTGGCATTTGATGGTACCGTCTAACACCTTTGAGCCATAAAAAATATCTTTGAAGCAAATAATACAAGTCTGAAAAGTATATGCGTCGGTTAATTTTAAATAATTAAAAAATATTTTTTCCCCTTATTTTTACTGTAACAACTTTCATCTCAAGATCTGCACCTCCCATTTAAGACAAATTGCGTTTATCGACAGCGAACATTTACATTTTACATTCCAGGCCAACCCATGCTTCAACTTTTCAGTTTTGGGGGCAGTTTTTTGCAAACAATTAAAAATCTATAAATTTTATTTTTAATTTTCACTTCGTTAACTTGCATGTCAAAATCCGTATCTCGCATTGAAGACCAACCAACTTTTACTTCTATTACTCTCGTATTCAGAAATGCTAAAAATGTGTAGATCCGTCAAAATTCAAGATTCGGATTTTTGACCCCATCACAATAATTTATCTTTGCATACTGTACATTGTAGGAAAAGTAAAAATCTGATGTAGGCAGCCAATGACTTTCCCTGCAAACTTATATCCACGTTCTCTTTATTTTAATTAAATTTATTTCACTTTTAATTCAATTTATTTTACTTTTAATTCAATTTTCGTTCTCATTCGGTAACCGGACTTATTTTCAAAGGTGGCGTAGAGAAAAAACGAAAAACTAAAATATCTCGAGAACGGCTAGTCCTAGTGTAATGGGGTTGGTCTTATTCTTTTCTTCGCTAAAAGTTACGTATTAAACAAGCATTTAATGGATATATTTGAGCATATGTAGTTCTTTAGTTTAGATTTTGACGATTTTTGCAAAAAAAGGCAGGTTATGTTTTTTCGAAGTATACCAAAATCTAATCAGCACCAGGGTGACCCATAAATGACTCATCTGCCGAATTTTGTGAAATTCGGTCCATTAGTTTTTCAGTTAGAGTGGATACAAGATTTTGCGGGCTATTTCGCAAAAATAGACGGGTTCTTTTATCCCGAATCGTACCCAAAACTAATCAGCACCAGACTCGCCCACAAGTGACTTACCTACAATATTTTGTGAAATTTGGTGTATTAGTTTTTTAGTTAGAGTGGATACAAAATCTGCACAGACACACAGACAGACACACACACAGACGTCACGCTAAAAATGGTTTTTTCGTATTCTAGAGGTCTTGAAACGTGTAGATCCGTCGAAAACTCGAGTTGCGATTTTCGACATGATTCCAATACTTTCCCTATACATTACCATGTATTGCAGTGAAAGTAAAAAGGACGCCCAAAGACTACAGATTAATTTCCACTGTCGGAGACAACCTGGGGTTTACGCCTGAGATCCGCCAGGTAAGCTTAAAGCCTACACGTAAAGCCATCCATTAGGTGCAGCAATTTTTTTTTTCTTCTGTTCACCGAAAATAGTATAAGTTCAGTGGTCTACAAAGTAGGGTACGCGGGTCAATACATAGAGGTACGCGAAAAAAATAATAGTATTTTCCCCCTAAGCCAAGTTTTATACTGATTGCTAAAACAAAATCAATTAAAGAATAACAATTATTAACTGGTATTTTTAAATTACTCGATTATGAACACAGTAATATTATAATTATATGAATATTACTTTATTAGAACGCCCGTTTAGAACAAAAACATTCTTTCGATACTCTAATACGGAGGAACTAACACCCGTTTAGAACAAAAACAATAAAAAATAAATCCCGCATCTGTATTTACCATAGGAATTATACATATAATATATTACCATATAATATTTTTTTTGTATTTTCCCCCCTAAGGCAAGTTTTATATTGATTGACAAAAAAAAAAGAATAACAAATATTAACTTGTATTTTCAAATTACTCGATTATGAACACAATAATATTATGGATATATGAATATTAATATATTAGAACGCCCGTTTAGAACAAAAACATCCTTTCGATACTCTAATACGAAGCAGCGGTATAAGAACCCCCCCCCCCCCCATTTAGAACAAAAATAATAAAAAATAAATCCCGCATCTGCATTTACCATAGGAATTATACCTATAATATATTACCATATAATATTTTTTTTTGTATTTTTCCCCTATGACAAGTTTTATATTGATTGACAAAATAAATAAATAAATAAATAAATAAATAAATAAAAAATAAAGAATAACAAATATTAACTTGTATTTTCAAATTACTCGATTATGAACACAATAATATTATGGATATATGAATATTAATATATTAGAACGCCCGTTTAGAACAAAAATATTCTTACGCTATTTTAATAGAGCCTCCGTAGAACTAAACTCGTTTAGAAGAAAAATTTAAAAAATCCTGCATCTGTATTTACCATAGTAGTACGAGTAAGTCTTGAGAGAGAGAGAGAGAGAGAGAGAGAGAGAGAGAGGGGGTACACAAAAAAAGTTTGGTTCATCATCAAAAATCACCTACATTCCAGAAAATTAATGGATTAATAATTTGAAAAAAAAAAAATCATTACTCACAAGCAACTGCTCATAAAAATAAAAAAAAACCTTTTTCAACGTTACTTGGGAATTTGAAATTAAAACTTCGAAAATAAAATATATACTATATAAATAAAATGAAAAAGCAAAGCAAAAACAGAGTTGGTTTCACTTTCCCGGAGGTAAGATTTCAGAATATTTTAAGAGCGCTTTGAAAATAGAGCCAACGGCGAATGAAATATAAAAAAGGGAAACTGTTTCCTTATTTATTCACCAGCAAAGCAATTCCATTGTGTCGTAAAAAACAAAAACAAAATATATATAATAAAAAAAAAAGAGTTGAATATATTCGCAACCAGTACTTTCTTTTATATGAAAAAGAAGTAAAAAAAAGCTGGAAAAGAATGTATTAGTTATCGTAAATTCCTGAAAGAATGAAACCATAAATTTTCATATTTTGACAATTTTTATAGCAGAACACCGATTTTATATTCCCTTTTTACACCAAGAATCTGATCAGAATTTTAAGTCTATATAGTCTAAAATACAATCATATACTTAAGAAAAGTCAATATCTCTGTCTGTCAGTCATATTTGGCGATGAATTTGGCGCAATATTCTAATTTGGCGATTTTTGGTAAAAGGTCGCCAACTTAAGTAATAATTCAAAGTCTGAAAATTAAATTAAATTAATTATGTATATATATATATATATATTTATATTATATATATATATATATATATATATATATATATATATATATTATATATACATATATATATATATATATATATATGTATATATATAATATATATATGTGTGTGTGTGTGTGTGATCAGTGGGTTTATAAGAATTCAAAACATTAAAAATTTCCGAAGGAAAGAAAATAACTAGGAAAAGATCGAAAAAAAATTCTTTTACCCAGCCGCTCAAATGCATTTAATGCATAATGCATTTATTGACGCGAGCAGTCTTGCTTACGTTGGTGTGGTTGCTCTGCCTTTTTATCTTGAAGAAAGATACTGTTTTTGGATCCGAAACCGGTTGATACTTTTATGAAACACAGTGAATGCTGTTACTAAGGAAGTATTTACATTTCACTGGATGCGTAAATTGCAAACAGACCAATACACACAGACTCCGTCACATTTACAGAGAAGGACAGGGGGAGAATCAGCAAATTTTGTTTTTTAAGGAGCCTCAAATGTTTAAATCCATCGAAAACTTAAACTCGAATGTGATGATGAGGACTCATTACGCCCTTGAAATAATTGTAGTCACTTAATGTTCATGAAGTGGATGATAAGGGCTCATAACACCCTTGAAACAATTGTGATCAGCAATTTTCATGTCTTCTTCCATCAAGGAAAAGGAGGTACAAAGAATCTGTATGCACATAAGCAGCAGTTATATTCATTGTGATTCATATTGGTGTATAGGTCTTACACGACTGGAACTCGTTCCATTATACAGATCCAAGGGAGAATTTCAAAACCTTTTGTTATCAAAAATGGTGTTAGACAGGTATATGCCAACGAGTTAGTATCTCGATGGTATATGCACCTGCTTGTCTACTTTTCAACTTAGCCCTGGAAAAAGTAATTAAAGATTGTAATATCAACAGTAAAGGAAACATCTGCCACAAATATTTTTAAATTCTTGCATACGCTGGAGAAAAATCGATATTATAGCCCGAACCACTAAAGATCTAAAGAAGGTCTTTCTTGTCTTAGAAAGAGCTGCAGATAAAAGGCATCTGAAAATTAACCAAGACAAAACTAAATGTATGGCTTTTACCAGGAGTGGATATACCCCCTCCCCCCTCGTATTTGAGGCTGGTTTGTACAAATTTAAATCTGTCGAGCATTTTAACTACCAGGGATCTCAAATAAACTGTAAAAATAATATTAGTTTAGAAATGCGAAAACGAATTAATTATAGTTGCAAATCGCTGTTTTCATGGATTAAGAATTTTTTTCAAATCACACCTGATTGGGAGAACAAAATTACAACTATACGAGAAAGATCAATAATGCATAAAGAATTGATTATGAAACACTTTCCAACTTCAATGCAATTTTATATAAACATCTCTATTGATGATGATCCTTTTACAATATCTACAAGTTCATCTTACGAAAATAATACATATCAACAGAAACATTTGTGTATTCATCATTCTATATTATGGTAAAAGTACATACAAACACGGTCATAACTAATTCAGTTACATCCATTAATGAGTAACCGAGAAATATATTACATAACACAATATATCAAGAGCACATAAAACAAAACAAAAAAATAAGAGACAGAGACAAAAAGAGAATAGACCGATAAGAGCACGTCCTCGTGGAACATAAAATTTAATGAGTTGCACGGATGAAATAAACTACTGTTATATTTTTTCAAAGACTAGTATACATATATGTACTTGAGTCGGTATAGCAAAAGAAAAGGAAACAAGAAACGTGGAGATAAATGTTGCCTTCAAATGAAAAGATGTGATTGGCTATTCTAAGAATAGAAATTAATTCAATGGGCGGGGGAGGAAAACATTTATAAAAGTAATCGAAGTTAGCTGTAAAAGAAAAGAAAAATATTCATATTTTCGATCAGAAGTGAATTTTAAAAGGCAAGGGTCAGAGGCAGCTATACTTTAAAGAAGTGCATTTTCTGTACGAATTTGTACGGGAAACTGAGTTACTATTGTATTGTCAGTCTGAAGAACTGTCGAGAAACTATTATCAGTCTAAAAAAACTGTCAAAAAACTATCGTCAGTTTAAAGAACTATAAAAAAAAATTATTATCAGTCTGAATAAATTGCTACTAAACTATTTTGAGTTTGAAAAACTGTCAAATAAACATCGATAGTTTGGAAAACTATATAAAAAAAATATTATACGTCTGAATAACAAAAATAACTATTGTCAGTTTGAAAAGCTGTCAAAAACTATAGTCTGAAGAATAATAAAAAATACTGCCAATTTGAAGAATTATCAAAAAACTGTGGTCAGTCTGAATAACTATTAAAAAATTACTATCAGTCTAAATATGTTGAACAACAATTTGCAGTTTGAAAACTGTCAAAAACCTAATGTCAGTCTGTATGCCTGCTAATTAACTACTGTCAGCTAGAACTGTCAAAAATCATTGTCGGTCTGAAGATGAAACGTATAAAATGCTAACGGCGAATAATTTGATCTCTATCGTGAGCAAATCTAATCAAGAAAGCAAAGCGATTGTACAAACTTTCAAGAAAACTAAGAAAATTTTCCACAGTTTTAGAGCACAAACGCACCGAACAGCGAAAGAAAAAAAATCATAACACTTATGTCTAGACAATTTTTGAGATATTAGCCTATTTAGATTGGAAAAAAGGTATTAAGTAGCATCCCCGAACGGTTAAAACAAGTTATATATATATATATATAGACACATAGTATATACAGGGTGAGTCGGAATTGTTTTTACAAAAGCAGAGGGGTGATAGTACCCCACCAGATGAGCAATAATTACCATGGAACATAGATAGGGTCGCATTGCACTCTGAGAGGCAGAAAAGAGACACGTCGAACAGCGTCGAGCATGACGCAGTTAGTGCCTCGGACGTCATTGTGTACCTTAAGGCTCCTCTATATGCGAGCTGACTCATCAAGCATAGTGAAGCCCACCATAGCTGGAAGCGCAATCCATTTGCATTAACTGTATTTTTATTTTCACTTTAGGAAGTATAATTAAAATAATTATGGGTAGTTGTTCTGCGCCGAACTGCTCTAATCATCCTAGAAAGGGTTTTAGGCTATTTCGCTTTCCTAGAAACGAAGAAAGAAGAAAACAATGGCTAATAAATAATTGGATACCCAGTACTGGAGCATACTTGTGCGAGCTAAATTCTATAATATTCTAATTGAAACTTCTTTTTTTATATAAAGTATTTATTTTAAACACTCATTTTACAATTTCTGTAACTGTAGTATGGAACCCTATGGGCTTCAATATGCTTGATAAGTCAGCCTGTAGTAGAGGAGCTTTAGTGTACCTGCTTACGTAGTATCTCCTACGCCAGACACGAATGCAGTTACCGTATGCAAATGTCCAGGGAGCAGAATCAGCATAACTGGCTCCTAGTAGGTTCCGGCGATAGCCAATCAGAGCACACGTTGCCCTTTAAAAACCGGCACAGCTTCAACGCTGCAAGTTATTCCCACTGGACTTTTTCATCTGGGGGCCACATGAAGTCTTTAGTGTACGAGACGCTTGTGGACTCGGAAGATCTCGTCGCGCGCATCGTTGTTGCTACAGACCACACTAACACAACACCCGGAATCTTCGAGAGGGTGCGTCAGTCATTCCTTCGCCGGTGTGAACGGTGCAACGACACGCGTGGTCGCCACTTTGAGCACTTGCTGTGAGTTTGTCGCTGCACAATAAATTTGTTTGTGCAACGTTTGGTATCGTTCATTCGCTTTCCCAACACTGGTGTACGTGCAGGTTCGTATTCTAATTTTACTCTTTTCTGTCTCTCTGAGTGCAATGCGACCCTATGTTCCATGGTAATTATTGCTCGTCTGGTGGGGCACTATCACCCCTCTGCTTTTGTAAAAACAATTCCGACTCACCCTGTATATTTTCGTCATTCAGGAGTCAGTTTCGAAGAAATCTTAGTTGACTCTTCACAAAATGAAAAAGAAAATTACATGCTGTGTTAAAATAATAAGACGATTTTAAGTATGATTTTTTAATCAAGCTCAATTAATCGTCAAAAAAAAATTACAAACTATGAATATTAAAACGTTTTATCAATTGTAAAAAAAAATTCAAGGCAAAATTAATAAGTTCATTAAAAGTTTACTGCCACGCTCTTTCAAATGTTTCCCAAAATATTGCATTATATAATTTTACTTTCCTTATATACATAATGTATAAGGAAAGTATTGTGACGGGGTCGAAATTCGAATTCACGTTTTCGACGGGAGAGCACGTTTCAAGCATCCCTGATCACGAATCAAACATTTTTGAAGTGATGTCTGTGAGTGTGTGCGTCAGTGAGTCTGTGGAGATGATAACTGACGAACGAATGGACCGATTCGACCGAAATTTGGTACACAAATCAAAATCCGTAATCACTGGAAGCCAATTGTTTTTATACGCAATCGAATGTTCAGAATCCCCCTAAATTTTCGAGTGAAATTTTGAAAAAATCAAAACCGCTAATAAAGTTACACAAATACACATTTCTTATGTAATTTTTCATTAGAAAACGATTGACATAAATTGTAGAACGCTAACATGAACCGTTCTCGAGATATTGCACATTTTTCAAAAAATTATAAAAAAGTTATATAAAATTAAAAAAAAAAAATTCCTATTGAGAAACATGTTCACTTTTCATATGTAATACCATGCGATAAATTGGGTGACATCATTCTCGTGGATCTAGCTCGTTCCATTCATGAAAAAAGATATTTTGAGTAATACTTTTGTATTTGAACGCCAATAGTCATTTATCTGCTGTAAGAATAACTTATTTCTCCGTCCATAACGCTTGGCGAGATTTTGACGACGAATTTGGTTGAATGTCGCCAACTTGGCGACGTTTTTAATTGTTACCAAATTAACAAAAATCTCGCCAAATTGATAAAAATGACGACTAATTGAAGAAAATTCAATATCTTGGAAAGAATATAAGTATCTACTATAAGAATAACATATTTTTTAACTGTAAAAGTAGTAAATTCATTGCATTATATAAGGAAAGTCATGTGTTGCCCACATCAGATTTTTATTTTTACATCACAGCAATTTTATTAACAAAAATGGGACCTTGTGAAACAAGTTGGTTGGCGGTCCATTATTATTTTGATTACTTTCCTAGCGTGTTGACGTTCCCATGGTTTATTATTTTGCTATCTTCTAAACAAGTTTAAAACACAATTAAGTGACACAAAATCTAACCCTATTTTTAAATTTCTGACAACAATTAACTATATACAAAATTTGATACAAATATCACAAAATATAGGATTTTGCAAATTGCGCAGGTGCAGTTTGTGAATGCTGCATTCAAGTGGCCCTAAATCTAATTTTAATTTTTGAATTTCTCATATTATCTTACTATGCTTAATTTTGTGTAAATCGGATAAAATCAAAAACTAATATTCGATTGTTGAATGCCCATGTGCATATTGCGCAAAACACAGGGTTAATACGTTGTTTACATGTGACATTCTAGCTTCATACCAAATTTGGTTTCAATTGGTGGAGTAATTTCTGTGATAGTGCAAAATATTGCAAAGTGTGCATGTGCATACTGATTATTGTGCATGACGTAGAAAATTTATACAGTCGGAGAGATTGGCTGACCGGAGGAATATTAATGCTCTCTAAACAGTTTTTTCCTTTTTTTACTTTCCTTATATACATAATGTATAAGGAAAGTATTGTGACGGGGTCGAAAATTCGAATTCGAGTTTTCGACGGGAGAGCACGTTTCAAGCATCCCTGATCACGAATCAAACATTTTTGAAGTGATGTCTGTGTGTGTGTGTCAGTGGGTCTGTGGAGACGATAACTGACGAACGAATGGACCGATTTGAACCAAATTTGGTACAAAAATCACAATCCGTAAACACTGGAAGCCTATTGTTTTTATACGCAATCGAATGCTCAGAACCCCCCCCCCCCCTAAATTTTCGAATGAAATTTTGAAAAAATCGTCAAAAAATCAAAACCACTAATAAAGTTACGCAAATAGACATTTCTTATGTAATTTTTCATTAGAAAATGATTGACATAACTTTTAGAACGCTAACACGAGCCGTTTTTGAGATATTGTACATTTTTCAAAAAAAATATCAAAAAGTCATATAAAATAAAAATAAAAAATTCCTATTGATAAATATGTTCACTTTTCATATGTAATACCATGCGATAAATTGGGTGACATCATTCTCGTGGATCTAGCTCGTTCCATTCATGAAAAAAGATACTCTGAGTAACACTTTTGTATTTGGACGCCAATAGTCATTTATCGGCTGTAAGAATAACTTATTTCTTAGTGCATAACGCTTGGCGAGATTTTGGCGACGAATTTGGCGGAATGTCGCCAACTTGGCGACTTTTTGAAATGTTGCCAAATTAACGAAAATCTCGCCAAATGGATAAAAATGACGCTAAATCAATGAAAATGACGACTAATTGTCGAAAATTCAATGTCTTGGAAAGAATATTCGTATCTACTATAAGAAAAACCTATTTTTTTACTGTAAAAGTAGTAAATTCATTACATTATATAAGGAAAGTCATGTGTTGCCCACATCAGATTTTTTATTAATTTTTGACATTAAATAATACTTTTCTTTAAGCAGAGAAATAAAAAATTCAGGACAGACCCCTGGAGCCAAGATAGTCTAGTGGTTAAGACGGAAGAATCGCACACGGTAGGTGTTCCGATTCTCGAAGCCATTCAAAATTATCTCCGTGTCTACGTGGAGTATGGGCAAGATAAATCTGTAGGTCCGAAAGTCCATCCAAGATGTGATAGGTTAGGGGAATGATGATTCGGTTCCTGGGTTACCACCCTCACTGGGCTCTGGTCTAAATTGGGCGGCACTCTCTCTCTCTCTTTCCCAGCCGTCCAACCTTATACCTCAGAGTAGTGCAGCTGCAGATTAGCACTTGCCGGTCAATGAGCGAGTAACTTTTTAAAAATGGCCTGTAAGAAAATGTGTAACACTCGACAAAACTGGTGAGTAAATTGTTTTGCACTCGGTAAATTCTGATGCTACAAAATCAAGTCGCCATGTTTAATTTGCAAAATACCCCTGCTTCCAATTTCTACAAAATTTACGTACAGCGTCATGCTGCTTTATTAGATTGAAAGAAAGTACTAAAAAAGTATTGGAATTATGGAAAATAAAAAATAGCTTTAAATTAATAATAATAAAAAAAATAAATAGCTCCAATTGAAATAATTTTGAAAAACGCAAATGGCCGGCTATAAAATATGACAAAATGCAAAACTAACAGAAAATAAACAAGCAAAAGAAAGTTTAAAATAGAAATCCAAGTCACCTAATTTTGAATTTGAAATTAAGAGTACTTAAAAGTGCAATTTTAATATACCTCAAACAGAATTAAAAGTAATATGACAGTTTTGTAAGAAACCATATCTTCCATTGGAGTATAAGAGCAGAATTTCTATATAAAGATGTAAAATAAACTTTTGTTAATAATTACAGATAACCACATGCATGCAATAATAAATTTCAAATATATGCCTACAGCAAATAGTTTTCAATGTTTCAGGCACAACATATATGTACACCTCATACATCTTAATAAGAAACAGAAAAAGCTATAATTTCATGGTAAAATTATTCGGCCAGTGAAAATATTTTTGATAGGTAATTTTTTGAGACTGGCCACGGGGCGATAAGCCCAAAGGTATACCAATTCAGAAAGTTTCTCTCACATCACACGCCAAACGTCGTTTTATCGCCAGTTCTGGTACACTATTTTTGCAACTCCTGCAAAAGCGGAGAGAAAGACGATTGTTTTTAATCCGCGATATTGTTCATGAAGACCGATTAGATACATTTGTTTCCCATTATTTAAATCACGTTTTATGTGCATTTTGGTTTTAAAGTAATACTATGAAAATACATGTATTTAAGACCTTTTTGTACTGCACACAGATTGTTTGCAATGAGTGTAAGAAATGTTCCACCCACATATATAATTTATTATTTGAATAAAACCTTTAAATGCGAGATTTTGGAGTAAATATATGTGTAGGATCCGTATGTTGTCCAATACTTATATAGTACAAGAATCAGTGACGAAAATTGAAGATTATTTGAAAGGAAGAAATATTTGTCATTTTAAAAATGCAAAATTTGTGACATTTTAAGGAAATTTGCTTGACATTTTCGGTTTGTTGGAGCAATAAATGTTACTTTTCTGACATACCTAGAATAATGCATCGTTTTTCAAGGTGGACTTTTCAAGGTTTTCGGAACCCTTGGGATTCGCGACGTGCTAGTTTCATGCAAATTGTCTTAAATTTAAAAACGTGTAAAATTTTGATGCATAATTTGGACAAATGGGGATATTTCTTATTTTGGGGTTCTACCATCAAATTAAATTTCAAAAGGGTTTCGTGAGAAAATAAATTTGTAAAACACTGATATAATGTATAGGGAAAATATTATGACGAGGTTGAAAACTCAAATTCTACTTAGTGTTTTCGAGTAGAGCTTGTTTCGGTAGAGCTTGTTTCAAACATTCCTGAAATCGAATTGAATGTTTTTAAAGTGATATATCTGTGTGTGTGTGTGTGTCTGTATATTAATGTATGTAGTATGTGCATGTATATTAATGTGTGTGTATGTATATTAGTGTGTGTGTATGTATACAGGGTTGTTATAATTAAAGTTCGCCTATTCAGAAAGCTCTAGAGCCGGTTCTGTGGCTTCAAACGAAACAACATTTAACTAGTATGTAGTACAAGTGATGCGCTCTGCGAAAAAAAAAAAAAAAAAAAAATAGTTACAATTGCCGCCAGTAGGTGGCGCTGTGCCAATAGCTAAGGCGATTGTTGCAATTTGTTTGTAAAATAAATAAAGGAAAATGTATTGCATAATTGGTACAATAACAGTCCGCTAATGCAGAAAGCTCTAGAGGCAGATCTATGGCTCCAAACAATACAGAAAAAAGGAGATAATTTCATGTGATGCAATCTGAGTCCAGAAAAATAAAACATGTCGCTCACCAGCGACGAATAACAGCATTACGCATCCTCAATGAACCCTCCATTATTTGCAATTACGGATTCCATTCTCAGAACTGTGTTTTCTACTGCAGAGCGTAAAGTGTCCTGTGGGATTGACCCGATGTGACGCCTAATACTGTTCTTCAGATCAGAGATCGTCAGACATCTGTCTTTAGACACAGAGTTGAAGCGTATTCCAGCGTGATTTGAAGCGTATTTCAGCGTTTCGAAGTTGTGACATCACTGCTGTATCGTCGAAGATTTGAATAAAAAGTGACCTTCTTCAAAGCGTTTGTTGAAATTTTGTACACTTTTGTGTGTTTCGTCTGGATTGACCGAAATTGATAGAATGAATCTGCACAATTTTACTTTTACCAACTGTGACATAAATTTTCCTTTATTTTTTTTTACAACGAAACTTGCGAAAATCATCTTAGATATTGCAGAAGCGCCACCTACTGACGACAATTGTAACAAATTTTTTTTTCGATTTTCGTAGAGCGCATCACTTGTACTACATACTAGTTAAATGTTGTTTCATTTGGAGCCATAGAACCGGCTCTAGAGCCTTCTGAATAGGCGAACTTTAATTATAACAACCCTGTATTAGTGTGTGCGTCCTTGAGTCAGTGGATGCAATATCTAACGAACGGATGGAACGTTTCAAACAAAAAAAATTCGATTATTACAATCTGTGAATACTGGAAGTCTATTGATTTTATAAGCAATCGAATATTTGGAAACTAGCTCCAAACTTCCGAATGAAATTTTGAAAAAAAATCATAAAAAATCAGAACCTTTAATATTGTTACATAAAATATCATTTTTTATTTAATTTTTTATTAGAAAATGAATAACATAAACTTTGGGATAATAGCATGAACCGTTCTTGATATATTGTACGTTTTTCAAATAAATTTTAAAAAATACATGAAATTAAAACAGTGCTAACTACCGTAATATGTTTCCATTCCATGTACAATATTATGTGACAACGGTGTTAGCATCATTCTGGTAGATTTTATTCACGAAACACTGTTTTACAATAGTTTTGTATTTTGACATCAAACAATTTGTCAAATGTAATTTATTAGTTTGTCTGTCTGTAATGCTTATCGATAAATTAACAAAATATCGTCAACTTGACATTTTATTTAAAATGTTTCCAAATTGACAAAAATGACACTAAAATTAATAAAAATGATGTCAAATTGATGAATAGTCAATATCTTGGAAAATGAAGTTTAATTTATTTGATAATTCCTGTCCCTTTAGGGAAATTAATATTCTTGATTTAAGATATGTTGAGTTTCGCGGTTATAATCGTTTCAAATACAATATTTGCACAAAATAAAAGTTAATTCGGTTAAGCTGTGAAGGACTCAAAGTCATTGATTGATAAAGTCTTTTTGACACTCCCACCCATTTTATTCGCCCTCGAGTGAGAAACAAAAATATTAAGCTCCGTTAGATTTTGTCCTGTTGTCGATACTATAAGCATGGGCGCCCATAGCACTTTTTAGAAGTTAAACGCAATGATATGTGCAATATCGACTACCTTGATCCCCACATTTGGGAACCTGAATGTCCAGGGAAGCGGAAGTGCCACCTTTCCCTCCCCTATGGGCACTCATTGAAAAAACTCCCTGCTTATACTAGTTACCTCAGGACAGAACCTAACGGAGTTGAGTTTCGATTTCCCAAGAGGTGGAAAAGGGAGGCTTTCCAGACCCCACAAAAGTTTCCGTGAAGTCTAAAACTTTACACACTTAAGCCACGCCACGTCGTTAGATCACCGAAGTCAAGCAGCATCGGGCGCGGTTAGTACTTGGGTGGGTGACCATCTGGGAACACCGCGTGCTGTTGGCAGCTTTCGGGCGCGGTAGCCCGGTGGTTTGCGCGCTGGATTTGCACGCTGCCACAACTGCCGCCGTATTCATGCGGAGTACGATCACGTTAAACATGTGGGTCCGTAAGTCCTTCCGAGAGGTTGGTGGTAGGGGAAGGAGGGTACGGTCCCTGTGGATGCCTCCCCCACTGGGTTCCGGTCTAAATTGGGTGGCACTTCCCGGCCGTCCAAACATTTACCTTACACCTTTCTGGTAGGTCGGACGGTCTGGGTCTCAACAACACTTATAGCCACGCCGGCCACTCAAATAGCTGCTGTAAGCCCTCTGGGTCAGTCGAGTGGTTTGGGTCTGAAACACTTATAGCCACAGAATACTATATTAGTCTGTGCTTATAGCCATCTCTTCCGGCCACTCAAACAGCTGCTGTAAGCCCTATAGGGCTAGTCAAATGGTCTGGGTCTTCAACACTTGTAGCCATGGGTGCCCATAGGGGTGTTCAAAGTCACAAATGTAGGTATCAAACTATAATATATTGTACTTCTCATCCATGAGTTTACCCTCTGGAAAATGTTCTATGGGCACCCATAGGGGAGCACGAGGGGGCACTTTCGCTCCCTCGAACGTTCAAGGTCAAAAATGTAGGTATTAAGTTAATAGGTATTTACCTCCCATCCTTGAGTTTGGCTATCTCAGGAATAAGTTTTATGGGCGCCTTTGAAGTCTACTCGTTCGAAACAAGGTCGACCTCTCCTGCAGTTATCACACTATATTTTGACCGTTCTATATTTTGACACACACACAACCACACTCTTTCTCTCTCGCTCTCTGTGTCTCCCTCCCTCCCTTTTACCCGTATTCTAATCACGTTAATTACATGATGATGTACCTAATTCTAATTTTTTCAGAATGTAGCTACATATAGAATTTCGTGGCTATACGTACTCTCTCTAATTTAAAATCTCTAATTTCGAATAATGTTTTAATCCCATTTATTATAAAATATTCCACCTGTTTCTAATTTTCTACAGAATGCATCTACATATAAATTGCCATAGTGATACGTGCATTCGGACCCTACAGATACACACACACACTGGTGGAAATATTTCCCAAAATGTTCGAAATGTGTTCATGGTGTCTTTAAGTGGAAACCCCAGGCCGTCCGACTCGTCCAGAGGACTTGAGTAACAATTTGGAGTGTATTTTTTCGTCTAAATGTCGTGATATTATCCGTGAACTTCCTCTATACAATAGCATTAGAAAATATTAAAATGATTCTTTAATTGAGTCAATACTGAATTAATTTAATTCCAATCTAAGAGATAATGCATTTAAAAAGTGTCTATATTGCTTAATTGTAAGTTATATATCGGCGATAAGCCCATATTGCTTAATTGTAAGTTATATATCGGCTTCTTTAATCTAATCAGTATTGAATTAATTTAATTCCAATCAAAGAGACACTCCATTTAAAACGTGTCTCTATTGCTAAATTGTAAGTTATACATATATATATATATATATCCTATAAAAGATAAACCAAATTGCGAGAGTCCTTTCTCTTGATATGGCTGCTATAGTAACCTTGACAGAGAGAGAGAGCACTCCTTCCACGCTGGCGATAAAACGAAGTTTGGCGTCTGATTTCAAAGAAGGCTTTCTGGCTTAGTATACTTTTGGGCCTTCCGCGGCCACGGGATAGTAACAAAATTTTTAATCTGCAGCTTTATCGGGTAAGTCGGACGGTCTGAGAAAGAAATAATCGACAGATTTCTGTCATTTAAAGTACTGGGTGACATACAAGCCGTGGTCATTTGTCTTTTTCAACAATAAACTAAATCTGGATTAGTACTAAACATTCTTATTATCCATTTTTAGGTACCCATTTTTAAGTTAGAATTTGTACTGAAATAACTGATGAGTGATTAAGTAATATGAGCGTATTTCGGTACTATTGATAATGTTAATTTAAATGTTTTACGTTATTTTTAGTTGCAGAGAGATAATTAGAAAAGTTTATTTATATTACTTTAATTACCTCCTATACTTTTCCTGTTTTAAAAGTCTCCTAGCTGGAGATGAACATTTACAGTAACTAATTGTCATTATGGGAAAGTCCGGGTACCATGAGCCTGAATATTACATGTGGGAAAATATCGCCAACTTTAGCGATTCTTGGCGAACTTTGGGAAATGGCTGATGAATTTTCAGAGTCAAGTAGGTTTTGGGGGAACATTTCACAGAGGATCTATAAGGCTGCTCATTGTTCAGAGAACGATGTTATATGATAAGAGAAGTTCTCTGAAATCGCAGACCCAAGGACCTTCGGGTCGGGCTACAGTTCTACGTTGAAAATATCTTCATGCAGTGTTCGAGCACAGGTACTATCAGACGTAGTTGAAAAAAGTTCGAAATTTTGGCCCATGTACACCACTATAACAAGCCACGCATAATTCAAGGAAATATGAAATATAAAATGAGAAATATAAAGTTTACTGAATTTCATACTCAAGTTTGAGACAGAAATATGATTTCATCAGAAAGTAATATAAGATTAGGTTAGATTTACACAAATCTGTTCAATTTTCTTGATATGTGGTAAAAGTTTGGTATACTGGACACAGAGATATAATTTTTTCCCCTCAAGTACTGCCTCTAAAGGTGGACTTTCCAAAAATTCATTTATGTGCAATTTTCCATAAATTTTGACATTTTATATCTCAGAAACTATGTGGTCTAGAAAGGAAATTTTTTACATGGCTTCATAGCTAGTGGTAGTAACAAATAAAAAACGTTTCATGAAAATCTGAATGGGTGGGCGTCATTTCAAAATTTAATTGGGTGATATGGGTTCAGGAAGTCTTTTTTAAACGTGCATATCCGTCAGACGCTCGAATGCGAAAATTATGAGAAACGATTTCTCTATGCACAATAGAATGGGAAAGTGTGTGTGTGGGGGGGGGGGGGGGAGGGGGAGAGTGTTTAATTTTCAGAATTCCATATGAACAATATTTCATAGACGACTGAAATGAATGAAAATTTATTTCATGCTATAATTTTTTCTGAAATATTTCGTTTTAACAGCCCATTCATTTATAGTTACGATTTTAACCGAACTAAATTAACAGTACTGCTATTTTTCAAGCAAGAAATTAAAACAAAATTTTAGTTGAAAAAAGTTCACAAAAAGCAACGAATGTTTATTACATATTAAAAAGAAAATAATAATAAGTCAAGAAAATAATATTTTATTCGCTTAGTTCCAGACTATCTCATTCTGGCGGGACCAACAGGGGTGGCAACGCAGGAACCGAAAGTTGCTCTGGGCTCGTTGCCAAAATCGAACAGCGTCAGCCAGAGGTCGTTTGGGCGGAATCGCTCAGAAGATGCGGAGCACTGGATTTGTTGGAAGGAATCGAACACGAAGGATTGAGTAGACATTCTTATTTGGAACGAACAGCTGAGAGTGATGCAATTATTTTTTATAAAGTTCAAGACTTTGCAGTGCGATTTATTTTAAATTAAGTGCTCTAAAGAAAATACACAGAAAGCAGGAATTTCAGATCAGATATTTTAAAAGAAAATATATTAAAATGGTTAGAATACTAGAAGATATTTCGAAAAGAGATAAACAGTATTTTTCCCGAAATATTTTTCCGCGCAAAATAAAAAAAAATCTAATGGGAAAGCAGCACATCCCTCAAGACTCATACAAATCTATCTATAGATTTAATAAGTCTCACTAATGTTGTGTTTTTAATTGCAATTGTACGCAAAATGTGTAATTAAGCGGCACATGCTTGATATTACCAGAATTAGTTATTCACATTTTTGGCATCACGAAAATATCACTTTAACTTACGTGACATTATTGAACATTATATATATATATATATATATATATATATATATATATATATATATATATATATATATATATATATATATATATATATATATATATATATATGTTACCGGCAATGTATGAAGGCCGGCATTCTATAGAATACCTAGGAATTTTATAGAATACCGAAAACTGGTCAGCAATCTATGAAACGATTAACATTTCACATATTTCCTAGGCATTCTATAGAATGACAAATGACAAACCGGCAAAGTATGAAATACATCTCTGATTCATTCCTTTTTTTCATACTTTGTCTAAATAGCATTTGTCATTCTACCGAATGCCTAGGGAAAGTATATAATAATTCTCATATTTCATACTTTGCCTAAAAACGGCCGGTATTTTATAAAATGCCTAGGTATTCTATAGAATGTCGGCATTTCATACATTGCCGGTAACGTATATAATTAATATATCTTGAATGACTCTTGAAATTAGTTTTAAATTCATTTGCGATCTCAATCGATTTATCGCATTTAATTATAATAGAAAGTATAATCACTTGATCGTATAAACAATATTTTGTTTTATAATTAAAAAAATAAAATCGTGAAATATGCAATGTCAATGAGTTAGGTGCATTTTTATTCGGGTTTAAATTTTTAGGCCTGAGCCCGGCCCGATTTTTTTTCTCTTTTTCATTTTAACGAGTCTGCCCACAGACGCAGGTTTCTTTCATGATATGTGTCCACATCCGGGCTAGATCTGGCAGGGGCCAATATAATCCTAATATAAATATAAGAGGGCTAGTGGAGTGTGATGCGATAAGTTTCTAGGATCACTGTTTTTCGTTGGTAATCATACAACGAAAAGAAAGGAAGAAAACCACTTGATCTGCAAATTTGTTACGTGGTCATTGATATCTTGTAATAAACATTTTATAGCAAAATAGTTTCTAAAATTTTCTGAATAATAAAAAGTTGTTAAAGCTTTTACTTTAGAAACATTTAAGATAATTACACGATTATTGCAGCAGATTATTTATTGCATGAGAGAACATTTTTTTTTCAGATTATTTATTTATTTATAGAATTCAATATAAATAAGTAAAAAAATATTTAAAAAGGAGGTGAGAGGGGAAGTCGTCATAGGGCTAAAAAGGGTAGTACGTACTTCAAGGGAAACAGACTAAAAAAATGTGCCGTATTTATATTACAAGAAAACCCAAACATGAAAAGCAACACAAGTACGCTATAAAATACTTTTAACCGGAGGGCACACCCAGCAGTTACAAACGTTGATGCAATATTCAGCGTCATAAAGCAGACATTGGTCAAGAATGACAATAATAAACAGCAGTCACAAAAATTTCGTTTTATTCAACTTTTATAAAATATAAACACAAACACCACTTTTAGCAAAATTTAGAAAAAAATACTCTACATGGGAATTATTTCTATGGAGATAAACCAAACAAAGAATATGCATTTTCCAAATTCGTAACAGAAATGGATATACGGGTGAAAAGTACTCTTACTATATTCTTGTATAGGACACAGTATATGTACCGAAGGTGAACTAGACTGCATGCAGTCTTAAGGGTGTGCTGCAGTGCGTTTAGTAGAAAAGGGGCGCGAATTGGCCCACCCCCTACACATGGAAGATTGCCAAAAATGCAATCGAAAATTCAGCTTTCAAAGGAAGACGCCGCTTTGCCCTGCAATGCGCAAATCATTCGACGCGCTTAGGATCCCTAGATTTATTATTTACGGAGTTTAGTTGTCCTGGAATAGGGGCTACTGGGTCAGTAGGGTGGCGAAAAGATGGGAAGTGTTTTAATCCATTTACCTCCATGGTTTAACATCTCATAAGTTACACATAAAATAATATTTTTTTAAAAAATCACAGAGTATTGGAGTACGTTTACAACAGTTTAATATTTTCATTTTAATTTCTGGTTACATAATTAGAGTTAATCGGAAAGAGATCGATAATTATTAGAAACAAAAAAAAATAAATATTTCGGAAATATTTGAAGAAACTGAAACATCTGCACTGTAACCTGCACTCTGTTAGCTAGGAATCATATTACCAATACAACAATCAAAATTTGTTTCGCTCTTAATAGCGTTTAAAAGCATCGAAAAACCATTAACTGCACTGAGCAAAAAAACTTACTACGTGACGAGAGATTTTGGAAACCTCTGAGTTTACTAAGATAGTGAGAACATGCAACCGGTACCTAATTAATAAAAAATTGAACTTCATATTTCAGGATGCTTCAAGACTCAAGTCCATGGTCATAAAATACGTAGCTAGAGGCGTTCCAAAGTGTAAAATACGCTTAGAATTCGCCGGCGCACCAAAACCTAGAATCTGGCTTCAAATGCCGCCAACCAGCCTCGATGAAATGGTTTTCGTACCATGCCTATGCTCCCTTCCTTTTTGCTTTATGATTAGATATTGTAACTAAATTAAATACAGGGTTCCTGTGAAAACCCTAAGAACATCAGCCTTTGCTTAATTATTTTGTGCTTAATTGTGATGTTTGACTGTTTTCTTATCCTTTGCACAAAGTGTTTCTACTTTGTAATTTTACTTATTAACCCTCCAATAGCTTTGTAAAAAAAAGTTCATCAGTATATACGCCATTTACTTTGTGCAAATGTAAAATTACCCCAATACTTTGTTAAAGTTACTCCAATGCTTTGCCAAAATTACTCCAATAGTTTTGTAAAGTGTTTTTATTTTATAAAGCTATTTGGATAATTTTACTTATTAAAACTCCAATAGCTTTGTTAAGGGGACGGTGGACGTTGAAATTTTTTTTATTTATTTATTGACTTAGAAACGTGAAAATTTGTATAAATATTCCTCTTAACATTACTATATACAATACCATTAAATTTTTTTACAATTTTGTACTTTTTTTTATTTAATTTTTTTAACGAAAATTTGAAAATGCTCCTTGCGTGCCATTTGTTCACATTTTTGATTAATTTTAAATTATGATCACTCAAAAACAAATCCCTTAGAAAGTTAATTTTTAAAAAATATTTTTCTGCATTAAAACTTAATTTTATCATTTAATTAGGTTCTTATTCACTTTTAATTACCTTAATAAAGTCCAATTATAAAATGCATACCCAGTTTCATTAAAAAGTATGAGAGGTGTCTTCTTGCCAAATTTCATGCATCTCAGACAAAAATTAAGACGCATGGAGCATTTTAAAAATGTAAAACCTTTGAAAATTCCGTTTCGAAAAAAATGCATTCAACCTTTTGCTTACGGGTGGGACAGCGTCCATCCCAAACGAAGAACCTCCCAAAAAGGCAGGTGTTTGGCATACCCTATCCCAGACAGTTCGACCCCCTTTGCAGGCATTGGCGTCCATGGAAATCGCCGACAGAAACATTGCACCTGCTGAGTTCGACCCCCTTTGCAGGCATTGGCGCCCATGGAAATCGCCGACAGAAACATTGCACCTGCTGCAGGTGCAATGTTTCTGTCGGCGATTTCCATGGACGCCAATGCCTGCAAAGGGGGGTCGAACTGTCTGGGATAGTTTATGCCAAACACCTGCCTTTTTGGGAGGTTCTTCGTTTGGGATGGACGCTGTCCCACCCGTAAGCAAATGTTAAATGTGTAAAATAATGTTATGTATTAAAACTTTTTTTAGTCGATTTTTGCTCATTTCAACGTCCACCGTCCCTTTAAGAAAGGTTTATAAGCACATACACTAAGCATATCTATAGTAAAGTGACCATGTCCGATCAAATAAAATGAATTGTAGCGCCCCATCCGAATTTTTAAAAGTTAAACGAATTCGGCAACAAAATGAGATAGATGAAAAAAATCCAATTACACAGTTATAGAGTATTGTCTAATTTTTAGGAATCGGTGTCGATTCTTACTCATTAGATTCTACAACTTTGTAATTATTATTTTTTCCGTTTATGTCACTGAATTACTGAGTTGGTTATCCTAACTTTTTTAAATCCACCCCTAAGGGTGCTTCAAAAAATGATATTCAATCTGACATAGTCACTTTACTATAGATAGATCTAACGTGTACACACATGAGCCTTTCCTTACAAAATTATTGAGGTGCGTGAGGGATTGAGGTACATGCCTAGGACCCCTGTTTACATAGAAATATTCTTATAGAAAATGCAAGGAAAAGTCAAAGGGCTTACTTGTTGAAATTTTAAACCACAGTATTCATTTACTTTTTTAATGAATATCAAAATAAAAATAGGCGTCTGACTGGTAAATTAAAGGCTTTAAGGAAAACAAAAGGAAAAATGTGTATTTCTATAAATTGATCTCTACATATTCATAACACGTTGTTTGAGAAACAAAAAAAAAAAAACTTCCAGACTTCAAACTGTGTTGTCGCCAATGGAGAGAGAGGGGGCATAACCCGTCCCCCTCAGGAACCATTGAAGGTTGAAAATATGATATTTGGAGAAATAAGACGTATTATGTTACCTCCCCCCCTCCCCACATACAATTCCCCTATTTTTTCCCCTAACAACGCTACTGTGCAAATAACTTCAAATATTTTAAAGCAAAAATCCAAAATAAATGTACAGTAAAATAAGGGGAAATATGTTCAGATCGAAAAGACATCTAATTAAGGCTAAATAATAAAATACGAAAATGAAACGAGTTTCAAGTGACAACCATGATAATTTACATCTTAAATGCTCGGGGAAAGTATATTTTTTGCACGTGGAAAATTGCCAAAATGCTCAAAATATTTTATTGCAGAGCAAATGTACAGCGGCTAAATTGACAATAAACGTTGGTTAAATTTATTATTATTATTAATTCTGCAACGCTATTCACTATTGCGTTTAAAATGTATTTAAATGAAGTAAGTCATTGGGGAAAAGGGACACATTTCTCTACAATTCATAGTATAAGTAAAAGGGGAATATTGCTATGGAGTCAAAACTCCGACTCATGGATTGTGATGGATTTACACGTTTCATGCATCCTTAAATAGGAATAAACTTTTTTTTAAATATCTGTCTGTATGATACCTAGGCCCGATATCTCTCAAACAAACTGAGTGCATCGAATGAAATATGTTTAATCCAATAAAGTGCGATTATTTTCACCGTCAAAAGTCAGAGGTCTTCTACTTTTCAAGGTACTTCCAATTTTTCAAGCATACTGTTTTTCGAACTCAAAAGAAAGTTATAAAAAATAATTATATGAAAAAAATGTTACGTAAATACCTAATTTATGTGATTATCCCTTTTGCATCTCACTGACCCACCCGGAGATCTTTATAAATTTATGGATCTCCGAACGGGCCAGCCGATGCTCTACCATTTGAGCTACTGGGAGAAGATCCCAACTTCTTCTCGTGAGAAGTGGACCCCATAATCTCCTCCTTCTGAAATCAGATCGGCGTGTAACTGTCAATCTGAAATACCACTTTTGAAGTCTCTGATGTTTTCTTTTCTTTTCTTTTAACCATCCTGTGCGGTCACGATTCTAAACCTGGAGCCATAATTTACAGGGTTCATTGAAAATTCGTAACTAGGTCTTTGTCCAACCCCCGTAATCATTGCATCTATGGGGTTAATTCGTTCGTTGGCATAGGGTTAATTCGTTCGTTGGCATAGGGTTAATTCGTTCGTTGGCATAGAGTTAATTCGCTCGTTGGCATAGAGTTAATTCGTTCGTTGCGAAACTTTGACTGTTCCAGCCGAAGATCGCACCAAAGATCTTCGAACTGGCCAGACGATGCTCTAACCGTAGAGCTACTCAGAGAGGTACTCGTAGAGCTACCCCCGCTATTATTGGTCATTGCACATAGACGTACTATATACGTCTATGCCATTGCATCTATGGGGTTCATTCGTTCGTTGCAAAAGCTTGACTGCCCCAGCTGGCGATCGCACCATAGATCTTCGAACTGACCAGGTGTTGCTCTAACCGTTGATCTATACTCAGACAGGATTCCAACTTTGCCAATGTGGACCCTATATTTTTTATTTAAAAGGAAATGTTATCATTTATAACATGCACCGCCCATTCTTGTGATGATGTATTATTATTTGATCTAAAGGGGGGAAATACTCTATAATGAACAATTAGTTTAGAAATATAATGACAAAAGATTAATAACTTAAACATATATTAAGTACCATTTCAGGAAAAAACGAATAAAAAAATATTTCGGATCCCTGAACAATTACTTTCTATCTCGAAGACCAAGGCACGGTTTAGTGGCTTAAATTAATTTCATCTTAATTACCCTTTAAATAATAAACATGCCAACAGCCATTAATTTCAGACATTCAATTATTTTAATAAATCATGCTCCAACCCTCGAGTAAAATGAATTTTTTAAAAGGACAAAATAATAGATATTTTCATTAGAATAGGCGGTAATTGAAAATGTTACAAAAGGTTGAATTTTCTCAGTTTAGGAGTAGGAGAGAGTGGGAACCATCAAAACACAGTTCACATTTAGGACCTCTTAAAGTTTATAATCAGGTTTGCTATTAAAATTTTGTTATTTTATGTACTACTAGATGACCCCCCTGTGCATTTACTGCTTTGTTTTGAAAGCTCTACTGCGACTGGGTATTAATTTATCAAACTTTTTTAGTTTTAATAAGAGTCAATAAAATTCTCTTATGTAAATTTTGTAGACAGTAACAATGATTAAAAAATTTATTTAAATAAAATTATATATCTAAGAAACATGCATGTTTATCGTGAAATTAGATGTAAATTGGTCATTGTAGAGTTAAGCCTAAGAGCATAGGCGCCTTGTAAATCTGGTCAGTTGAGACACATGATAGTGGGACACCATGGTAGTGGAGCAGAGGCACATTGGGACGCCTGATGGACGTGTTTTTGTATATAATGATTTTAATTTGCTGTAGACGTTTGATTCAAGCTTTTGTCACTCAAAAAGCCTCTAAATTTTTCATCTGTTAAAATGTTAAATAATTTTTTCCAAAAATTTCACAGTAAATTCAATACATATGCATTGTATAAAATGGTTTATGCTTAAATACAGAGTCTGTTGTGTTAGTTATTTGAATCGGTCAATTAACCAAAATTTGTTTCAGAAAAGTTGACCAATTAATAATATTTTACCCATTGAAGGCACTGTCCCAAGATGCCTCATACAGATACGGCACAGTGGGACACTGAAAGGGTTCTAAAAATATTTATTAATTATGTATAAAATATTTAAAGTGAATTATACTTTTATCTTATGCGGAAATACCTAATGTATAAGCGGAAAGTGTTTGCTTAAGATAAAATTATATAAAAAAAAACTATAAAAATCAGAAACGGAAAAGTGTCCCAAAATATCCTACTCTCCCCTAGTAATAAATTGATAGTTAAAATGTTCGACGACAATTACAACTAAGTGCAAATAAAACACGACGATTGTTCCAATGGCATACTGACCTGAAGGAATGACTACACAATACCAAACGGAAATTTTATTGAGCATCATTTATTAGTTTTAATGATATTTTGTATATGACTCTATATTAATTGCATTGAAAGTACTAATAAGACGTAATAGGAACCAAATTTCAGTTGATTTTTTAGACAGACTTTACACCAAATTAGCTATATCATATATAACACAATTTGCTAAAGATAATCATTTACTTTTTAAGTTTGCTCAAAACGGATAATTCGCCGAAAACTGAAAACGTTTCTACGCCAGTATAACACTTTCTCTATACAATTTATAATCATCAACCTATCATTAATTAACGTACCAAAGTATAGGTAACACAAAGTACAGGTAAAGACGTACACAAAGTATAGGTAAAGACTTAATATGGATATCAGGGTGATTTATAAACATTTTCTTACTCGTATATCATACGATCAACGTTTGTGCTACACCTGAGCAAACATCTTTTCACTTTCAGCTATCGTGTTTGATCACCATTATTTTCCTTAACTTTGGTTTACCATGACCCGAAATACATTTCCTGTTATTGTATTGTCAATGAGGACGCAATTCGACAGCAAATAATCTAAGTACAGTGGTGCTCAAAAATTGAATCACCCTGAAAAATTCAGTATTTTTTAAATAAATTATTTATATAGTCCAACAAACACGAGCTGCACTCTATTTTTGCTGCATTGATCTTTATATGAAACTTTCAGGTGTCATCGCCATTACCATCCATTGTCATCCATTATTATGGGACAGTAGACATTACTCCACGTCATCTCGAACATTTAACGAAATATTTTTCTTAATTATGAAAAACTGTTTAATATTAAATATTAAAAAAAATAATGTCATATTTCTCTTTATTATAAAATCTTTAATAAAAATGAATGTTACATATTTCTCATAATTTCGGAATATTTCACACATAGACATTTCTAAATAAATAATGTTGGTGCATTACTTCATACCCTCCTCTTCAATGTATCGTTTCATCAATATTAAACACTTTAAATATCACTTTAAATGTGCTATACTTTTTCTCCATCAAAGTCAAGAAAATATGTGGGATGATGCAATTTCTTTTGTACACCACTGTATAATGTGCTACGAGCGAGTAAAATATTTTTTTTTATTTTAGAACAACATTTCCCTAACCATTTTTGTGAAAGTGGCATAGAAGAGTTTCACTGACAGTATAAATTTTGTATTGGATGTTGCTTCAAATAAAGTTTTTGTTAGTTTTATTATAAAAGTATTATTACAAAATTATGTGGTTCATTCTGAAGCTCTTGTCTCAAAATCAAGAGGGTCGGAGAAGTTCGAATACTTTTCTCGGCAAGACTTTATACTGAGGCTCGAGAAATGTTGACGACCATGGCATATAAACAGCCGCACGATTTCTGTATTAAGTGATGCATCCTAAGAAAAAAAAATTATGCAGTCAAAGAGTCTCTGACTGAAATTAAACGGAGAAGAATGTGATGTACCCTCACGAGCACAGGTAACTCAATAGGTTACAGACATGCACTGGTCGAACTTTCAGAATTTTGTCAGGTCTGGTCCAGTTGACCAGAGCCTGATGGTATTTTTAAATGTCGAATCCGAGTTTAGCCAGACCGGACGGCCCAAAACAATTTTTTATCTAAATGTCTGCAAGGGTTGAACTTTCAAAGGTTTACCCGGCTTGGTCCGACTACTAAATGTCAAATCCAAGCCTGGCTCAAAACAATTTTTTTATCCAAATGTCTGCACGGGTTGAACTTTCAGAGTTTTACCATGCCTAATGGTCCGACTAACTAGATCCCGAAAATATTTTGAAATGTCAAATCCAAGCCTGGCTCAAAACAATTTTTTTATCCAAATGTCTGCACGGGTTGAACTTTCAGAGTTTTACCATGCCTAATGGTCCGACTAACTAGATCCCGAAAATATTTTGAAATGTCAAATCCAAGCCTGGCTCAAAACAATTTTTTTATCCAAATGTCTGCACGGGTTGAACTTTCAGAGTTTTACAATGCCTAATGGTCCGACTAACTAGATCCCGAAAATATTTTGAAATGTCAAATCCAAGCCTGACTCAAAACAATTTTTTATCCAAATTTACCAAAAATACAATTTTACACTATTTTTATGCTCGGAATTAAGTTAAAAGTCAGGTTTAAAAAAAAAAAAACCTTTTACCTTTATATTGAAACTAATAAAATAATTCCATGTACTTTATTTATCAAATTTATAAATTTTTAAAACATTGAATACATCTGGCCCGAACAAAGTCCATGGACTAGGTCTGAGCACGTAAAGTGCTTATGACAAGGTGAAGGACTTGAGCTTCTTCTCCCACAGTGAGAATTCAAGGTGAAGGAAATTATTACTCTTCTCCCAGTGAAAAATCATAAAGTCAAAAATTATATCTTATTATTATTATTATTGGGTGAGAGAAAGAGCAGGGAAGAAGGATGTATTATTTTGAAATTTGGGATTTTGTGAGAGGCTAATTTTTGAAATAGAAAAATTTGTGAAAAATACAAAAACTACTGAACTGACAAATCTGAGAAAATGTCATTAAAATTTAAGTACTTTTATAAATCGGATATCCCAAACAATCTAGATTTAACTGTATCGAATAAAAGGGACCCAATACGAAAGCTGTATATGTAAATTGGCAAAGAACTGCGCCGCCAACTGTTTAAATATGGAAACAATGGAAACGCAACACTTGCCCACAAGTTCAATGCGAACACATGCCACTTTGGCACAGAGTTAATGCATATTATTTTGGAGCTGAAAACAAACGTAGATTATCTCCCTTGCTTGCAAACGAACTCAAGACTCAAATACCATTAAGCGGGAAAAAGTTTTGTTGACACTTCAATAAGTACAGACACAAAGGCGCATTTTCTGCAGCGTTTAAAATTAGAGCTAAAATGCAGATTTTTTGCATATATTAAAATATTCTGATGCACACAATGCGGCTTTTCTTACAAATAAACACAACACATTCTGGAACAAAAGTTAGAGCTTTCTTTTGACGCTATCTCGCAAAAATTCAATGGGCTTACGGTCGTGTGTTACAGATTAAAATAAACATACCACACACAAGAAACCTCTTCATTTTTTCCACAGAAACCTTTTGATTTTTTTTATTCATTTATGTTTTTTTTTTATTTGAAGAGAGAGAGATATCGTGATCATTATGAAAAATAAAACTTTTAGTGTCTCGAGAATGACTTGTAACAACTCCTTACATTTACTTCCTGTTAAAATTATTCATGGGGTACTAGTTGATTTGATAGCAAAGTCACCAGAAATGCACTCAGAATGTTTGATTAATTATTATTTTTTTAATTTTAGATTAAAATCCTGCAACATGTCTAAAATTACGCAAAATAACGTACAGTAAGTTATATAATTTACTTTTAAATGAAAGAAAATTGCATACGATTATCAATTAAAATAATGGACCTAAACAAAATCTTTGTGTAAATACAGCATACAAGAAATTTTCAGTCAATGGATTGCGAAAGCAAAAAGCAGCTTTTTTTCTTCAGGACAAACATGAAGCACGTCCTCACTTATTCCAGCAAGTTCGGCTAGGGTAAGTGAGGTAACGATTTGCGCTTGTCCTAATGAATAAGACTATTTTTACTTTCCTTATATACATAATGTATAAGGAAAGTATTGTGACAGGGTCGAAAATTCGAATTCGAGTTTTCGACGGGAGAGCACGTTTCAAGCATCCCTGATCACGAATCAAATATTTTTGAGGTGATGTCTGTGTGTGTGTATGTGAAAGTATGTGTGTGTGTATGTGAAAGTGTGTGTGAGTGTGAGTGTGTGTGTGTGTGTGTGAGTCTGTGGAGACGATATCTCACGAACGAATAGAGCGATTCGAATGAAATTTGGTACAAAAATCACAATCCGTAAATACTGAAAGCTTACTGTTTTTAAACGTAATCGAATGTTCAGAACCCCCTTAAATTTTCGAGTGAAATTTTGAAAAAAATAATCAAAAAATCAAAACCTTTAATAAAGTTACGCAAATAGACATTTCTTAAGTAATTTTTTCTTAAAAAACGATTGACATAAATTTTAGAACGCTAGTATGAACCGTTCTCGAGATATTGTCCCTTTTTCAAAAACATTTATCAAAAAATCCCATAAATTAAAAAAAAATATATATTAACTGTTGAGAAACATGTTCACTTTTCATACGCAATATCATGCGATAAATTGGGTGACGTCATTCTCGTGGATCAAACTCGTTCCATTCACGAGAAAATATACTTTAAGTAATACTTTTGTATTTGAACGTCAATAGCCATTTATCTGCTGTAAGAATAACTTATTTCTCCGTCCATAACTCTTCGCGAGATTTTGGTGACGAATTTAGAGGAATGTCGCCAGCTTGGCGACATTTTTAAATGTTGCCAAATTAACGAAAATCTCGCCAAATGGATAAAAATAACTCTAAATCAATGAAAATGACGACTAATTGTCAAAAATTCAATATCTTGGAAAGAATATAAGTATCTACTATAAGAAAAACCTATTTTTTTACTGTAAAAGTAGTAAATTCATTGCATTATATAAGGAAAGTCATGTGTCGCCCACATCAGATTTTTTACCTTTAAAACTAGCTGACTCTTAAATTTTATTGCATGCTATATTTATAGGGTGATTTTGTATTAATATAATTTCTTCTACAGCGAGCATTTTTAGATTAAAATTAACTGCACCAATATAAATTAAATGGAGAGTGGCTCAATTCGACTTTCTCATCCCAAAATCCATTTTTAAGTAGCTTGTGAGGTTTTTTTATTTCTTCCCTCTCACCAAACTTTACAAGTAAAATTTTATGAAAATCAGTATCGTTGGTCCAAATGATTACAATTATAGCGTTTTACCTTTCGCTGTAAAGGGCTTGAAAAAATCTTTCGATTGATACCATACTTGACCATGTTCCTCCGGGGGGGGGGGGGAGAACTTGCCCGCACAAGAGGGGACTAATGACCTCACAAACCCAAAAATTGTATCGCGGCTATTCTTCATAACTGATTGAAACAGTCTCGTAAATACTGGACCATAAATAAACCTTTTATGCATGATTATATCGCATTCTGTCCTATGCTGCCATGTTAAAAAAATATAAAATTTCTGATAAATTTCGAAATTTTCTATCGAATTTAAAAATACTCTATCTAGTTCTACGTTTTCCGATAACAAACCTTGAAATAAATTTTCGTGAAAATTCAATGATATTTGTGGCAGACAGACGGACATTACTCAAGAAATAGTTAAAACGTATTCAGGAGGTCCTAAGACATACACTGGCATCAAAATTTCGAAATTGAAAATTTTCGCGAAAACAATATTTTCTCTATACTATATTATAACATAGTATAAGAAAGTACAAATTAAATTCAATTGCTGAAAAAAAAACTTAAGTAGTACATAAAACTACTATAAGTACAGCAACTAATTGATAAAATGTATCAATCTGTTTCGGAGGAAAAACCCTTCTAGATAGAAAGCCTGAGTAGACTTTCCCCCCTCCCCCATCTTTCTTACTTTATTTGTTACACACAATTTGTTCATCCGGCCGTCCAAATGGTTGCTCGAGTCCTTAGGATGAGTCGGACGGTCTGGGCCTTCAACACAATTTGTTCATACTTTTGGGTGAGTCGGGTAACCCGGGTCTACAACTCAATCTGTTCAAGACCTTACAAGCATCATTGAAAAAAATTGTTGATTCGTATACGGGTATACTGAACACGCATAAATCCATCACGATCATGAGACAGACGAATTTTTGACACCCCAATCACCATACTTTCCCTTTACATTTTCTACATAATGCAGGGAAATTGAAGAGATAGTTTGAAATCAAAAAGCAGAAATTGAAATGATAATTCCCTTACAAATGATCAGATATATACGCGGTAAATATAACAAGAAAGATCAATCATGCTTAAAGCATTGATTATGAAACACTTTCCAACTTCAATGCAATTTTATTTAAACAAGTCTAAAATGCAATACATTCCTCAGTAATATTTTGAAACTTCTCACAATACTGCATTAATTTATTATATTTGAAAACTTAAACCTTCATCGAAAAAAATGAACTTCATTCAAATGACGGCATTGAAATATAAATTGCCTGGTTTAAACATCTCTAAAATGTCATACATTCCTCGGTAATAGTTTTAGAATTACCATAATACTACGATAATTTATTATATTTGAAAACTTCATCGAAAACAACTGAAATTAATTCAAATGACGTCATAGAAAAAATAACATGCCTGGATCTCTCTATAAAAACAGTATTTCATTCATAACTTTCTCCCATTCATTTCATTCATCACAATACTATAATAATTTATTTTATTTAAACATTTTGTTTAAAACCATGGAGCTGCAAAAAATTAAACTCTATGCTTGAAACTTCATCGAAAAAAATCGTCCTTCTCTTTACGAAATCAATTAATATTTCATTCATATCAGCCATGCAGACTCCATGGACTAAATTATTTTGTGTTAAAAAAATACAGGAATTCTAATACAACTCATTCTATATATTTTGCTGTTTACATTTTACATAGGTGAAAAATAGGCTTAGTTGTAGAAATAATCAAATTTAGATGAGCATTTAAACTCAAATATATTGTCATTGCGTTGTTTCAGTATGTAGATGCACAGAATTTAAGCAAAAATAAAGTAGTTTTAGGATGGATACAACACTCAATATGAATTAAAAAGAACTTAAAAAAATCACGATTTTGAAACAAGATGGATGCCATATATCATTTTGAAGTGGGTCATGTGATCGTTTCATATCATGGTCACGTGATTGTTTCATATAAGAGGTGTAATTATTATTTTAATTTTTATTTAAAAACTACTGAATATATTTCGCTGAATTTTTTTTATATATTTTATGGAACAATTTGAATATTACCTAAAATTTTCGAAGCAATTTGTGAATTTTAAATCCGCTTAAAAAATGTTTGAAAAATTAGGTCCCATAGGGCTCAATGTATGTCATTTTTTCGACCCGGGTTCAATCCAAAACTAATTGGGTGATATTATTCATTTATATTCCCATAGGTTCTACAGACCGTCTGAACAACATACTAAAATTTCATTTTGATAAGGTCATTTTTACGGCAGTTATCGTGCTAACGGACAGACAGACAGACAGACAGACAGAATGAACAAAGTCATAAACACTTTTCAATTTTGTTGTAAAGTGTTAAAAAAGCACGATATATCCGATATATAAAAGACGCAACACAGCGAGATATTACTCAATCCGTTTTTTGGGGTCACAAATCACCTAGCAACAACGCGGAGATAAAACCAGTTGCCAGAAATAATCGAATCTGCGTAAACTTTAGAGGTATGAAAAGTTATTTCAACTAAAAACAAATACGACGTGCGCGCATTTCAAAAACACACGTCCTACTGTTACGGGTCGGAAAAGATCTCAATATAAATAGGTGCCGCCCACAACCTTGTCATCAGAAATGCACTCAAAAAGTTCGACAAACTCCCTCTAGAGAAAACATTAAACACGCAGAAAGTCGTTAAGATTCGCATAAGAGGCATATTTACTGCGACGGAAAAAAGTTGAGAAGCAATTAGTTTAATTGGGCTGCATTATTTACGGAATGCATATAAATAGGAATTCTGAAAAAAAAAAAAAAACGTTTGTTAATAATTTTACAGGACAACATAGGGAGCGGAAAACATTTATTTACATTGAAAGGTGAAAAGTAAAACTAGATTAATCGGGTTGCATTGTTTGCTGAATATTAATAAGAATTTTAAGAAAAATTTGCTAATAATTTTACAGAAAAGCGTTGGAAACAAAATTTATGAGAACTATATATGACCATATATTACCGAGAAACGATGAATTTTGTATAGGACATTCTAGCAAGGGAAGTAGGAGTTATCAACCCATACACATACGAAAGAACATTAACAAATTACTCGATAAAAAAGGTTGGGAATACCCAATCGCAATCCTATAATGTTATAAGCGCTTGAATATTTTAGAGATAAAAAATTGATAAAATAAAGGTCAAATTGTGAATAATTACCTCTTTTAACATACAATTGTTGTTACAGATAAAAACAAATATTTGACTGTATGTCTTTACTCGACTTTCTCATACATTTATATTCCATAGTTTTACTTTTATCACAATCATTATTAGAATGAAAATAAAAAAAGGATTTATCTTTTCAGATTTCATATTAGGCTATTTTTTGAAAATATTTTGTGCCGATTCTTCAGTTTCATTTTAAAAACATTATTCGATGTTACTTATTACTCAGTATATTTGCATGTAATAGCAACAACAAATATAAAAAGTCAAAATATGGCTATGATAATAAAAAATGCAGTTTTGATATATATATATATATATATATATAATATTTGGGGGGGGGGCAGCACAAATTTATCCACCAGACAGTGATTTGAAGAACACTGAGTTCGCAAACGTAAAGTATGCCACACTAAAAATCGTACTGATCTCATTCTCAAAAATTGCACTGTCTCTATATTTGTTGTAATGCAAAAAATGATTAGATAAAGAATAGAAGGGGGAAAGATAACTTAAATTCAAAATACAGACCGTTAAACCTTAAAGATATTTATCGACAGAACACAAATTTGCTTTCGACACTGATAAGGCAAGAAAAATATGGAAATCCACAGTCTTCGAAAGACTGACTGGCCTGTAAATAGGATAAGGGGGGGGGGGATTCAAATTAAGCTTAAGGTTTAACTAGAGTTTAGTATCCACTGATAAGTGGATTCTATATTTTTAATAGCCACTCTTGACTTGTTAGTAAGCAATGACTTAAGCACAAATTATATTATAGCTGCAACAATATAAATTGTAAAGAGTTACACTCACTAAATAAAATAATTAAATGATATTCAATACAGAAATAGTTTCAAAATTTTAAATTATAGTTAAGTTATACTTTTAAGTTTCCAAACACACACAAATATTTGGATAACACTTTTGTTATATTTTCCACTTACTTGGACAGGTTCTACAATTTTAGTAGCTGTTTGTTCTTTGACATTACTAGCGTTGATGTCAGAAAGTTACTAGCCAAGTGGATGCCAGAGAGCAAAAGTTTACTAACCAAATTTGAAAGTTAGCCGATTGACGAGTGGCTATCACACAATTCAAGTTATAGTGGTCACAATCGATGAGAACCGGTTTAATTTTCAGATCCGGCTGCTTTAGTTTAATAATCACAAATAGGTTTAATATTTTACAAACTAGATAAAATTAAGATTACCTAAAGAAAATGTAGATTATCCTTTCAATGAAGCACAGACGAGAGCTTCGTGTTTAAAATCAATATAACAGATGGTATTGAACAAAGCAAACGCTGCCTGAGAGAACTGAATAATGCAAGTTAATCAATAATTTCAATTTTTGAATATTCATTTATTAATTCAATATCTTTATACACATGGAATTTTACATCACCGTCTTTGTATTTATTGATCACAGTCTGTGTTTCTATTTTGCAAATTTAATCCGTCTGCATATTTAATTGGCATATTTATTTGGATTTAAGCATATGAAATAATGTACACTTGGTGTTTAATTTAAACAGAAAGTGAGAGCAAGACGTTTTCTGGGAAAAATACCTTCGCTACATAGTCATAGATCATATGTTATCTAAAAATATGACGTCGTCCATTTTGACATAAAAATTATCCTCCATCCATTTTAGAATGTGCCCTTCTTTTTCAATGCAAATATCTTTACAATGAATTCAACTGCTACCAATGAGAATACAAAAACCTTGTTGTATTTTCTTGATACAAGCAGAAATTTTCATGCTATTACCAAAGTGTCAGGGTTTTGTCCAAATATTTTTAATATTTATTTTTCTATGGGATAATTGTGGCAGCACACATTTTCACACTGATACCTGCGTGTCTGTAGAGGCTAAAATGTAAGACTTTTGAGGGAAAATTTTAAGGATTTTTAGGGAAATTTTAACGATTTTTCTCCCCTATTTATAATGAAATGTTTAATTAAGCAGATTTTTGTATATTTTGCAGGTACACAGATGGAATTTTTTAATTTTAACTAGTGATAGTCGTAAGGAATTGGAGCTTTTGATTTATAGGACTCAAAAAAAAAGTTTAAATTTTTTCAGAAATACCACCCACATAGTTGAGACTGTTTTCATAAAAACATGCGCATTATTTTAAGAAACTTTGTAATAACAGGTATATATGTTCAGGACCAATGTTTAAAGAAATAAATCCTGTACCCCTCTTTCTGAAAAGCCTAGTACATCAAACACACAGGATTCTAGTAACTGAAGATTCAATACCCAAAATTTGATTAAAAAAAATGAAACTCTAAAAATAAAATCGACCAAGAGAGGGAGATAAAATTGAGATAACATCCTCAATTTGAGCGTCTGCCCGTGAGATAAGCACGAAGAACACCGAAACACAATGGAAAGTGGAACTCAGAATATCGATTCACAATGGACCCATGTTATTCAATCGATGAAGCCACCCCACAGCGTCAGGACAAGAGATGTCCTGAGAGGATGTCATTTTGTCAACCTCAGACCAATGTGGGAAATTTTCATGCACAATGAAGGACGAGAATACTATTGGAAATCTACAATGAAAGTGATAATATGGGATGATTCGGACTGGAATGAAATTATTTCAGATAAATTAAAATGTACTTACTACAGAGCAGTCACTGGAGTACTGAGAGGGTTAGGATCATATCTCCCCTATGGTCTAACGATTACATTGGATTCATATAACTTAGCGATACCAAGCAAGATAACCTTGCCCTTCATTGGATGACATAGGCAAGGGGTCGAATATTCTGTCTACTCTAGCTACCACGCATTTAACCGTTGGCAATGCAGCCTTTTTCAGGGCATGGAAATAACCCGCCCTTCATTTAATAACATAGACTAGGGGTCGATTATTAACTACTTCACCAACCTCGCATTCAATCGTTTACAATACAGTCTTTTTCAGTGCATAGACCAGGAGTCTATTATTAACCACTTAAGCTACCCCGCATTCAACCGTTGGCAATGTGCAGTCTTTTTCAGTACATCGAAACCGTAATAACTATAGATCGATATAAGTTAAATTTAGCCCTTCATTTGATGACCTAGACCAGCAGTCGAATATTCTGTTTTATTAACTACTTCACCAACCTCGCATTCAATCGTTTACAATACAGTCTTTTTCAGTGCATAGACCAGGAGTCTATTATTAACCACTTAAGCTACCCCGCATTCAACCGTTGGCAATGTGCAGTCTTTTTCAGTACATCGAAACCGTAATAACTATAGATCGATATAAGTTAAATTTAGCCCTTCATTTGATGACCTAGACCAGCAGTCGAATATTCTGTTTTATTAACTACTTCACCAACCTCGCATTCAATCGTTTACAATACAGTCTTTTTCAGTGCATAGACCAGGAGTCTATTATTAACCACTTAAGCTACCCCGCATTCAACCGTTGGCAATGTGCAGTCTTTTTCAGTACATCGAAACCGTAATAACTATAGATCGATATAAGTTAAATTTAGCCCTTCATTTGATGACCTAGACCAGCAGTCGAATATTCTGTTTTATTAACTACTTCACCAACCTCGCATTCAATCGTTTACAATACAGTCTTTTTCAGTGCATAGACCAGGAGTCTATTATTAACCACTTAAGCTACCCCGCATTCAACCGTTGGCAATGTGCAGTCTTTTTCAGTACATCGAAACCGTAATAACTATAGATCGATATAAGTTAAATTTAGCCCTTCATTTGATGACCTAGACCAGCAGTCGAATATTCTGTTTTATTAACTACTTCACCAACCTCGCATTCAATCGTTTACAATACAGTCTTTTTCAGTGCATAGACCAGGAGTCTATTATTAACCACTTAAGCTACCCCGCATTCAACCGTTGGCAATGTGCAGTCTTTTTCAGTACATCGAAACCGTAATAACTATAGATCGATATAAGTTAAATTTAGCCCTTCATTTGATGACCTAGACCAGCAGTCGAATATTCTGTTTTATTAACTACTTCACCAACCTCGCATTCAATCGTTTACAATACAGTCTTTTTCAGTGCATAGACCAGGAGTCTATTATTAACCACTTAAGCTACCCCGCATTCAACCGTTGGCAATGTGCAGTCTTTTTCAGTACATCGAAACCGTAATAACTATAGATCGATATAAGTTAAATTTAGCCCTTCATTTGATGACCTAGACCAGCAGTCGAATATTCTGTTTTATTAACTACTTCACCAACCTCGCATTCAATCGTTTACAATACAGTCTTTTTCAGTGCATAGACCAGGAGTCTATTATTAACCACTTAAGCTACCCCGCATTCAACCGTTGGCAATGTGCAGTCTTTTTCAGTACATCGAAACCGTAATAACTATAGATCGATATAAGTTAAATTTAGCCCTTCATTTGATGACCTAGACCAGCAGTCGAATATTCTGTTTTATTAACTACTTCACCAACCTCGCATTCAATCGTTTACAATACAGTCTTTTTCAGTGCATAGACCAGGAGTCTATTATTAACCACTTAAGCTACCCCGCATTCAACCGTTGGCAATGTGCAGTCTTTTTCAGTACATCGAAACCGTAATAACTATAGATCGATATAAGTTAAATTTAGCCCTTCATTTGATGACCTAGACCAGCAGTCGAATATTCTGTTTTATTAACTACTTCACCAACCTCGCATTCAATCGTTTACAATACAGTCTTTTTCAGTGCATAGACCAGGAGTCTATTATTAACCACTTAAGCTACCCCGCATTCAACCGTTGGCAATGTGCAGTCTTTTTCAGTACATCGAAACCGTAATAACTATAGATCGATATAAGTTAAATTTAGCCCTTCATTTGATGACCTAGACCAGCAGTCGAATATTCTGTTTTATTAACTACTTCACCAACCTCGCATTCAATCGTTTACAATACAGTCTTTTTCAGTGCATAGACCAGGAGTCTATTATTAACCACTTAAGCTACCCCGCATTCAACCGTTGGCAATGTGCAGTCTTTTTCAGTACATCGAAACCGTAATAACTATAGATCGATATAAGTTAAATTTAGCCCTTCATTTGATGACCTAGACCAGCAGTCGAATATTCTGTTTTATTAACTACTTCACCAACCTCGCATTCAATCGTTTACAATACAGTCTTTTTCAGTGCATAGACCAGGAGTCTATTATTAACCACTTAAGCTACCCCGCATTCAACCGTTGGCAATGTGCAGTCTTTTTCAGTACATCGAAACCGTAATAACTATAGATCGATATAAGTTAAATTTAGCCCTTCATTTGATGACCTAGACCAGCAGTCGAATATTCTGTTTTATTAACTACTTCACCAACCTCGCATTCAATCGTTTACAATACAGTCTTTTTCAGTGCATAGACCAGGAGTCTATTATTAACCACTTAAGCTACCCCGCATTCAACCGTTGGCAATGTGCAGTCTTTTTCAGTACATCGAAACCGTAATAACTATAGATCGATATAAGTTAAATTTAGCCCTTCATTTGATGACCTAGACCAGCAGTCGAATATTCTGTTTTATTAACTACTTCAGCTACCTCGCATTCAACCGCTGGAAATGCTTTCGTCTTCTGTGCATCGACATGACTGTAGACCGATATAAGTTAAAATAGATTATTAAACTACCTGCAAATCCCGTTTTGGAAGGGAAAAAAAAAAGACGGAAGTTTGTATTGCGTGTTTGCTACAATAACATCTATCCTAGAAATTATGCTACCAGTTCATCGACCAGCATCACTTGCCCAGTTTCGTGCATTTATACCTTCTTCACCACCAAACAGCTGATTGCGCTCATAACTACTGAAGAGCTCTAAAACGCGCGAAACCCGTCCACCGATGCCAGTCGCTGAACTAGAATCATCATTCCAAAAATATGACCAAATACCTAGGTGAGTGAAATATTTCTTCGGGACAAAATGCTTATTCCATTAAACGAGTCGATTTGCAATAATTTACGTGTATCATTACATATTAATCGTGGTATTTACACAAATAGGAAATTGCATTATAGTACCATTCAATACAAGCATAAGAGAAAGTAATAAGGTGGTCGCTATATCTTTCCTTCAAATAAAAGAATGATTTAAAATTTTTCAAAAGGAATTATTACCGCGAAGAGAAAATTCTTAAGGAAAAATATGATTTCGATAAAGAAAAAGCAGGCTTTCCATTCCCGCATAAAAGGGATTCGGGGAGGCAGAAGCAAAACCCCTTGGCATTTCCCATTGCTGTGGATTCTCATCTCGTTCAAAATATGACTGTCTCATTGATATTCATTTTAATCTCTTCCCAGGTATTTATATATACATAAAACTTAGTGTTACACGGTCGTGAATAAAGGTAACATCGTCCAATTTGAGAAGTTTTAGCAAGACTTCACATTTACTCACAGTATTTATTTAGGACGGTAAAACGGACTTCGTTTCCTTAAATATTCATCCAAGACATTAACTTGCGAATTTATTTTTTAATTCAGATTATCATAAAAATGTCTTAACTTTTTAGGTGGTATTTATGAAAAATTTCAAGATTAGATTTTTTTACACTGGAAAAATTCAAAATCTAATTCAAAATCTGACACATTCAGATGAACACCATGTAGGGCCGAAAGAAACAGAGTTTCAAGAGTTTTGAAATTGGGTCGTACTCGGGCTATACATTTGAAAACTTCTTAGGGCTCGGGACGGTTTCAAGCGCTGGCACTACTGGGTCAGGACCGGTAAGAGTCCGGAATTTCGGCGCGTGCAGTCTACCTCGTACGTCGCACTTAAAATAGTCCCATGCACAGACTTCTATTGTGATAATCTTTCATACGTAACAAGAAAATGCTTGATCGATAGTTGTAAAAACGTAGCACGTTCATTCGCTGATGCAGGAAAAGGTAATGGGCAGTAAAATAGATTTTGAGATGAAAGTCATAAATTCTCCCTCAATTCTGCAAGACAGTAAAGACACACGGGAAAATGTAACCTTCCATGCTTAATAGAATCAAAATGTTAACATTTATAAATATGTATTCGAGTATTCGATCAAATAGTGCAAACATAAAAGAAAATTGATGAGAAACTGCTAGAGACAGATCTGATCTCCCCTCCCCCCCCCCCCTCCCTTACTGCCAATTGATTAACGTCATTGATCATAGGCAGCTGCTGACAACAGTGCTTCTCGTAAGAAAGTGTATTGAGCAATTATCGATGGAAATAGTCACAAGTAAAAGCGTAATTTAGGAATTTCTTGAAGGGAGAGGGGGGGGGGGAGAAAAGTATTTTTGAAAGGGGTCAAAAGTTCACGGAATAATGTTCTAATGATGAAAATATGATTTGACAGGAAAAATTATATAAGAAACGTAATAACTTCAGCACATTTAAATGGCGTCCCTGTTCACTCCTACTCATCTCGGTCAATTGCTTCGACATATACTCAAAGTGGAAAAAATAAAATTTCTGATATCTCGAAAATAACTATCTTATAAATTGTAACTCACTTTAAAAATTTATATTATATATATTTTTATTATTATTATTATTATTTAATATTATTTGTCACTTCTCTCAGTTTTTGAGAAAAAATTGCTCGAAAGATTGATATCTTTCCTCTGATTTGATCATTTTAAAATCAATAGGTTGTCTTATGTTCACTGATTAATCATACCACACTTTATTTCTATAATTCACCTTGAAATATAGCGTACCCTCAAAACCCGCAGATACACGGGCATCACAGAAATCTCTTGATTTGTGTTGAAGGATAGAGAGAACATGCAAATCAAACAAAATACCCCTAACCGTATTTTAATCCCCCCCCCCCCATCACAAAACTTTCTATTAACCATTAAAATACTTCTGTATATTTTTTCATATATTGTATATTTGCAGAAAAGTAATATATATATATATATATTCATCTTAAACAATTCACTTCTATAATTTTTTTTTTGAAACACTTAAGCTGAACTTATGAGTTTAAGCACCAAAATGTTTCGAATAGCTCCTGATTCTAAATTAAATGTATCTTCCACAAACTTAAACATTTCATGACTAAAGCTAAATTTGTCTCGCATTCCACCCAACTACTTCAAGTGCACATTATCCATAAACAAAATAAAAAGTTAAAACAATTGCTCCAAAGTCGGAGAACTAAATTTATCTACAAGCTCCAACCAAAGGAAATTAGCCATTTGGTAATGCACTTAAATTACTACTCCAAGAAGAAGCAATGGGTGAGCACGTTCAGCTAAAATGATGAAGAAAAGGGAGCCAAGTACCCTAATGAAAATTACATATTAGTTCGGATCAATATTGGATATGAGATAGATGAAAACATATTTTAGAGAAGGATCATTTAAATTATAGGTTATTAAAATACCGAAATTTAAACAACGCGCACAGAAAATTGTGGCGTAACTTAACGGTTATTTTGTGACACCACGCTTTCGAAAGAAAAGATGTTCTATTTTTTCCCCCTACGGATGGATAAAAAAAACTTATTTTTTTAAAAAACTCATTAAAAATGTACAAATAGCTCAGTTAAAAAAGATATTCGAATATAACGATATTACTTAGTACTCATGCAAAAGATTAGACTCGTGCAAATCCTCAATTCGTGGATGAATAAATTTAAAAATAAATATGATTGCAAATGCAGTAAAAAAGTGATTTTAATTATGAACTTGTTGTCTTACGGATTCGGTTCAAATCTCGTTGAAAAGAGCGTTCGTCAATGTTTCCGATGGTGTGCATGGATCGATAGTTCCAAGAGAAGTTCTTCGATACTTACAAGATGGAAACTCTAATGATATTTTCGATCGAAAGAGCCGATTTGGGTGAGAAATCGCTCAAACTTCAGCTTTAACATTAAATAAAACAAAGGTAATTTGAATTAAAGAAAAAATTGCTCCGAGGTCTAAAGTCGGAAGACCCAAGGTACTCATGTGCCAATTTCATGACTGTGCGCAGCTTGAATTTCCCACTATATCACCAACAGAAAGATGAAAGTATATTTTCTCTTATTATAGTCGTCTATAGTAGTCTATATGTTATATACAGGGCGTCTAGGAAAGTTAGCATTAGTGAAAATTTTTCGAGCACGAAGAGGGTTATTCTCAATTTTTAAATGCAGCTGCATAGAAAACCTCTATGGCATTACACGACAAGACAACATTCGATAGGCTAACCCCCTTTTTTATGGAGGGGGGCGGGGATCTATCTTGCTCCCTTTTAAAGATAGAGAAAAAATCAATTACAAAGTTTGGAGCGTTGCCAAATTAGCACAAAAATGTGTTAAGAATCCTGAAATCTAGGGACTACACTCCAAATCCCCCTCCCCAAATAAACAACTGTCATAGTGAATATGACATTTTGTGTAATTTTAACTAATGCACATTTATTTTAAAATCTTTTAACTTTTTTTGATTAAATTTAATTGTGAATTTAATCTTTTGCTCAAAATTTTATATTCAAATTTCACTTTTTTAATACATCTTAAGGCAGTTGTCTTGGTCAACGAGCCATTTAGTACCTTTGATACTATAAACAAGGAAATTGTAGACAAATTAAGATTTATCTTCATTAATTAATCTGAATACCTTCATCAAGGAATAATTAACCATAGTCTATAGCCTTAAAGTAGATGATCCAGTGATTAGATTTTTATAATAGGGAGACTTACACTCCAAATTGGCTAAAATAAAGCATAGTTTATAATTAATTAATTCCAAAAGGTAAGAGGCAATCAAGAGGCAGGTGTGGATCCAAATAAATATTTATTAATATTAATTCATATATTATATATAGATATGTTGACGACTTAATTTGTATTACCATTGATGATTCCTATCCAATTAATATTGATTTTTACCCATCTAACCTAGAATTAATTCCTAATGAGCCTAGCGTTAGTCAAACTGTAAATTTTTTAGACCTAAATTTAGATACCCTCAATATTCATGTAATCACCAATCTATATGATAAAAAAGATTCTTACAACTTCACTATCATAAAGCTGCTATCATATCAATCTTGTAATTCTATTCAATTGTTTAGAAACATCATTTTAAACCAGCTATTTCGAATACATCGACTTTCTGATCCTCGGTTTCCCTTTCTCCACATCAATAATCTTAAACGCATTTGTCAAAATTACCAATATCCGGAAGTATTTGTAAATAATATTATTAATAATTTCAAATATACCATGTAATAATTTTATACATGCATTATTTATCTTTGATTGGATAACTCATTTTTGAGAATTCACCCATTCTTATCATCTAACTTACCACTTGACCTGAGTCTAATATTGTTTACTATTTTCGAAAGTCTCCATACATATTATGTATCGTTCAAATGTATTCATTCCGGTGCCCACTCACATTAACGAAGTGAGGTGAAATATTCAGTCGCTTGTTCAACCTACACGTGGTAGCAATGCTTATGAGCTAATATTTCTGTTCGAGGAGGTATTATTTTTCTGATTTGTAATTCAATTGATTTATTTTTCTCCTTCCATTAGCCAGTAAACAGTTCCAATGGTGTCTATAGTTAAATACTATCGCCATTATCAGAAACTGGCTATTCTATCGGTTTTAATTCGAATTGTATGGCTGTCCTGATGAGAATGCAATTTCGAACTAACCGCCATTTTTTGTGTAGTTTCAATTGATTGTTCTCTATGTCTTCATCTTTTATCTTGAGCTAATTATTATTGCCTTTTCTCATTTTTGCCGTGTTTTCTTTTTAATGTATTTATATACTTTTAATTGTGAATTTTGTATCCTAATATTCTTCTCATCCCCCTTTCCATTGTAGTGATATGTTACCTTCTATTTTTATCCTTAGTCTTGGTCTATAGTTACTCATTTGTAACAGATATGCTAGAGATGTGTTTTTTTGTACATTCAGTAGTTTATACATAGTTTTCGATTAAAATCTTTCATTTATATATATATATATATATATATATATATATATATATATATATATATATATATATATATATATATATATATATATATATATATATATATATATGCATAAGAAGTGATCATAGTAAGTATTAATCTTTAACATATGTTTTACAAACAATTTAAAGCATAACCAATTATCTGTTATTTAAATAGATTACAAATGGTATTGCATTTCTAATATATAAGTTTCATATTTTAATATTTACATTTAGTAGTTATCGTCGTTGGTGGTATTCTTCCCCTAAGGTCTATAGGGGGAATGATCATTTAAAATACATAATTCAATAATAGATTGAAGCATTGTAAAAAATGTCATAATATAATCAATTAAACTTGTTTAAAATACTTTGCTACGATTCGTGATTTATGTCAAATGGGTGAAAATGAAACGTCTTTAATTTCTATCTTAGATTGCTTGTTTATATTAATCTAAATGATTTAGAGTCATTGCTAGATAGATCACGATATTATGAATTGAGAGACTTCGAGAAGGAGATGATGAGGCTTGTATGTTGAGGGGCCTGCTGCTATCATCAGCGATTTGTTGTCAGTCTTTTATTTATTGCACGGATTGGTCACTCTCTTCACAAGTCGTAAGTCTGCAGACATATGCAAGGCAATCGTGATTAGGTAATACTTCTCTAACACACACCAGCCATTGGTAATTGTATGCGGGAGTAACACGTATCCATAAGAGGACCCATGTCCATGGTTAGCAGTCGTTCCATAATTTAACAGCATTCATCATACCAAAAGATGTCACCATCGGAAATCGAAAGTGCAACGAGCCCATAATTTTTGCCGGTGCCTGTACTGGGGCTCAAGCCTCAACTAGGACTCCAGTCCTGGATAAAATTATCTCAGTTTTTGAGCTAGCATTCTTAGGCCTATACCAGACGCAAAATTAGAATAAGTAATGCCATGATAAGGAAGAGCATAGTGGCCGTCGTGGACAGCAACAGCCGGACCACCTCGTAATTTTTTAGATTCATTTTTTTTTTTTACTTCTCACTACGCTAGTGATGGCGTTGTACTAAAGAACCACGTCATTGGCTACTCGACGACTTCAAGTCAATATAATTGTTCGTAGCCTTTGGTAATACTAAAAATAGAGGGATGCAATATTGATTACCCCCTTGGAACATCGTGGATCCATCTGAGAATAATATCCAGCTGTATTGTTTGCAAGGGGCGACCTTTGCACATTATTTTCAGGAGTTGGCAGCAGTAATTGGTTTTTAATAGAACTGGCCGAGTTATCGTAACGAAGTGGAATTAGAGGCTTTACTTTTCTGTGGGAAATTGATTTCTGCTTGCGAAGGAATTTTGTCCGTTATGGGTTAAGCATGTAAAAATCCTTGCACGTGTTTTTGAGGGGAGCGAAGTAACTTGTTACCACCCTGGTGAACTTGAAGCTGTGACTACTCCTGCAGATGTACTTTTAGCGTGAGAAAAGAAATTGTAAAATGGCTCGTTGACCAAGGCAACTGCCTTAAGATGTATTAAAAAGGTGAAATGGGAATATAAAATTTTGAGTAAAAGATTAAATTCACAATTAAAATTTAATCAAAAAAAGTTAAAAGATTTTAAAATAAATGTGCATTAGTTAAAATTACACAAAATGCCATATTCACTATGACAACGGCATTAACGTACTCAGACGATTAGGATGCCTTGCATTGGGAAAAGCAATGGGTATAATCGTTCGGCTACACTGGCATTCCAGTTACATTCTCCAAAAATATGGACCATTTCGCAATATTTTTCATTAATAAACATAGTGGACATTCATAAAATCGAAATAAAAGTAGGGAGTGACAACGCATAGCATAAGGATACAATACTGCAGACGGAATGCTCTTTCAAAGTCAGATTAGTTTATTTATTTATCTGGCTTCGATTACGATGATGTTTACTGACAAAAAGTCTGTGAAATAAAGTAGTTATCATTTAAACTGCATTTATTAATTCGTTTGTCGCCAGACGATTTTAGTGTAAACTGTCGCCAGACGATTTTACAGTTTAAAGAATTGCATGCTTTTAAAAATATTATTTTGGACAATTATTTGCAACTTTTTCTATTGGAGAAACACAATTTGGTCACGATATACAACTTTGTCATTGACTTTTTTTCCTCATCTCTAAAAAGCAGCAAGATAGGCTCCGTCCCTTATAAAAGGGGTTTAGCCACCCAAACGTTGCCTTGTCTTGTAGCTCCATAGAGGTTCCTTATGCAGCTGCATTCTCATGCAGCATCATAGGCACCCTGTAGAGTAGCTACTACGGCGAACAGCCAGGGCGATTTTATGAAAGCTTTGTACTAGTAACAACTTTCTTGCATTAGCTGTCGATCGCGTATAAGCTTGCCGCCAGGCGGCAATAAGCGCTTTCGACCCGCTGTACGTTTGCAGAGAATATCGGTCGCCACGTGACTTTCCTAAACACTCTTGCTGCGCCCTACAAATATGATTATTTAGACCTTAAAAATTTTTATGAACTGTGGAGTTCATTTAAGAAATTTTTTATTAAGAAGTATCTTGGCTCAGAAAACTTTCTGTTTCCTAAAAATACCCTGGCATTTCCATTTCGGTAAATAAATCTCTTCAATAAATAAATCGGGATCCATATATCTGAGCCAAGGTTCTCATACATAAGTGTGAAGAAATACGACAGAATCAAAGCACCGACCATGTTCCGCATCACAGGCATCCGGAAAATATTTCCCATTATTTCGAAAATACATTTTCGTGTACCATCATCGTAAAATTTCATCCCTCTAATTCCCAGCCACTTGAATTATCTCCCCAGCCCCCTCAGTTTTCGGGTTAGATTCTTTTGACCAATACTTGAGCACGCATCAATATTTCTACTCCATGCATCCTAACCTGAAAGTTGATTAGATCCTGCACATTTTATGGCTACTCCGGAGGTCGCGTAAATTGTGACACCGTTAATATAATACGTCGTTTTTCTTCTTTTCTCAGCGTTCCTCTTCATTCTCCCCTGTACTGGACGTGTTCGCCCATAAAGTAAGCGAGACCGGAGAAAAATGTCTACACAGAATGACGCTGAGTGTATTTCTTTTGCATTAGAATTATTTGTCGAATTATTTTCAGTATTACTCGCACAAAACCCGGCTACGGGGTGTTCCTAAAGTTTAAATCGCGGCAGCATTGCAAATAACAGAATCCATGGACTGGTTTCGCTTTTATTATGAGCTCGCTAAAATGAAATAGACAATGCCAGCAATGGCAACAACAACAACAAAAAACTATCCTTATGTCACAATTTTGTGAATTTCTATAGAAACCTGGTATCTGAAATGGAAGCGCAATTTTAATTTTGGGAATGCCGCCGTATAGGAAGATTCTGTGAATATGAACTTAGTCGTGGTACCCTCGGGCTAGCTATCCACGTGGCAGAATTCGTCGGTCTTCAGAAAGGTTCAATGAAGAGTGCAACAGCAAATTTTCTAGCTGTCATTCCAGATCCTATATCTGGAATGACAGCTAGAAAATTTGTTGGACGAACGCAAAACCGTTCAATGGATGCTGTTATCTCCGAACTTTCTCATTGCATTCACATTTTATACTAATTAGGTCTACTTGTGTACTTATCAGTATCAGAATACAAGAATGTTAATACTTTTTATCAGCTTTCATTCACAAGTTATTCTTCTAAAATACTGCATAAAAAATATACAAAAAAGTCAATTTTTTCAAGTTGGTATAACCGCTTAGTAACATCCATTTAGTGCTGTGTCATGCTGTGTCATGCATTTAGTGCTGTGTCATGGAGTTAGGGTGATGGAGATAAAACTCTTACGGATGAAAAGCTTGAAAATGCCTTAACGATTTGAGAATTATATCTACGTGTCGCTAGTATTAGTAAAGTTCCATCTGTTCTCATTTGACACAACAGGAAAGTGTAGCGTTTAGAATATGTATTTTTTAAATGTTTCCTAGTTATAAGAAGTCATATATATATTTTCCTAGTACAGCAGAATATAGAATAAATATACGGAGGGGAAAAAAATGAATACGTAAGAATATTCTTTCTATTTTGAGATCTAATCTGCATTGCACTGATAATTTATTTCTGCCAAAAATAATAGTTTAAATAAATATGTTTAATTCAATAGAAAACCTTTCGCCATACAATGCGGTAGGAACTTATCTTAGGACACCTGAATTATTTTCTCAAACGATTCTAGTGTTTAATTCCATCCCTGTACCTCTATTACGTGTGTGTTAATAAAAACTATTTTGGCAACCATTAACATCTATAACGGAACAAATTATCAATTTTCCTCATATATTATATACTACTATCGTTACTCCAGGAATTATCTTTGTTTTCGGTAGGGAATAAAGTTTTGAAAATCTTAAAATTCAAGTAATCCGAGTTCTAATCATGGAAACTACTGAAAATTACATCTAATACTAGTTTTTTATTTGTCTACCAGACGTAGGTGTATTAGTTCTTGAGTTATCGTATCCACACCTCTACACACAGATGGATATTTTTCCAACTGCGTTCAAAATGGATTCCAGAGGTCTTAAAATCGTGATTATTCGTCAAAATTTCGAATTTGAGTATTTTTGAGTAAACAATATTTTCTCTACAACTTTTTTGTATAAAATAGTATGAGACAGTAAAAGTAAATAAATTAAAACACGTTGTGTGTGAAAATTATATTTACACCTAATCCCTTATTTGACTCTAAAAGCAACTGAAACAGCAGAACTTACAGTCGTAGTTAAATGAACTGATGTAAATCAAAAAACTCAATGGTTAGTATCTCCGAGAATTTCCCCCTTATAAAAATAATGTAACTTTATTCCGATGAATGGAAACAAGAACATTTTTTTTTTTAATAAATGGCACATTTTTAGCTAATCTTTTCAAAACACCCTGTATATTGAATACCACCAAAGCAAAAGTGATATCATTTTATAAATTCAAATGCAATGATAGTATTCTCGTGTAGATAAACATTCAGCGAGAAGCTGTCCCAGAACAATTTCCGTTCAACGTCCAAAGCATCCCCAAGAAGTACAAAAGAAAGCCTATCTCACAAAAGAAGAATAAGATCTTATAGCCGAAGAAAATTCATTTGTGCAGTCGACACATTTGCGCAAATCGTGACCAGGACTGCCGAGTGAGGCTACTAAAGCAAATTCCACTGAATGAGACGACGGTCGTATAGCAGCAGGAAAGAAAAAGGTGTGCTGGCAATTCCGGCGAACATGGCCAGTCATAAAATGTTTGCATAGTTAAAGATTGAAGGACAAATTACTCTGACATTTCCAATCATGAGAAAAAGAACAAACGATTTTTCGAAGCAGAGTGTTTCGAGAAAAAAAAATCTGATGTGGGGAGCACATGACTTTCTCTGCAGACTTATATCCACGTTCTCTTTATTTTATTTAAATTTAATTCACTTTTAATTCAATTTTCGTTCTCATTTGGTAACTGAACTTATTTTCAAAGGTGGCGTAGAGAAAATACGACAAAACTAAAATATCTCGCGAACGGCTAGTCCTAGTGTAATGGAGTTGGTCTTATTCTTTTCTTCGTTAAAAATTACGTATAAAACAAGTATTTAATGGATATATTTGAGCATACGTAGTTTTTTTATTTTGGATTTTGTCGATTTTTGCAGACCATTTTGTAAGAAAAGGCAGGTTGTTCTTTTCCGAATCGTAGCAAAATCTAATCAGCACCAGATCATCCTACAAGTAACTTATCTACCAAATTTTGTGAAATTTGGTCAATTAGTATTTTAGCTAGTGTGGATACATGAAATTTTTACTGGCCATTTCGCAAAAAAAGGCGGGTTCTGTTTTTACGAATCCTTCCAAAAACTAATCAGCAACAGGGTTTCACCCATTGACTTACATACCAAATTTTATGAAATTCGGTCCATTAGTTTTTTAGTTAGAGTGGATACATACATTCCACAGACACACAGACAGACACGCAGACACATACACAGACGTCACGCTAAAAATAGTTTTTTCGTATTCTAGAGATCTCGAAACGTGTAGATCCGTCGAGAATTCGAGTTGTGATTTTCGGCATGATGCCAATACTTTCTCTATACATTACCATGTATTGTAAGGAAAGTAAAAAATCTGATGTGGGCAGCACATGACTTTCCCTGCAGACTTATATCCATGTTCTCTTTATTTTAATTAAATTTATTTCACTTTTAATTCAATTTTCGTTCTCATTCGGTAACCGGACTTATTTTCAAAGGTGGCGTAGAGAAAATACGAAAAATTAAAATATCTCGAGAACGGCTAGTCCTAATGTAATGGGGTTGGTCTTATTCTTTTCTTAGCTAGAAATTACGTATTAAACAAGCATTTAATGGATATATTTGAGCATACGTAGTTCTTTAGTTTAGATTTGGACGTTTTTTGCGGGCCATTCTGCAAAAAAAGGCAGGTTATTTTTTTCCGAATCGTACCAAAATCTAATCAGCACCAGGGTAACCCAAAAGTGACTCATCTACCGAATTTTGTGAAATTCGGTCCATTAGTTTTTCAGCTACAGTGGATACAAGCTTTTGCGATCCATTTCACAAAAAAGGCGGGTTCTTTTATTCCGAATCGTACCCAAAACTAATCAGCACCAGCCCCGCAGGGAAAGTAAAAATCTGATGTGAGCAGCATATGACTTTCCCTGCAGACACAAATTCATATTTGCCTTATTTCTTTATTTCTTTAATAATTCATTAGATTGAGTTTAATTGCACCAAATAACACTACATCTGAATTTCTAATTCAATTTTTGTTTTTATTTGGTAATTGGACATTTTTCCGAAATCGGCGTAACAAAAATGCAAGAAATCTCAAATATCTTGAGAACTGTTAGTCCTAAAGTATAATGGAGTGTGTTATATTCTTTTCCTCGTCAAAATTGCGTATAAAACAAGAATTTAATTAATACATTTCAGCATACGTCTCAAAACGTGTAGATCCGTCGAAAACTCGAGTTGTGATTTTTGGTATGATTCCAATACTTTCCCTATACATTACCATGTATTGCAGAGAAAGTAAAAAAAAAGATACAAGAAGTACAGTAGCACATGATTCAGACTACACTAGGATTTCATATATTTTTTCTGTTTAAATGTTTGTTTTCTCGCACTTTTGTATACGGCATGCCCATTGAAGCAGTGCTCCTCAACCTTTGAGAGACCGCGGCCCAGTAAATTATGTTTTTTAAGGGGACGGTAGAAGTTGAAATTTTTTTTTATTTATTTATTGACTTTGAAACATGAAAATTTGTATAAATATTCCTCTTAACATTACTATATAAAATATCATTAAATTTTTTCAATTTTGTTATAATTTTGAATTTTTTTTTAATTTCATTTTTTTAACAAAAATTTGAAAATGTTCCTTGCGTGCCATTTGTTCACATTTTTGATTAATTTTGCATTATGATCACTCAAAAACACATTATGAACAAATTCGGGTATTCATTTTTAAATCCCTTAGAAAGTCAATTTTTTTTAAATATTTTTCGGCATTGAAACTTAATTTTCCTCTTTTAATTAGGTTCTTATTCACTTTTAATTACCTTAATAAAGTCTAATTATAAAATGCATACCCAGTTTCCTTAAAAAGTATGAGAGGTGTCTTCTTGTCAAATTTCATGCATCTCAGACAAAAATTAAGACGCATGGAGCATTTTAAAAATGTAAAACCTTTGAAAATTTCGTTTCGAAAAAAATGCATTCAACCTTTTGCTTACGGGTGGGACAGCGTCCATTCCAAACGAAGAAACTTCCAAAAAGACAGGTATTTGACATACCCTATCCCAAACAGTTGGACCCCCTTTGCAGGCATTGGCGTTCATGGAAATTGCTGACAGAAACATTGCACCTGCTACCCTATCAGGGAGGGTATGTCAAATACCTGACTTTTTGGGGGGTTCTCCGTTTGGGATGGACGTTGTCCCACTCGTAAGCAAATGTTAAATGTGTAAAATAATGTTACATATTAAAACTTTTTTTAGTCGATTTTTGCTCATTTCAACGTACACCGTCCCCTTAAAGTCATTTTACTCCAAATCAACATCAGTAAAATGACTTTAATAACACAATAATTCATTTTATACTGAATAATATAAATCTTCAGTGATCAGAATGGGGTATGTCAATGAAAATCAACACACATTAATTGAATGATGTTGGTCTCAGGAAATTATAATCTATATATATAAAATTGAAAATCTGTCTGTCTGTCTGTCTGTCCCGTCATCACGGGAGAACGGCTGAACCGAATTTGATGAAATTTTGTGGGTAGCCTGGAAATAGCCCCACTTAAAATTTAGTCCATGTTTGGAGTTTCTACGATCAGTGGTTCTCGAGATATTAGTAAAAAACAAAATTTTCGTTTGTCTCACCATCACGGGAGAACGGCTGAACCGAAGTTGATGAAATTTTGTGGATAGCCTTGAAATAGCCCCCCATAAATTTGATCCAAGTTTCGAGTATGTAAGACCAAGGGTTGTCGAGATATTAATGAAAAACGAAACTTTTTCCTAGAAGTTCTACTCTCTAACTCCGTGGTTTATCCAAACGAAAAGCTTGAAAATCGTTTGGAAGTGAATTAAAATTTAATCTCTGAGTTTGATGGGAGATTTTTTGCGCTAATTAGTCATTTTCTGAAAACATGAATTGTTTGAAACATGATTTAAAGGGGGAATCTATCTCCATGGTTTATTTAAAACAAGCTTTTACTGAACAATGAAAAGTATAAAGAAATCAAAATGGTTATTTAATTTCGCAGTTTATGAGGAAGATTCTATCTTATATCATGTTACGCAGAAACGCAATTAAATTAAATCTGTCTGTTAATTTTAATAATTATTTTTTCGATTTGAATAATAAATAAATGGATATAAAAATATATTTTAGAAAAGAACGATTTGATTTTTCTTATAGCATTTTTGACTGGATAGTATCAATTACGGTCTTTAGGTTTAAACATTATTATTATTGATATTTTCGGGGATTATTGATTCATGAATTATTGATATTTTCAAGTTATTATGCAATTGTTTTATTATGACAAAAATTGTTTAAACTCATATATTGTACGTTGTACGAGTAATCTTCTACAAATACACGGGTATATCTTTTAATCTACGAGAATATAAGCAGTACAGATATATTGGCATATGTTTTGATATATATTGGCATATATTGGAATCAATTTCGACCTTCTGGTATAAAGAGTACGGGGATTATTGATATTTTCAATTTATTATGTCATCTCTTTTATTTTGGCAAATATTTTTTAGACTCATATTGTAATACGGGTAATCTTCTACTAACACACTGGCATATTTTCTAATCTGCGACAATATAAGTAGTACGAGGGTGCATATATTGATTCAATTCCTTTTTTTTTTGTAAATTTGCTTACAAAAGGGGCCAGGATGTTTTATTCTTCAGATCTGCCCGTGAAGATAATTTTGCATAGTGAGAACATATATTCTTAAACTTCTCTTTAGGAGCAATAAATTTAATATTTTAACAGAATTTGCACATGATTGCGAATTATAAGTTTCTTTATATTATATACTCCGTACGAAGAACAGGTATGCTGCTAGTATAATTTAAATACGGCTCGGTCACTGACAATTTGCTACACAGATGTTATTTAAGCGTTCTGGTTCCGAGTTTTTCGACACATTCATAAATATTATTCTCTTCACAATATTTCCGCTATAAAATAACAAATTCTAGGAGAATCTCTCGCGGTCCGGTATAATTAATGTCAGGGCCGGATACCGGTCCGCAGCCCGGCGGTTGAGAAACACTGCGTTAAAAATAGAGCATACTATATACGGTATCAGGGAAAGTGGTGAATCAGGTAAATAACTCGAAAAGCGTTAGGGTTATAGCATATATTTTTAATACGTGTGCATAGACAACACCTCGTAGAATTCCGAAAGATTCTGGAAACAGTTGGTAAAGTAACCCTAATGGCGCTACATGATGAGTCAAATTTCGAGGGTCTTTTTTTAACGGGATACGGGGGTCAATTACAGAATTGTAAAGTATTGCAAAATTAATAGCGTTATTGTCCCCAGAAAAAAAAAATGGAAAAATTATTCTCTAAATGACGATTTTAAAAAAGAAAATTTTACTAATCTGCAAATAACAGTGTAAAACGTAGAGACATTTGAAAACACGTGTAGATATCTTATTACATATTTACAAGCATGAATTGTTGCTGAAGGTGAATACCTTGTATTTTGTGTATAATAAAGTCAATTTTATTTTGCTGTATGGTCTAAATGTTCGTTTTTTTAGAGGGGGGTGCGGGGAGAGATTGTATACATTTCTTTTCAGGGTTCCTTTCCATTTATTGCGCGTGGAGGAACAAAAATGCTTTCTACTAATTTTGCAACGCCCTACAGCTTTATGATTGACTTTCTCCCCTATATCTAACAGGAAGCGAGACAGGCTTCCCATATCCGGGACGCGACAGCCCAGTGGTTAGCGTGCGGGAATTGCACTCAGACGGTCCAGGTTCGATTCCAGCCACTGCCAAAACTGCCGTCAGTGGCTGGAATGCTTATGTTCACGCGAAGTACGATCACGTTAAACATGTGGGTCCGTAAGTCCTTTCGAGAGGTTGGTGATAAGGGAAGGAGGGTACGGTCCCTGTGGATGCTTCCCCCCACTAGGTTCCGGTCTAAATTAGGTGGCACTTCCTGGCCGTCCAAATAAATACCTTATACCTTTCTGGTAGGTTGGACGGTCTGGGTAGAAGAAAATGAAGGCTCCCCTATCCCACTAAAAAGGTGTCAACCCCTTTACAGTTGTCTCATTATGTAAAACCACTGGAGTTTCCTATACGCCTATATAAAAATATATACGATAACGCTAATACTTCTTGAATTATTGTCCTGGTCCATGATTTTGCTACACATTCTGTATAAGAAAAGGCGTTATCGCAGTCAGTCTGCACCACTTGGCTTCAATTTGCAGAAAAGTCGCAAACTTGACGACTTTCGACAATGTTTTCTAATTGAAGAAATTCAATATCTCGGAAAATTAAGTTTAATTTCTTTGATACAATCCCTGACGTCTTGCAGGAATTATTAATTTAATATATACCCATTAATATACCATTTGTATCCACAGCGTAAGACAAACGACACTTTCTCCATACTGTAGAGTGAGAAAAAAAAAAGGACAGATTAAATATAACTGAATTAATCGACTATTAGATAAGAATTTCCGCGTATGACGGCATATGCTTTTCGTCCCCGTAACTTCCTATGATCGCCAAACCACAGATGTTTTCTGTTTCCGATCAAGCCCACGACAGCAGGAAGTTGGAGAACTTCCTTGTATCCTCTGAACGATATAAATAAGCAATATGCAAATTAAATAAAAATGTTAGTAGCACAGAGCTAATCTTTTAATATACATATATATATATTAAGAGTAGCTAGAATTTTGAAATAGGAGAGAGGGGGGTTGTAATAGAGTAAGTTTACAGTGTAAGGTTTTGTTTTCCAAATTCTAGAAAACGAAATGACACGACCCCCCCCCCCTCCCCCAACCCGTTGAAGGAAGAGGGACGCCAGGGGGAGGGGACACAATCCCCTCCTTGATTAGAAGAAAGTTGTATGATCTAAGGGTCCATATTTGAAAATGAAATCTAGTACTGTACCCCTTCTCATTGGGCCATAATCTAGCTCCTTTTTTGAAATCCAGAATACTCCTAGGCCCTATGGTGAATTTATGGAATTTTCTCCTGCCGACGCCACTGTCAAATATATCACGCCAACTTTACAGTTATTTCTCAATATGAATATAGCAGAAGAAAAATTTTTACTTTCTCATGGTGATGTATATAAAAGTATTGATTTCTCGAAAATTTTCAAATTCCGAATTTGGACAGATGAGCACGTTCCAAGACACGTTTTAGCACGATGAGCACGGTTTTAAATGCATTCTAACCTACTTTTTACAGGTGTGTTTAAAAGTGGAAAAAATCTAACTTCATCAACAGATATATTATACATTCTAACATATCGGTTGATAATTGAAACATTATGTGCATAACTCACCGGCTTCCCTAAACGGTTGTCAACTTAAGGAAAGAGAAAGAAACTGTAAAGGATTTTTACAAAAATTTAAAATAGAGCCCCTCACTTCCAGATATTTTTTAAATGTATTTCAACATACTCTTTACAGTTTTTTTTTTTTTTTTTTTTTTTTTTTTTTTTTTTTTTTTTTTTTTTTTTAATGAAAAATAAAATCTAACGTCAGTAACAGATATATTGTAATGCATTCTAACACATCGGTCGCTAATTAAAATATTCCCGAAACCATGAAAATTATTTAACAGAATATTCCATTGATGAACTACAGTATCAATCTGAATGACAACGTTTAGAATAAAGCCTAGTTTTCTTCATCAAAAAGCTTTCTGTTCCGTAAAGTTATCTACGGAAAAATATCCATATATAAGTACAGTATTGGTTAACTGAATCCCTGCTATTCAAAGTGTATTTAACTCTTTAACCCACAGGTTTCTAAATATCAAATGGCTTCTCATTTGATATTTAGAAATATCATCTCCTTGTTATTGGCCTCTCTTTGATTGATAAACAATCAAAGAGAGGCCAATAACAAGGAAAACTTCCTATCCTTGCTTTATTATTACTTTTGAATCCTATTTCACTATAATAGTCATCATAGTGTATTTATATAATAATTGTCTAACATGTTTTTGTCTTTCCAGGCCTTCCAAAAGACCCCCGGTGACCAAGAAGGCTGAATCTTTGCACACGTTTAGTTCATCCACGGGGTAGAACTAACGGAGCCGGATTTAAGATTTTTCCTCCCAGGAGCAGACAAAATGTATGGGGGGGTTGAAATGTATTTTCAGACACACCACAAAACCCCCTCCCCCTCCGGTGACCGTGAAAACCGAATATTTGCAAACTTAATAGTATCGTCCAAGAAATAAAACCTAACGGAGCCGTATTTCAGATTTGCCCCCACCACCACTACCGGCCGACCTGTAAAGCTAAAACTTTGCACACTTACAGTATCGACTAAGAGACAAAATCTGAGCCAATTTTCGACAACGACGACTACTATCGACGATAAGCAACATTTGTTATTTTAAAAAAAAAAAAAAACTGAAGAAGTTACGAGTACGTCGCTTCCCTGCCCTTGACGCTTAAATTCTAGGCTTCACACAATATTTCATTGCGAGGCGTGCATTCTTTCTTGAGCTATTGAGTTCATATTTCACAGGCATGCGCACCCAGACCGACATCGTTCCGAAAATATGTGAAATGTGTTCAGGTATTAAAATAAGAACGCGATTATTCGATAAATTCTCGAATTCAAAAACCTTCGGGAAAACAATTTTTGCACACTAGTACTATTGTATACTTTTTCCTATACAATAGTATGAGAAAATAAACATTACGATTGTATTTGCCATTTTCTGCTTATTTAGAGGATATAAAATAAAGTATTAAGAGGATACAAGCAAAGTACGTTGTTCCGGGATTATCAGAATTGGCTGTGAAACAAAGCTAGGTTAATCGAGACTCTTACTGTATATGCGGCAACAGAAACCTCTCTTATTTTGAATGATATATATATATATATATATAGAATAAGCCTAATCTCGTAAGCCTAAATCTCCTCCATGTGCAAGCTTTTTTGCTTGATTTTTTTGTTTTCTTATTTGCATTCCTCATTTTTGAAATTTGTTGATTGTCTTTGTCCTTATGTCTTGCATTATGCTATATTACTTCCTCTTTTAGTCTTAATTTCTTTTAATTCTTTGTATTTGTAAAAAATTTTGTAATAGTGTATTATGAGTTACTACATACTTTCTAACTTTGGATTTAATAATTTATATATATATATATATATATATATTATTTCCTCTTTATGTCTTAATTTCTTTTATTTCTTTGTATTTTGTAGAAAATTTTGGAATAGTGTATTATGAGTTACTACATACATTCTAACATTGGATTTACTAATTTATATATATATATATATATATATATATATATGTGTGTGTGTGTGTGTGTGTGTGTGTATATATATATATATATATATATATATATTGTCTCCGAAAGCTTCTTATATCTCTTAACAATTTATTGTTGGACTAACGACTATTTCTTCAGTCTATTATATAGGCTTTTTGACATCTATATCAGGGATAGGCAAACTACGGCCCGCCGATATGTTCAATACGACATATATATCAAAACTGGATTTTTACATGTCACGCTAAGATCGACATTTTCGACCTTGGTAAAGTATGCCCAATATATATATATATATATATATATATATGAATGTACACAGAGATCATGTCAAAAAATATATTCTAAATAATAATTTTCTTCCTGCTTCCAATAAAATTGAATATAAACACTTTGCCAAACACGGTTTTGAAAATATTACTATACATATTTTAGATATAAAAACAAAATCAGCAGATAGGATTTATTTTGAAAACTACTATATTAAATCACAGTGTACTCTTTTTCCATATGGATTAAATCAAATGTATCTAAATGGTAATGTTGTAAAAAATAATTTTGTAGATAATAAATATTCTATTTTTAATCACCTTTTTTTGAAACCCCATTTAAATGATAGTGAAGCAATCAAATTCAAAAGATTTAAACGAGGAAAGGGACATTCCATACTTAATGATCATAAATCTGAGATTATAACTCTACATAATCAATTTAATAGAACTTTTCAATGGAAATACATAAGATCCTGGGTTTTTGCGGTAAAGAAAAAACATTTAAATAAGGTTTATGCCATTTTTTTAAAATTAAATCTTGCTAATGAACATTTTAATCATATTTTCTTTGATTTGCTTATTACAAGATCGCAGTTTTTAAATTTAAAACTAAATCAATTTCATCATAATAATACAACTACTAATTCTTATTGTGTTATCTCTTTCAAACATCCTATATATAATTCTATAAATTTTGGACATCTGTTTAACAAGTTTAAACATTTATTGCCTATTGGTGATTTATTTGTTTCAAAGACATTCAAATACAATAAGCCTATTGGTAGGTCTATATTTAATTATAATGAAGTTTCACAATCGCTCTCTATTGATCATTCTTCTCAGTCAATTGTAGATAGTGAATGTATTTGTAAATTAAATAAATTTGCTAAATTTCTAAATCCAGACTTGGGGCATATAGTTACAGGAGATTTAGACATTGTTAGTGACAATGTGTTAAGAACCATTATGTCATTTGGCACTAAATTTAGGATATATTCTTGTAATAATTCTTTTAAAGTTTTAAAATCAATTAATCTAGATCTTGATAAATATATATATAAATTAGCTTGTAAATACGCTCTGCCATTAGAGGCATTTAATATGTGGAAATTTACTATATTAGAATCAATTAAAAATGCTATTAGAGTTATTAAATTGTCTAGATCTTTATATAATATTGATAATATTAAACATTCCATTAATGATTTACAAAGATCCTTTGTTATCACCTATGTTGATAAAGCCTCTAATAATTATGCTATTATCTGTAAAAAATTTTATATTCAATTTCTGTTAGATTATTTAAAAAATAATAGTCTTTTTAAACCTGATTTACATTCCATCAATAGTATTAAATTGAAAATTATCAATATGCATAGTGATTTAAATATTAAATATAAATATCTTAAATTTCCTTATATAGTGCTTATTCCAAAATTTCATAAAAATCCTATTAAATTTAGAACAGTTACTAGTGGCCATAATATTTACTCTACTACTGCGAGTAAATTATTACTAAATTCTTTAAATCTAATAAATAATAGTTTAAGCCAGACTAGCAATAATTACCATATTCTAAATAATAGTAAAGAATTAAAGAATAAATTAACATCTCTTAGAAAAATAATAGGATTTCAAACTTCTGATTTTAAAGATCTTTTTAATAATATTAAGATATCTGATCTATATGATGTAATTTTAGCTCTATATAATCCTTATATTACACCTCTTTCAAATCAAATTAAATTTATAAATTTTCCTAAACTTCTTCACTTTGTTATTTTCAATAATTATATTTTTCAAGGAAATAAATTATACCTACAAGTCTCAGGAGTTCCACAGGGTGGCTGCAGTAGCAGTATGCTAGCTAATTTATACCTTTATTATTATGAAAAGTCATTTACTTCAATAGATTATACTTTTTACAGATATGTTGATGATCTGATTTGCTTAGTACATACAGAAAATTATCTCATAGATATTGATTACTATCCAGACAATTTGGAATTAATTCCTAATGAAGCTACTATTAGTAAAAATGTTAATTTTTTGGATTTAAATCTTTTTATTGATCCTTCTAATAGAATTGTTACAAATTTATATGATAAAAAAGACTTTTATAATTTTAATATTAATAAAATCTTACCTTTTAATTCCTGTAACTCGATTCAATTGTTTAGAAATATTATACTCAATCAGCTTTTTAGAATTTATAGATTATCTGATAAAAAATTTCATGCTATGCATATCAATAATCTCAAAATTACTAGTAATTTATATAAATATCCCTCTTATTTAGTAAATAGTATTGTTAAAAAATTTAAAATAGCTGGATTTTTATAAATCTTTTCATAGTATCATATAATTCTATTCATAGTATCTTATATTAGCCAGACATCTCCATTCTCTTGTATTTTTTTTTATTTTTTTTTTTTATACATTCACTTCCCACTTCAGCATTACTATTATTTGCCCCTCTTTTTAGTAGATCTTTTAGTATATTAATACTTTTTCTTAACGTTTCGCTTCGCAGTTTTTCAATTCTTATGAATGGCAACAGTAAATGGTTTTTTATTTTTTCTTTACGAATGGCAACACTGGTCTCTTCTATCAGTGTTCCCTGTATTGAATCGATTGTACATACGCAGTGTTTTTTCCAGGTATTCATTTTTTCTTTTTTATTCCTTCTTTATGTATGTCGTCCAAGTAGAAATAGTTTATAGATTTAATCTATCTATTTCTTCAGAAACATACATTTTTGTGTTTGCTTCTACAATAAACTTGGACATGATTAGATTTTTGTAGAGGTTAACAATTCATGATTTAGGCTTAGAGCCTCGTCCACGTGTATGGCGTTGTGCTTGATTTCGTTTGTTATACTTATTTCGATTCCATACCTTTGTATTATATATTTTTCATTGATTTGTTGATTCGATATTTATTTTTTTTCCATTTGCTTGAGGATTAGTTGATTTTTCTTTTATTTTGTAAGCCAGTTAGATAGTTGAATTTAGTTTAAGTTTTTCTTTTTTTGTTTCCATACCTTTTAATTTGGTTGATTTTCTGAAACTTGATAGCTTGTGTTTTGTATTTTTTATCCATTTGATTGATGATTTGCTGTATTATATTTTATTCTGTGGGTGTTCTTAAAAAGTTAGGTTTATCGTGTTACATCTTCTTACTTTTCGTTCATTGGATTTTCAAACTTCTATTATTATATATATATATATATATATATATATATATATATATATATGTCAATGTTTGTATCCTTATATTGATGCGAAAAAGTGATCGTCGAAATCGACTTACGGATAAGCAATTTTTTTCTCCCTTTAGATTCACTTCCTCACAGTTTATGAAAAAATGCTGGAAGCTTAACCACAGTTTCACTTATTTCATCTTTCAGAATGAACTTAACAATTTAGTAAATATTTATCAACCTTTTGCAATCTGAATATTTAAAAAAAATTAAATGTATTTTGAAGAAAAAATAATGAACAAAAGTCTTTCATCCACCAAAAAAAATATTTTTTATTTCATTTACCCCTCCCGTAGTAAGTTTGCCCTTCTTTAATATATATATATATATATATATATATATATATATATACTCCTCTCCAAAAAATAAGCACGAAATATAAATTCTCAGATCTGCTCTTGTTTTACCTATGGTGTTAGAGAGATGGAAATAAAACTCTTATGGATGAAAAACTTAAATACCATAACGCTTTGAAAATTATATCTACAGTTGTCACTACTGTTAGTAAAGTCCTGTTAGTTCTAGTTTCACACCTGCATTTTTGATTATTTTTATTAATGTGATTTATTTTTATTTTAAGTTCCTTAATTATGAGTAGGAGAAATAAATATTTTTCCATGTACAGGAACAGGGCACAGAATGTATGAAGACAAAATAAATTGAAAAATAAAATAAATTTGAATACATAAGGATACTCTTTATCGTTTTAGTTGAAACTTGCATTGCACTGATAATTTCTTTTCTACAAAATTAAAAGCTTAAATAAATATTATTTAATTAAATACGAGCCTTTCGTCATAGGAACACATTCATGCAGTGGGACTTATCTGACCCCAGGGCCACCTCAATTATTGTCCCAAACGATTTCGGCGTTTTCCTTGCATTAAATTTTAACTCCTTCCCTTTAACTTTATCGTTTTACCTAACAACTTTACATATTTTATCTGTGATAACACTTAAGCTAACTCTGAATTATAAAGTAATATCTTTCAATCACATAGTTTATAAAACATGACGATAAATGAATAAAATAAAATTAGCTATTTGTTTTAAGCAAATTTTTTGCACCTGAAAATATAAAATATGTGAGCATGCCTTACAATGTTTTCATCTAAATTGGTAAGGGGGCATAGCGGTTAAAGTAAATTAATATTCAATGAATTGCAAGCGCTTTTGTTTTTTAAATTCCTGGATTTAAAACATTCACTAGCTAGTGAGAAATCTAAATTGCAATAAATCGCTAGCTAATTCCTGTAAACAAAATAGAAGGCCACAGTTTCCAGCTTCCGCATATACATACAAGAAATAAAATCTATTCACAAGGAGAAAATCATTACTTCAAATAATACTACTAAGGAAAGAAACAACATAAAAGCACTTGCTAGAAATTTACCAAAGGGATTTTTTGCACACGCTACATTTCTAAAGCAATGCAGACATCGTTAAGGCTGATTACGCAAAAGTATCGTGATCAACCCAGTGTAACTTTCTTTATAATTATCTAATCATTCCGCGCAAATAGAAGGTTAATAATAAAATGTCAGTGGTGTCATCATACGAGAACTATTTACTAATATCTTCCGTTTATTTAATTTTCTGATAACTTCCTTGAAGGAATCTATGATAAAAAATATTAGGTGACTAAAATTGTTTCGAAGGCGTTATAAGTCCTCTTTTTCAGGTCAAGAAGAGTATGTCCTTAACAAATTAGATAACGGTCGGACAGCAATATAAGTCCAGTGTAATTCTCATGAGATATTTTAAAGTTGTACTTTTAATAGACTAATAAGTGTAAACAACATGTTCTGAGGAAATCCCATGCTAGAAAAGCGGTAGTGTCTTTCGATTGTTTGCTTACATTCTGTCTCTTTGGCATTTATCCAACTCACGCAAACTAAATAAAGTGCAGTAAGCGTTTTAAAATGCGCTTCAAAACGAGATAAATTAAAAACGTGATAAGATAAAAAGATAAATAATAAAGATTGTAAACTTAAATACTTTGGTTTACTTAAGTTGAATATATATTAAAAATATTATTCAATTTTGGAATTTATGACGAAATTAAACCTTTTTAAAGGGTTATTTCACGTGCAAGAACTAAAAAATTCATATAAAAAAACTTTGAGTAGAAAATTGAGCTGAACATTAATGCTAAAGTACTAGCTATTGAAGCCATTTCTAATCTTCATACATTATTGATTGTACTTATTTTAAATATTTAAAATGGTGCAAATTATTCTTATTTTATTTTTATATATTTATTTATTTTATTTAATTCTATTTTTAGCTAAAGCACGGAAAATGCATTTTTGACATTCATTTTTAGCTGAAGGTCAATCAACCATGCTTCCTATAGAACGGATTTCATTTTTAAAGAAATTGACCACTGAAAGGCGTGCATGGAGGCATTCAAGAGAAAAGTGGGAAATATTTCGGTCAGTGAAATTACGTTAATAATTACGTAAAGAGGAATAAAAACGAGTAGAGGTCAGCAAAAAAAAAAAAAAAAGAGGAAATAACGATGGCAGTATATATCAAGCTCTTCAACACTAGTGAAAAAGATTATCAATTATAAGGGGTTGTGTAGAAACATTTTTCCGGCCAGGATTTAAAAAAAAAACAGATAATCTCCAAATAAAACAATTCATAAGAAAAAAAAATTAGGAAAAAATGAAAGAAAAAAAATTAAAACAAACTAAAAATTAATTTACGTTCCTTCCATTTTATTTTATAAAATAAGGCAGCAATAAAAAATATTTTTCTGTTTGTACCACTCTTTTGTAAAACGGTGCTACGCAGATTTCGCAATATTATATTATAAGCAAGGGTATATTTTCCCCTTTGCTCCAATTAATCGAGACGTTTCGACGTTAGTTAAAGCAACACTGCGATGAATTCATTACTTTTTTATGACGGTGGCTTCTTCTTCCTGACTTGCCGCAGGTTCATTAGTAGTAAAACATGGCACAACCTCTTCATCATTTTAAATTTCATCTCTAGGCAAATTTAGCATTCATTCAATCGCGCACAGTTTCCTTATCAGCATTCACAAATCCATTTATCTTATATAAATTATTCAATAATGCGGCCATTTTGAAATAATATTAAAATTTTTTGTAAATGACTGCCGCTCGGGTATCTCCGAACCCGGTTTAAGGCGGTCTTGGATGATCGAGAGTACATTCTATAGTAAAACTAATGAGATGTGAATGCTTATACTTCCATTATATAACTATTTTAAAATATACCAACATTATCTTAATAACAAATTGTGAATGCCTTTTAAATTTTATAGGGAATGAATTGCATATTTTTGCAATAAAAGCTGCTGTATCGCAAATAGTTGCAACAAAAAAATCACGAATAAATATCCTGCGTTGCATTAAAGCTTTATAAAAGAAAATAATTATTATATTTGCTTCATCGTCTATTATTTTATTAATTAGTATCTAAATAATAATTAAAAGACAATGACATTTTTTGAAATCAAAAATAAAGATTGACATAAAAATTTCTCATGCAAAATAGCTCAATGTATGAATTTTGGCATGTTCATGTTTGAATGCATACCTCATATGTGCATGTGCATCTATACATGTGTGTATTTTCACATTACAATGCGAGAATATGTGCATTTACACATTTAAGTATTAAATTAAGACATTGAGTAAAATTCGAAGGCAGGAGCGAATTACTTAAAACCAGAAAAATTACTGCAATATAAAGTAAATACTTTTGTGCATTGCGGTTAACCCGAAAATTATCCAAAAAAAAACAGTACGCATGTCCCCTTTGGATAAATTTTTAACATAGTGCAAGGTCAATCTACACACTACAACAATGGTCAAGATGCAAACATATTACCTGCAATGTACCATGCAACGGTGTATTAAATACAAAAAGTAATACACATAAACTATTCTCCAAGTTACTATTCTCTACCTAAATGCAAACACTACGGAACTAAGGTTCTAAATCTAAAATGATCAAAACCATCACTGGGAATCAGAAACATTCTCAAAAGAAGCAGAAAACAAAATAAAAAATAATAAATTAAAAAAAAACACACAATACCTTTTCTCCTGAATCCCTATCCGCCATTTTAACCATTCAGGTATAAAATAAACTTAAATCAAACTATTTTCAAAGCAAAGTAGTGATGAAAAATTTCATCGAGGAATATCAGAAAAAAAAAAATAGAATATCTAAAAAATAATAATTTAGAAGAGAAATCAACAAACTAGGCAAATAAAAACAAACATCCTCGAATTTTTAATATTGAGAATAAGTACTTGGAACTTGTTTAGGCACACGAATAACACTTTATTAACGCCACAGCGTCAAATAATTTTGTATCCTCTCTGTATCAATTCTATGATACTTGTGTGCTAGGTTTAGAGTTGGAGCTTCAGAGCGCGAAGAAAACACAGCCAATAGAGGGCGCTCAGGGTTGACGAGGTAGATTTTGATTTGCACTTCATGAGAGGTACGGTATTTAGAAGGCTTTGCATGAAAATTAGCGTATTGATTACAACAATAGGAGCCAGAAGCTGTTTTACAACTAGGATATAAAATTATGTGGTGATGAAAGTATAAAATCGAAAAAATGCAATGGTGTAGTTTTAATAGAGGAAGATTAATGCTGCGGCAAACTATAATGAAATAAAACAATGCGGTTTTATATTTCTAAAATTTGTTTCTAGGAAGGTGTCTTCCACTGGCAGTGGGGCCACCTCTAACTCGTGTCAATTTAATTTCCCTCCTCGAAGTGAAGCAATTGCTAATATTTAGCTTATGTATCCATGATCTATTTAACTTATTTATCTATGATTTATATCCTTATTCACTATCACATTTCTGGGATGCATAAGTTGCTATTTTTATGGGGAAAATATGTACCCAAACACAAGTTAAAATTAAAAAATAATTCAGTAGTAACAGCATCAATAATGAAGTATCAACCGGCTTCAGACAAAAATAAATAAATAAATGGCAAGAGTAACACAGAGCAGCGAGTACAGCAAAAGTATGAAAATGTCTACTCACAGTATAAAGTTCACGTGACACCGTGATGTAAGTATTGACAATCCTAAAATATAATAATAAAAAGAAAAACCAAGGCGCTGCGAAGCAGAGTGAAACTAACAGCTGAAGACTGAAAAAAATTCGAACACTTAAATAACTAAAATTTATTGGTAATTATTATTATTATTATTATTATTTCCGGATTATACCTATGCTTATTACTTTCCCTGCAATACATGGTAATGTATAGCGAAAGTATTGGAATCGTGTCGAAAATCTCAACTGGAGTTTTCGACGGATCTACACGTTTTGGGACCTCTAAAACATTAAAAAACTAATTTTAGAGTGACGTCTGTGTGCCTGTCTGTACAATGTATGTATCTACTCTAACTCAAAAGCTAATTGACACAATTTCATGAAATTTTATAACTTGTGGGTGACCCTGGTGGTGATTAGATTTTGGTATGATTCGGGATAAAGGAACCTGCCTCTTTTTTTTTTTACGAAATGGCCCGTAAAAATCGCATATATCCACTCTAGCTAAAAACACTAATTAACCAAATTTCACAAAATTTAGTACATAAGTCACTTGTGGGTTACTTTGGTGCTGATAAGATTTTGGTTCAATTTGGGGGAAAAAAAACCCGCCTTTTTTTTTGTGAAATAGCCCACAAAAATCGACAAAATCTAAACTAAAAGACTACGTATGCTCAAATGTATCAATTAAATGCTTGTTTTATACGTAATTTTTGATTGTAAAAAGAATGAGATCGACCCCATTACTCTAGGACGTTTTCGAGATTTTTTTTTTTTTTTTTAATGTGTTACGTGCAGTTACCAAATGAAAGCGAAAATTGAATTAAAAGTATAAATCCAGTGTAATTTCAAATAATTATGCGTGTCATTTAGTGCATTTAAACTTTATTTAATGACATAAAGAGAACATGAATTTAAGCCTGTAGGGAAAGTCACGTGCTACTACTCTCATCAGATTTTTTTCCTGGGTCACATGAACATTATTTGTTGTCAGAAATTCCCATACCTTTGTATTAACGGCTGCTCTGTTTTATGTATTCGAACGACGAAGATTCTTTTTTTTTTCTTTTGAAAGCGGCTGATACTTTTAATCAATTGTTCATGCTGCTACTAACGCAATATTTTTAATTTAAGATCATTTTAGAAAATAATTTGAGGGATTTTTTTCCTTGCTATATTACAAGAATCTTCTCTAAGTAATTAATCGCTTTCTGCATGCCATAAAGAATTCAGTTTTTGTTGATTATTTTATCACAGCGGATCACTGTACATCTATAAGAAAAAAACATTAATTACAGCATTAATTGGGATTTTTATGACTGTCAGCATAATAAATTATGCACAGTTATAAAAAATGACGACGAATAATTGTCTTTAAATACAAAAAAAAATACTCATATAATTTTAATCGGAGATGGACACATTAATTATTACACAAATTAATCAAGCTTATAAAAATTCTGTTATGCGCAGAATAGCTTTGCCTTTGAAATTTTTGTGCGTAAGCATAAAAAACGGGGGTTGGTGAGCGTAATGAAAAGGAAAGCAGAGTTTTCAGCAACGTAAAAAAATTATATTGCAATAATGGTAAAAAATGCATTTTATATGTGAAATAAAACACTGTGATACGTTGAAGAAAGAATAAATCTCAAAATAATGAAGAACTAAATGTCAAAGACGCATTTTAACCATAACAAAGTTATTTAAATAATTAGATATAACACTTACTTGCAGCTATCTCATCTGCCACACACAAAAAATTGTAAAAAGTTGAAAACCCGGAACTTTTAAATGATACTATGAACAGAATAATTAATTTAAACATTCAAATCGGCAAAAGATTAACTTCTACATTAAAATTTTGGTGATTCAATCACAAAAATATTCTTTAAAAAGCAGACGATAAAGAAACTAATATTCTAAACCATGGAGAAAAATATAGTTTAAACTGATTCAACTTCATAACAGAGAACTAGAAGCATACATAATCATAACTTTTACAAAAAGTCGAAAACCCGAAACTTTTAAATCATACTATGAACAGAATAATGAATTCAGATATTCAAATCGGCGAGAGATGAACATCTACATTGAAACTTCGGCTATTTAATTATAAAAGTACACTTAAACAGCATACTATACAAAAACCGATATTCTAAGTCATGGATAAAATATAATTTAAACTGATTCAGCGTCATACGAGAGAGCTAAAAACATCATTCATGCATAACCGTAACTGTAAAACGTGTTTCACAGCAACTTCAATACATATCCTGGAAAGAAAACTATGGATAATGCTGTTAGAAAGGAAATAAAACTCCTATGGATGAAACACTTGAAAATGAAATTATTGCTTTGAGAATTATATCTAGGTGTAGCTAGTGTTAGTAAAGTAGCTGCTATTGTTAGTTTACGCAACAGAAAGGCATAGTATTTAGTATATGTACTTTTGATTATTTTAAAATTAAAGGTTCCCTAATTACAAGCATAAGTAACCAGTATTTTTTCATAGTTCTAGGATATAGTACAGAATATAGGGAGATAAAAATAAATTGAAAGGTAAAATAATTTTGAATACGTAGAAATATTCTTTATTGTTTCAGTTCTACTTTGCATTGCTCTAATAATTTTATTTTTACAAAATTGACAACTTAAATAAATATCTGAGGCCTTTCGCCATAGAAATGCATACAATGTAGGACTACTTAACTTATCCCAGCGCCACCTGAATGATTGTTTCCAACGACATTGGCGTTTTCTTAATATAAAGATTTAACTCTACTTACTTTTACCTCCATGCTACGAATCTTTGCTGGAAGATCTACTACGGATTTTTGCTGGAAGATCTACTACGGATCTTTGCTGGAAGATTTACTACGGATCTTTTCTGGAAGATCTACTAAGGATCTTTGCTGGACGATCTACTAAGGATCTTTTCTGGAATATCTACTACAGATCTTTGCTGGAATATCTACTACGGATCTTTTCTGGAAGATTTACCAAGGATCTTTGCTGGACGATCTACTAAGGATCTTTGCTGGAATATCTACTACAGATCTTTGCTGGAATATCTACTACGGATCTTTGCTGGAAGATCTACTACGGATCTTTGCTGAAAGATCTACTACGGATCTTTGCTGGAAGATCTACTACGGATCTTTGCTTTTTAAAAGCTGCAAGGATACACGTATTCTTTCGCAACAAGCATAAATATTGCACACTATAAAAAATAATTTATACATCGCAGATACCTTAAACTATAATTTTCAAAATATAAACCCTATTTTATTCGAAAGGGAAGAAAAGCACTATTCAGTCTGTGACACGTTTTTCTCTCCGATTAAATCCAATAACAAACGGAACTTCTAGACTTGCATTTTTTTTTTTTTTTTTTTTTTTTTTTACAGTCAGATTCGATTTGAGTCAATGTCGCGATTTAATAATTTTCAGGACGAACAAAATCAAGGCAGGAATCTTGCGCTTATGTGCTTGTATATATATGATGTCGATAGTACGCCTAATCACAAATATTAAAACTACACAACAAAAAATGATTCCATACAGAGCAACGATATTGAGACATGTATCTTATAATTCTATTAAAGGTAGAAGCATAAGAGTTTATTAGTACGTTGACAGATTAGTAACTCACTAAATTTAAATATATTTGATATGTCCAACACATAACTTTCTTCAGAAACTAATACATTTATTTTGTGGTAAAACAACAATTACACTTTTTTTACGATACGATTATGTTGATAATGATTAAGTTTAGTGTAAGTACGGATTAAAACAACCATACAAAAATTTCATAAAAATCACTTGATTTTTTATTTTATTTATTTATACTGTGGGAGATATCCAAGTATTTGTAAAAAGTATTTTTTTTTAATATCTCGAGAACAGTTCTTGATAACTAAGCAATGGCGATCATTCATTTCTAGTTATAAAATACTTAAAGCATTCACTCGTATTTGACAATAGAGAGCATGTTTTACATTTTGAATCTTTTTATTTTAGATCAGAGATGTGAAATACCTGGAGAACGTAGCATGTAGAGTCTTATGAACCACGTCATTCTCTTTTAAACAGAAATACGTATTAAATGGTTATTTGTTTCACATTTATTAACATAATCATTTGTGATGCATTTTTTTTAACTATGTAATTCTTTATTTTTATTTTACTTTCCCTGCAATACATGGTAAGTATACATGTAAGTATTGGAATCATGTCGAAAATCACAACTCGAGTTTTTGACGGATTTACACGTTTCGAGACCTCTAGAATACGAAAAAAGTATTTTTAGCGTGACGTCTGTGTGTGTGTCTGTGTGTCTGTCTGTCAGTCCGTGCAATGTATGCATCCACTCTAACTAAACTAATGGACCGAATTTCATACAATTTGGTAGGTAAGTCACTTGTGTATGACCCTGGTGCTGATTAGTTTTTGGTACGATTCGGAAAAAACAACCCGCCTTTTTTTGCGAAATGACCCGCAAAAATTGCCTGTATCTATCTACTCTAGCTGAAAAACTAATTGATCAAATTTCACAAAATTTGGTAGATAAGTCACTTGTGGTTTACCCTGGTGTTGATTAGATTTTGGTACGATTCGGAAAAAAGTAGCCTGCCGTTTTTTGAGAAGTGGCCGGCAAAAATTGTCAAAATCTGAAATAAAAAACTACGTATGCTCAAATATATCCATTAAATGCTCGTTTCATACATAATGTTTAACAATGAAAAGGATACGACCAACCCCGTTATACTAGGGCTAGCCGTTCTCGAGATATTTTAGTTTCTTCGCATTTACGCTGCGTCACCGTTGAAAAAAAGTCCAGTTACCAACTGAGAACGAAAATTGAATTAAAAGTGCCAATTGAGTGTCATTCTAAATAATTGTGGGCGTTATTTTGTGCAATTAAACTCAATGTATTATTGAAGAAACAGAGAACGTGAATATGGGTCTGCAGGGAAAGTCATGTGCTACCTATATCAGATTTTTAATTTTCTACACATTTAGGACAACTAGAGCAATATAAATATGCAAAAATAACACAATAAGCAACTTCGTCAGTGCAAAAGAACTAATAAATCCGAAGTCCAAAAAATGAATGGGCGCAGAAGAAAGAAGCAGGGGGGGGGGGGGGGGTTCACATAATGTTAGTTTAAAATTACCATTCAACTAATTTCTTTAAAGACAAAATGCGCAAAACTTATGTTTTACTTTACATGCACTTACATCACCTTCTCCATAAAATAACCTGAACATGAGTATGCAAATTTGTTCAAAAAATATCTGAAGTATGATTTTCCCACTTGACTTTCTCATACATTCATATTCCATATTGTTTACGTTTATTATAATAAGCATCAAAATGTAAAAACTATTTTTTCAGCTAGCTTTTTTTTTTTGTGAATTTATTCTTTTGATATTTTTTTTTTTTTTTTTTTTTAAATATTTAATTTCGAATAATTTGAGCTCTAACAAAATTATAACAAAATATCCGAATTCGAGATTGGTTTATAAGCGCAATGAATAGAAAATCCACGCTACATTTGATGATATGCATATGAAAAAGAAAAAAAAAACATCTTTCTATCGCCATAATGCTATTAAAAAGTAATAATCTTTATTTGATAACTCTCATGAAGTTCTCCGAGGAGTCACTGGAGGAGGGGGGACCACGATAGGCAGACTAATGTTTATCAATGAAACTAATGCTAAAAAAAAATGTATGCATGCAAAAGAAGGGGGGTTTACTCTTGCCATACGATTGTACTTCTTCGAAAACATTTTTACTTTCTCACACGTAGTACTGAGAAAGTATTGTTATAAGGAACATTTTCGCTTTCAAACTTTTGATACGAATATATGTTTTAAGATCTCCTGAACACGTTTTGACTATTTTTGAAGGGATGTCCGTCTGTCAATCTGTCGTCGATTACACGATAGCGGCTACATATATCTATATATTATCACGAAACTTTATATCCGGCTTTGTTATTATGGGGAGATCATTCTTAATGTGAATAGATTCCCCATAAGTTACTCGGGATGTGGGAATCTTAATTTTAAATCTTACAAAATAATTCCAAATATGGACCGAGACTAACTTAGCATCGATTTTTGATCTAAGTTATAAATTAAGACATCCCGCTCACTCCACCGTATAAAATCAATCACCATAAAGGTGCATAACCAGAAAACTGGTTCTATCGCGCGAAGAAGATTAGAAAGAGTGTCAAGACAATAATAACAATCTTAAATTGCAATATAAGCAAAACATATTTTAATTAGATAATATTTCTTGGTTATATATGTTACTTTATCTATAAAATGCAACTAATTATTTATATATATCCAAATTTATGTTTAACATCATTTTATATATATAAATATCTTAGACCAATTATCAATTTTAAATCATTCATTATCATTTTTTCTTTTTTTGGAATGTCTCCATTTTGAAATTCCATATTATATCAACTTAATCATTTATCACTAGTCATAATTCCATCATAAATTTAAAATATTACACTCTAAACCTTCAATACTATTCATTTAATTTCATAAACAGAATTCACTATCAGTTCAATCAGTTTCACTTATAATCTTTGTGGACTTTATAGATAATTTAATTAAACACCCTTATTAGGTAATTAGACTTTGTAAGAAATCATTCATACATATATTTCCTATTTCATTTTAATATTGCTCAATATATATTTTAAAGAATGTTTTCCTTACGTGTCATCAATAATCACAAGGCTTTTATAGTTTCAATCATTGTTGTGAAAAATAGCCTCGATACAATGTTTTTTTTGTTCGTGACGTCATTAGCCCCCCTCGAGGGGCAAGTTATCCGTCCCGCTGAGGGGGGGGGGGGTACATTATCAAGTATGGTATTAAACAAAAGATTTTTTCATGCCCTTTAAAGTGAACAGTAAAACGCTATAACTGTAATAATTTGGACCCATGATAACGATTTTTCAAAATTTTTCTTGCAAAATTTGAAAAAAAAAAGGATTCTGGTATGAAAATGTTGAGTTGAGCTACACTCCAGTTAATTTTCATTCAATATATTGATAGCAATGACTGTAATGTCAGGCTTCCTGCGGAGCCAAAATAGCTCAGTCGGTAGAGCACATATTTTGCGATCAAGAATTCGGAGGTTCTAGACATTTCACACACTAATTTAAAATCCTTGTATACATTCTTCAATTACTGAAGAGAGTCAGTCGTCTGTGGTTTTCTTCGTAAAATTGTTGTTTGCCGCTGTCGAGGTGAAAACGGAAATGCAAGAAGTGAAATTTTAAACATTTGTAATCTGTGGAGTTTAGGTAATTAAGGCCGAGCTATTATTCGTGGAGGGGGATTTCTTATAATGGCTAAATATTATATTGTCGATTTTCAGGTTCCCAAAAAATGTTTTTATCTTTATAGTTTTACGAAACTTTTATTTGAAATAAGTACTTGGAGTTTTGTTATTTTAAGATTTCCAATGGATGACAAAGCTTTCTAACATGTTTAAGATAATTTTCATGCGTATTCATTACGTTAAAGTGTCAAAAATTACACATGTGTCTGTTTGTGCTCCGTGCGGAAATCAAAACTATCATTGGGAAACAAAGTATGCATTATGCATAACTAGATTTTATGCACTAGCAGGAGAACTCATATTAAATGTTCATTTATACTTATAATAATTAAATGCGTGTCAGAAATAACAGGTAATGAATATACTCATAAAATATGAGTCATAAAATTGTGTTTTACTTACCTGTTGATTGCAAAATTCCAAAAATAGATGTGGAACCTAACTCTAAATAGCGTTCTTCAACTGATTTAAAATCAGTGCTGCTGCTATCTGGGGGACAGCATCGTAATGTCACCGATTCTTAAAACAATATCGTTAAAAGTTTTATAAATAAGGGTTTTATTAAACGTTAAAATCGTAATTTAAGCTTCACCCATTTATTTCCATAACTTATGTTTTACACTGATGAAAATTAGCCGACAAAACTCAACTTATCACTGGGGAACAGTGACATAAATGATAAATTTGCATATTGATGAAGTTAAAACAGAATTTAATATTATTGAGAAATACTTTTTTTTTTTAAATATATAGAACAGTTTAAAATACATACTGAAACATTTATCTTATTTATTATTTTCTTTGTCAAAGGGCATAAAATTGGCAATTATCAGATAATCAGCCATAAATTGCATCGTTACCGGGCAGATCACACGTGACTCAAAGATTGCCCTTCAGGTGCTTGATATTTTTACTTTCCCTGCAATACATGGTAATGTATGAGCAAAGTATTGGAATCGCGTCGAAAATAGAAACTGGAGTTTTCGACGGATCTACACGTTTTGGGACCTCTAGAACACGAAAAATCTATTTTTTGACTGTGTGTGTGTTTGTCTATATGTATCTATCTGTACAATGTATGCATCCACTCTAACTCCAAAACTAATGGAACATATTTCATTAAATTTTACGGTTAAGTCACTTGTGGGTGACCCTAGTGCTGATTAGATTTTGGTACGATTCGGAATAAAAGAACTTTTTTTTTTTTTTTTTTTTTTTTTTTTTTTTTTTTTTTTTTTTTTTCGAAATGGTCCGCAAAAATCACATGTATTCAGTTTAGTTAAAAAACTAATTGACCAAATTTTACAAAAATTTTGGTAGATAAGTCACTTGTGAGTTACCTTGGTGCTGATTAGATTTTGGTACAATTCGGAAAAAAAGAATCTGCCTTTTTCAAGAAATCGTGCGCAAAAATATTCAGTATCTAAAATAAAATATTTAGTTTGCTCAAATGTATCGATTAAATGCTTGTTATATGCGTAAATTTTGACGATAAAAGGAATAAGACTAAGCCCACTACTCTAGGACTAACCGTTCTGGAAATATTTTAGTTTTTTCGCGTTGATGCTTTGAAAATATGTTCAGATAACAAATAAAAACGAAAATTGAATTAAAACGTTATTTTGTGTAATTGAATTCAATTTAGTGAATTATTAAAGAAATAAAGAGAAGATGAATATAAGTTTGCAGGAAAAGTCATGTGCTGCCCACATCAGATTTTTTTTTTCTTTGTATTGCATCTCTAGTTTCTTCCGCCACTGTCCGCCTTAATGATTAGTTAGGAGTTGAAAAAGAGGAAATCTTCTATTGTGGACGATCAGCCAGATTATGCATTATGTAGAAGAGGGTCTTTAAACATGTGGTAAATGAAACAGCAATAAAAAAAACTACAGAGAACATTGCTCGAGACAATAATCAGAATTCCACACACGCTGCTTGGATGCTTCTGAACAAAGTAACGAAATATGCAAGAATTTAATTCATGCGAAATATTTATAAATGGAATATCCAAATTTCATCTCCTTTTCGCGAGAAAAGAAATGAGATAAATTCGGAGGCAGCAATCCCTCCGTGATAAGATTCGAACATACATATATTTTTTTCTTTTCGCGTTCGTCATTTAGAAAACGAGATAAAACACACGAGAATGGAAAATTAAAATTCATAAGAGAACATTCATCGTGTTTATTTCTGAAGCAGAAGCGCATTAAATAACAAAACCTTCTAATCCTCTTAGTGCTTATATTTAATGTTCTTTCAGTATGGAATTGTGCGTTAAAATAACGAATGCAAATACGCAAACAACATTCCTTATAGGAACAGTGTTCTTGTTAACATATCGCATCACAAAGATAAATTTGTTTGTTTGTTTGAGACTCAGACCGTTCGACCTACCAGAAAGGTGCAAGGTAATCATTTGGACGGCCGGGAAGTGCCACCCAATTTAGACCGGAACCCAGTGGGGGAGGCATCCACAGGGATCGTACCCTCCTTCCCCTACCACCAACCTCTCGGAAGGACTTTTGGACCCACATGTTTAACGTGATCATACTCCGCATGAACACGACGGCAGTTGTGGCAGCGTGCAAATCCCGTGCGCAAACCACCGGGCTACCGCGCCCGAAATGTGCCAACAGCAGGCGGTGTTCCCAGGTGGTCACCCCCCCAAGTACTAACCGCGCCCGATGCTGCTTGACTTCGGTGATCTAACGAGAACCGGTGTTATCAGCACGGTAGGATCGTTGGCATTATCACAAAGATAAGTGACGCAACTGAAGTTTCAATTATTTAAAATTAATAACAGTGTCAGATGAGAAAGATGTCTTCATTACATGTAAAAGTTACACATTTGTATTTTAAACCATCTCCAAGTAAATCAAACTATAAAAATCCTGCAAACGCTAATTCAGTTTGCCAAAATTGTATTCACCCCTCCTGAAGAAATTGCTTTTTTTTTTTTATTTGTGTCACTTTTCTTTATGGTGTGTGCGGTATAAAGAAAGCTGGTAAAGGACAGATGCTAGATATAGTCATACTGAAGGAAGAAATGCCTTCCTGGAGATTTTTGAAGGGAAGTATTCTTCGCAGGTTTTTGGCATTTGTCCGTCGTATAAAGAAAAAAAAACTATAGATTTTTTTTTTTTTTTTAATTTTAGCTTTTCAGTTCTCTTCGCTTTAGCTTTAAAAAAGTCGAGATCATACCTTCAAAATTGTGGGAGAAGATAGCTTTTTAAAAGGTTCGATACCAATAGCCCTCCTTTCAGAGGTTTCCTTTTGCAATATTTAAAAATCCATTAAATTTTTTCGGATGCTTCTTATACGTTATCGTTAACTATATTAAAAAAACAAACAAACAAAAAAAAACAAGAAAGATCAATCATGCATAAAGCATTGATTATGAAACACTTTCCAACTGAAATGCAATTATATTTAAAACATCTCTAAATTGCGATACATTCAGCGGTGATATTTTTTTAATTATCACAGAACTACAATAATTTATTTTACTTGAAAACTTCAAACTTTATCGGAAAAAAAAATGAACTTTATTCAAATGACGTTATACAAATATCGTCTGGATCTCTATGTAAAAGCACTGAATATTTCATTCACACACGTTTATTCCAGACTCTAGAGCTAAATAATTTTGTTTGAAAAAAATTCAGCAATTCTTATATTACTTATCTTACAATTAATCACTTGTTTACATTCTGCATTCATTAAAATTAGGCTTTGTTGTAAAAATAATTTGATGATTATTTAAACTAAAAAATATTGTAATTGCATTCGCGCAGAATACAGATGCACAGAAAATACGTAATAATAAAGCGGTTTTAAGAAGGATGCAACACTAGATATAAATTTAAAAGAACTTTAAAAATCACGATTTTTACTCTGAGAAAAAATGATGGATGCCATATTTTATTTTGAAGTGGGTCATGTGATTCATATTATAGTATTATATCATTTTAATTTTTATTTAAAAAACTACTGAACATATTTAGCTGAATTTTTTTTATATCTTTAATGGGATAATTTGAATATTTCTTAAAATTTTCGAAGCAATTTGTGAATTTTAACTTTGCTTAAAAATGTTTGAAAAATTAGGTCCAATACGGTTCAATGTATTTCATTTTTTCAACCCGGGTTCAATCCAAAACTAATTGGGTGATATTATTCATTTACATTCCAATATGTCCCACAGACCGTCTCGACAACATACTAAAATTTCATTTTGATAAAGTCATTTTTACAGTAGTAATCGTGCGAACGGACAGACAGACAGAATGAACAAAGTCATAAACACTTTTCAACTATGCTGTGAAGTGTTAAAAACGAGAGGTTTTAAACCAAGTAAGGGCTTCGGAATAAGAGGAGACATACATACATACATACATACATACAAATCGAATACATGGGTTTACGCGTTTTAATACATATAGATATGGACAAGTTAAGGTTACGAAAAGCCAAATGACCCGATCTGGCACAAATGGTCAGTCTGGGGATCAAACACAGAAAATCACCAGACGTATAATTTTGTTCATATACCTTGTTTTAGCTTCCCTATTTTATCCTATAAGAAAAGTCCAAAATCCAAGGTGATTTTTTTCAAAAATACAAATTCTAAAAAGAGGATGGTTGAAAATCTATTAAATTTTTAATTTTTCGAATAGCAAGTAAACTTAACAATTTTGTAGATTTAATTTAATACAAAAATTGACTTCCTAGGCAAATTATCGCGAAGAAAATATCAAAATATGTATACATTTACACACACATCGCCCACCGGCCACACAACTTGTTACCATAAACCCCTGGGTTGGTCGTGTGGTCTGGGCCTTCAACACACATCGCCCAATTTGCTGCTCATGTCTTCGGACGAGCCGGTCGTTCTGGGTTTTCGACACACATAGTCCGACCGTCCAAACAGTTACCTTACACCTTTCTGGTAGGTCGGACGGTCTGGGTCTCAACAACAACAACACACATAGCTATGTATGCTACGCAAACAGATTTAAATGGCATAGATCAAATCAAGTTTAACAACATGGCTCCGGCTCAGTTAATTTTCATATCCAATGAGAAACTCGAACCCCTGAAATATAAACTCGAGACCAGTGTGCTTTCGACTAAACTACCCAGATTCGAGAAGAACATCACACTATCTAAAGCTTGATTAATTTAATAAGAAATTCACACAACCTGTCCATTTTAAATCGTACATAAGCTTTAGCTTAAAAGATTTTAAAACTTCAAGTCACTTCTGTATATGTTCCCTATACAGCCACCCTATCAAGTCACTTCTGTACATGTTCCCTATACCCTTCTGTATATGTTCACAATAACGTGTAGGTTTTCTTGGTAAAACAAGTCTGGTTACAGTTAAAGTTAATTAACTCTTTTGTATTTCGGAATAATTAACTATGAAAGTTTCACATTAAAAGTGGATACTCTAAAATGACGATCTTAAGTTTAAAAGAAAAAAAAAAGGTTTGCTTGATAATTTTGACATTTAATTAAATTCTCGTATGAGATCGTATTAGTGTTAGTTCACGGGAAAAATAGTAATTACAGAAATTTGAATCCTATAATATTATAGTAATTTTAAGGTCTTTAAAGAGTGAAGATGTTGGATTGTAAAAGAATTATGCATCTAAATTAAATAAATTAAGGAAATGTAATCTAAAAATTTCATGTGCGAATACGAAAGAAAAAGAAACTTCGAATTCGCAATTGTTTGCAGGTTAAATTTTGAATAAAATCAACATATTAATATTTGTGGAAGTTTTTTTAAATACAAATTATACATTTACAATACAATTGAAAAAAAAAAAGTCAGCTTCAGCCATGGGTTGGGTTCATTAACATTAAGTAATAATACATACAAAATAAATACAAATATAATTTTCTACAGTACAACTATATTTTCAAACATTTTTGCAGGCAAAATATTAAATATTTAATGTACAAAGCATACTAGTAATTTATGTACTAGTTATAAGAAACAAAAAATTACGTTTGTCGCACGAATTTTTTTTTTTATTATTAGTTTGTTCTTTAGCTCAAACACTATTTGGCATTTGGCCTCAGATATCTTAGTACATGATCGAAATTTAAAATTCGGGCTTCTTCATAACTTAAAACATGATTAGTTTCAAAATATGTACAAAATTTTATCTGAATCGGAGTTTTACACTATATGCATGATACCCTCACACACAAACAGATTTGAGTCGTTAAGGAATACTCTTAGAACTCGCTTCGCTTCAATAAAAGATTTACACACTTTCTTATTTTGAGTTTTCACTAAAATTCTATCACCATTACCAAATTAATCAAAACTATAATTTTAATTAAAATTCATTAAGTAATGCTTCAATGAGTAATACAATTTATCCGATAAATAATACATGAAACAGTACAATCCAGTGAATAGGGTACTCATTAAGTTAACCCTCTAATTGATTTGCCGATTATCAAATATTTAATTTAGAAATTTTAAAATAATTTCTCTCACCACGATTCACGGAATGCCTGCCTGACCCCATCCAGTTGATTGGCAACAATGATGTTACTCCGTTACAATTCTCGACATTTTTATCAAAACAGCAGCATTTTAAGACGGCGAATAAAGCATAGCATGCCATGACCATAACTAGACTGATTCAAGATAGAATTATCTAACAATAAGCATTGGAAATGTTGCCACTATTTGTGTTTTGGAAAACACGAACATAGGTTTACTCCAACTTTACAGATTCATCTTTGCGTTCTTCAGGTAATTCTTTACAAATTCACCTTCGGATTCTTCTAGTAATTATTTACAAGTTCACCTTTGGGTTCTTCAGGTAATTATTTACAAGTTTACCTATGGCTTCTTCGAGTAATTATTTACACGTTCACCTTTGGGCTCTTCATCTAATTGTTTACAAGTTCACCTTTGGGCTCTTCATCTAATTATTTACAAGTTCACCTTTGGGCTCTTCATCTAATTATTTACAAGTTCACTTTTGGGCTCTTCATCTAATTATTTACAAGTTCACCTTTGGGCTCTTCATCTAATTATTTACAAGTTCACCTTTGAGTTCTGCAAGGAATTATTTACAAGCTTACCCATGTTTTCTTCGGGTAATTATTTACAAGTTCACCTTTGGGCTCTTCAGGTAATTATTTACAAGTTCATCTTTGAGCTCTTTAGATAACTATTCACAAGTTCACCTTTGGGTTCTGCAGGTAATTAATTGCAGGTTTAATTTTGCGTCAATGTGTTCTACTGCTTTTAATTTTAGTTCCATTATTCCCGTCTTAAATTCGTTTAATATTAACCGCCGTATCATCTTAAAAGCACACAATATTATTTCACTAAATTAAAGCAGTACCGGGTCCGTCTGCGCATAGGTGGAAAACATACTAACTGAAAGCATCATACGCTGTTGATAGCAAATCAGATTTATTACGGCTTAGCGTTTTTTGGCTCAGCCTTCCAATACGAAAAATAAAATTATAAGGTTTCAGATCTTGATACTTACGGAGTGTCATCTGCTTGACCGCGTGATTTCTCCATCGTGTAACTAACTCTCTTCGAAATATCGGCCTCATCGAAAGTGCAGTGCAGTGCACCTAGAAATCATTTTCTAGGCACTGCATCAACAGTCTTCCACGAAAACCTGTGTACTATCGTTCCTGTTCATATTCGCCAAGATGGTTCTGACTTCGGCCTATGGCTTAATTAAATGATAACGTATATATAAAGTGTCCGGACGTTACCGAGAACTTTTACAGGGTTCATAATCAAACTTGGAAATTATATTCTCCGAGTTTTCTAGGTTTTTTAAAACAATTGTCGAAAACTTTCGACAGACTTAATATTATATATATATATATATATATACACAGAGTGTTCCAAAAACATTGATCTTAGACATATATAATAAATTACAAAGTTGCGTAAGAAAAGGTACAGAATTTTATGAAATCGATTAAAATTTTCGAGGGAATTAAATTTTAAGAAATACAAAATTAAAAATTTTATACGGTCCCCATACAAAAACATTTCCAATGAGTAAAATGTGCCCCCATGCACTAATAAGGTGATGTACATAATTTCAGCATTTTATCATAAAAAGTCCCAGAGATATGTTTAAACAAATTTGGTGAGGGATTAATCACACATGAAAATGTAAATGTTTACAGCAAGAGCGCAAATGAGGCAACGCAGAAATGCATCATAGGCAAATAATATCTGCCTCTTATCTTTAATGGATCTTTGGCATGGATGGAAAACATTTTGAACAAGCTTTGTAATCTTTGTGTAAAGTTATTGTTTCTACACAGTGTAGATACTTTTGTACCAATAAATAGCAAAATTATTATTTATTGATGTAATCATTGTTTTCTTTCGTAATTTGTGTATAACCCTTGAAATGCGATCTGCCGACATGATTTTTCCGCTCTAAGAACCCATCTCGATGCATCGAAAAGTGGTTTAAGTCAGCATTTTTGTCTTTTCATATCTCTGAGACTTTTTATGATAAAATGCTGAAATTTTGTACATCACCTTATTAGTGTATAGGGCAAATTTTACTCATTGGAAATGCTTTTGTACGGGGGTCGTTTAAAAATTTTAATTTTGTATTTCTTAAAATTTAATTCCCTTGAAAATTTAATCGATTTCATAAAATTCTGTACCTTTTTTACGCAACTTTGTAATTTATTATATATGTCTAAGATCAATATTTAAGGAATAAACGCCGAAGTCAATGTTTCTGGGACACTCTGTATAGTGTGTGTGTGAAATACATTCAAATTCTGCAGCTGCTGACCAAAGCTCCTACAGTTAAATTGCTATCTACAGCTTCATTCGCAAAATAGATGCATAGTTATATATATATAATATATATATATATATATATATATATATATATATATATATAAACACATTCTTAAAGTTGCATACAAACTTCATAACACTACAGATAATGCAAATGGCACTTCAACTATAGTGACTTTTGACTATATTTCAATTTGTACATACTTTCCGAAGAAAGTAGAACGTTTGTGTGGGTTGCCTTAATGATTGCAAAAGTTTCAGCCTAGAAATCTTCATCCACTAAAAATTGCCAATGCAAGAAGTATCACATTGCAGAGCCCGCTGGGATACAGAAAATATGCAATTGAGTTTAGAAATGCCGAGCTGTGCAAAATATTGTTAAAAAAGGAAAATCCAGGTCTTGAAAATATAAAGGCGGTTATTTAAGAACAGAGCCGCCTACGCTTTAAAAGGGAGTATATAAACCCAACGTTTATTTCGAAATAAGGTTTTTTGGAAGAGAATTCATATTTTGAATAAAACTATATACGCATTTTGTCCCATGTAGAAAAGATGCAAAATAATATATAGGTATAAATTAATGTGTAGGTGAACTTAATTTAGAGTTTCAAGTCAATAAGAGAAGCAAGCTGAAAAGTTACAAAATCGAATTTCAAATATGGGTAAAAATATTAAACAACGAAGGTAAATGCATAAATTCAAGCAATGTTCAGAAATAGCCATACTGCCTGTAGTGCTAGTAGGAAGAAGAGAATACCTTATCAGAAAACTTAAGGCAGCGGTTCTCAACCTTTGGGGTGCGCAAAATATCTAAAGAAAGGTCGCTGAAGGAATGTGATTACTTGGAAAGCACCTATTATATTACTTTTTATGGCTGTTTTAGTACGATTTTTAGAAGGGGGGGGGGGGGGGGTAGCGCCTGAAATCGATATGGAAAAGGGGGGAACAAATACAAAAAGGTTGAGAAGCACTGACTTCAGGGAATATATGAAAGACTGGAGAGTATATATGTGAAACAATCAGATTAGTGCAAGATTAGTCATCTAATCAACAGCGAAAAATACCTGGGCTAAGATTCTCCCAAACTCTCTTAATAAAGCCACAAAACAAAAGGAACATTTTGATAAATTTCTTCGAAAAACCTGCAATATCTTGTGAATGGTTCGTGCATTAAAAATGAGCGCCATTATTTATCTAATCTGAAATCTTAAATAATAAAAGGCAATGTCTGTGCGTCTGTCTGTCTGTCTGTCTTATACACTATACGTTTCGCGACCGCGCGTCGGAGAGCTATGAAATTTGGCAATCGGAGACCCTGGGGGGTGTGAAGGGGACACGTGAAAACCGATTTTTAAAATTTTAATTATTTTTTTTGTTATTTAATGTTTTATGAGATTTCGACCGTTTTTTGACCTTTTTGCTCTTTTTTCTCCACGATTCAGATATCGTAGAAAAAAACAAATCACACCATCGGAAAGAGCAGAGAATTTCGAGTAAAAATATATCAATTTCAAATCTCAGGGACAAATTCTAATATTTTTTTATGATTTTAAAGCAAAAGTCACTTTTGACTCAAAAAAACGATTTTTGGTTTTTAAATTCTCGCATAGTAAAAAGTACTCAGAATTTCGACTAATAATTTACATTTTTAGAAAGGTCAAACATCTGGCATTCTTACAAGTCCAATCTGGTCAAGAAATAGTGAAAATTGCCTGTAGGATCGCAATTTTAAAGACGTCATGATTTTATATTTCTTGCCCAATACTCGGCGAAGAACCGATTCTCCCCGACATTTCCCACCGCAGTAGTTTTTCCCCCGTCTCCATGGAGACCACCACGCTTCGGGTTTTAAATGTATTAAGAGCTTAGCATATGTATTGGATACATCGAGTGAAATAATTATATTTATGTGATATTTTAAATGGTTATTTTAATTTATGGATGTTTTAAATAATTTAAATGATTGTATTATGGTGGATTGAATTCTGGTGATGTATTTGAAATTATTATATTTATGGATTGGTGGAACGATATGGATGATTCATAGAATGATATGGATTTTATAAATGGATATTTGAATTTATGGATATTTTAAATGGAAGGAGGGTACGGTCTCTGTGGATGCCTCCCCCACTGGGTTCCGGTCCAAACTGGGTGAATAAAAAGAAAGTTATGGAGATTATCGCGGAGGGCGTGGTAGCCCAGTGGTTAGCGTGTGGGAATTTCACTCGGAAGGCCCGGGTTCGATTCCTTCCATTGCCAAAACTGCTGCCGTGTTCACGCGGAGTACGATCACGTTAAACATGTGGGTACGTAAGTCCTTCCGAGAAGTTGTTGGTAGAGGAAGGAGGGTAGGTCCCTGTGGATGCCTCCCCCATTGGGTTCCGGTCTAAATTGGGTGAATAAAAGAAAGTTATGAAGATTATCGCGGAGGGCGCGGTAGCCCAGTGGTTAGCGCGCGGGAATTGCACTCGGTAGGCTCGGGTTCAATTACCGCCACTGCCAAAACTGCCGTGTTCACGCGGAGTACGATCACGCTAAACATGTGGGTACGTAAGTCCTTCCGGGAGGTTGGTGGTAGAGGAAGGAGGGTACGGTCCCTGTGGATGACCCTCCCACTGGGTTCCGGTCTAAATTGGGTGAATAAAAAGAAGGTTATGGAGATTGTCGTGGAGGGCGCGGTAGCCCAGTGGTTAGCGCGCGGGAATTGCACTCGGTAGGTCCGGGTTCGATTTCCGCCACTACTAAAACTACCGCTGTGTTCAGGCGGAGTACGATCACGTTAAACATGTGGGACCGTAAGTCCTTCCGAGAGTTTGGTGGTAGGGGAAGGAGGGTACGGTCCCTGTGGATGCCTCCCCCACTGAGTTCCGGTCTAAATTGGGTGGCACTTGCTGGCCGTCCAAACAGTTACCTTACACTTTTCCGGTAGGTCGCGCCAGCGAGTGTGCCATGGTTAGAATTTGCCACGGTCAGAATTTTCAAGGATAGCGAACAGGCTGGTCGCCAAAGCTTTTATACGGTTTTTGGCCTAAGGACAATTAAAAACCGAGTAAGTGTTTGCTTTTTACACGGTTTTTGGCCTAGGCACAATTAAAAACCGAACTAATCTTTGCTTTTTATAAGGTTTCTGCCTCATTATGCTGGATTGAATTGTGGCGATGTATTGTTTACATCGGGTGGTGGTTGGGACCACAATGCAAAAACTTAAACACTGAAGAAATAAAAAAATAAAGTTAAGGAGATTGTCGCGGTGCATTTATGCATCGGGTGGTGGTGGGGACAATCTTTAAAAAAAAAAAAAAAAATTAAAACCGAATTAGTGTTTACTTTTTATAAGGTTTCTGGCTCATTATGATGGATTGAATTGTGGCGATGTATTGTTTACATCGGGTGGTGGTTGGGACTACAATGAAAAAACTTAATTGTGGCGACGTATTGTTGTGGCGTACTCTGTTGTTGTATTGTAAAAACTTAATTGTGGCGATGTATTATTTACATCGGGTGCTGGTTGGAACCACAATGAAAAAACTTAATCATTGATTGCTTTTTATACGGTTTTTGGCCTAAGGACAATTAAAACCCGAATAAGTGTTTGCTTTTTACACGCTTTTTAGCCTAGGCACAATTAAAAACTGAATTAGTGTTTGCTTTTTAAAGGTTTCTGGCTCATTATGCTGGATTGAATTGTGGCGATGTATTGTTTACATCGGGTGGTGGTTGGGACCACAATGAAAACACTTAAACACTGAATAAATAAATAAATAAATAAAAAGAAAGTTATGGAGATTGTCGCGGTGCATTTATGCATCGGGTGGTGGTGGGGACAATCTTAAAAAAAAAAAAACCTTTTCGCTAAGCAGCATCGTTAAAAAGCGAGCTTGCCACTGTCAGGATTTTCAAGGGTAGCGAACAGGCTGGTCGCCAAAGGCGGCTAGTCTATATAATAAAAGGCAATGTCTGTGTGTGTGTCTGTGTGTCTGTCTTATACACTATACGTTTCGCGACCGCGCGTCGGAGAGCTACGAAATTTGGCAATCGGAGACCCGGGGGGGAGGGAAGGGGACACGTGAAAACCGATTTTTAAAATTTTAATTTTTTTTTTATTTATTTAATGTTTTATGCGATTTCGACCGTTTTTTGCCCTTTTTTCTCCACGATCCAGACGTCGTAGAAAAAAACAAATCACACCATCGGAAAGGGCAGACAATTGCGAGTAAAAATATATCAATTTAAAATCTGAATTTCGATTTCTAATATTTTTTAAAGATTTTAAAACAAAACTCACTTTTTGCTCAAGAAAACGATTTTTGGTTTTTAAATTCTCGCATAGTAAAAAGTACTCATAATTTCGACTAATAATTTACATTTTTAGAAAGGTCATTGTCGCGGAGGGCGCGGTAGCCCAGTGGTTAGCGTGCGGGAATTTCACTCGGTAGGCCCGGGTTCGATTCCCTCCACTGACAAAACTGCTGCCGTGTTCACGCGGAGTACGATCACGTTAAACATGTGGGTCCGTAAGTCCTTCCGAGAGGTTGGTGGTAGAGGAAGGAGGGTACGGACCCTGTGGATGACTTTCCCACTGGGTTCCGGTCTAAATTGGGTGAATAAAAAGAAGGTTATGGAGATTGTCGCGGAGGGCGCGGTAGCCCAGTGGTTGGCGCGCGGGAATTGCACTCGGTAGGCTCGGGTTCGATTGCCGCCACTGCCAAAACTGCTGCCATTTTCACGCGGAGTACGATCACGTTAAACATGTGGATCCGTAAGTCCTTCCGAGAGGTTGTTGGTAGAGGAAGGAGGGTACGGACCCTGTGGATGCCTCCCCTACTGGGTTCCGGTCTAAATTGGGTGAATAAAAAGAAGGTTATGGAGATTGTCGCGGAGGGCGCGGTAGCCCAGTGGTTAGCGCGCGGGATTTGCACTAGGTAGGTCCGGGTTCGATTCCCGCCATTGCCAAAACTGCCGCCGTGTTCAGGCGGAGTACGATCACGTTAAACATGCGGGACCGTAAGTCCTTCCGAGAGGTTGGTGGTAGGGGAAGGAGGGTACGGTCCCTGTGGATGCCTCCCCCACTGAGTTCCTGTCTAAATTGGGTGGCACTTCCTGGCCCTCCAAACAGTTACCTTACACTTTACTGGTAGGTCGCGCCAGCGAGTGTGCCACGGTTAGAATTTGCCACGGTCAGAATTTTCAAGGGTAGCGAACAGGCTGGTCGCCAAAGGCGGCTAGTTATACATATAAAAATGAGCATAGCAAGATACTTTTCGCAAATCAATAATAGACAAATTACAACGTCAAATGTAGCGGAAATTAAGTTAGGTAAGCAGACGTACGTTTCTGAAATCTGGTTTCTTTTTCTAAGCTTGAAGTTAAAAGTAAATAAATAAATAAAAATGTTGAACTATGCAAACCAAATAAAAAAAAGTTAAACAGAACCCCCAATAGCGCCACCTAGTGCGACGAAAGGAAAGTAAAACACAATTAAAAAAAAAAAAGAAAAAAGAAATGAAGGTAATTTGAACTTGCAAAGCAATAAAGAAAAAATAAATAAAATGCAGGGTATATCAACCCCACATAAGATGCAAAAAAAGAGCGAAACAGAGAAACATAAATTAGACATGGCCATGCCATATCCATGTTTCATTTTGTGCCTAATTCCTATTTCCTCCATTTTCTATTTTATCTCGTTTTACATCCTTTTTGTCATACTAGATAGAGTTACTATATTAGGTTTTGCGTTTAGCCATTTCTGTTTGCCCGGCATAGTCTAGCGCTCTTTTGAAAGTTCATGTCTAGGTTTGTTTGCATTGAGTTCGGATTTCTGGCCTGCTTATTTAACTTCATTTGCGCTGTATTTTACGCTGTAATTAGCTCATTACATATAAAATGGTCGTCCAATTAAAATAATTAACTTTAATTCATTTTTATGATTTTAAGCATAACGTTCGAATGTTCGAACCTTCCGAATGTTCGGTTACATTTAAAATCATTTGGGTAATAATTCAGAGTAATCGGAGGTGATATAATCTTCTCAAAATTCAGTATAAATTTTGCATTACTCCTTCTTATGAATTTTATTTCCTCCCCCCACCTCACCTCACCCCACACACATTTAAAAAACAAATGGTGCGATTGGAATGGGTTTAGTAGTCTTGATGGGGCGTAGTATCTTGCAACTGCTTATATGGAGATTTAAGAATTACATGTTCCTGCATAACCACAAATCTATGCAAATTTGTCCAAGAGTACATATATATGAATCGCGAAAAATACAAAAATGATCTTATTGAGAAACGAATTAAAGTCAACCCGAATGACAATAATGCGCAGAATATCAAAATGAAATTACAACCTTAACCTATATAGTCGCTTAAAACATAATTTTGCATGTCTTTCATATAAAAAGAGCATTCGAACGTACTATTACAACATATTTCCTTCTTTAAAAATCTATTATCGAAATATGAAAAACGAGTTTCTCTTTTATTCGATACCGAGAGCGAAAAGGGAAAAATATTAAAATGAAAACGGGAATTTATTTCAATTTCATTCTGCTTCCGAAAATAGATCGCAGATTGAACAGAAAATTTTCAATCTTAAATACATTTGAAATAGATGGTCGAAACAGAAAAATGCATATAAATACGAAATACATCAATAATTTAGATGGTACGACGAATCTCTGACAATCACAGAAACAGCCAATAGGGAGCATTTCCCCATAATTTGGAATATACTTCCATTGCATTTCCCCACAATTTGGAATACACCCTGGTGCAGATCCACGAAACCGATCCATAAATGCTATTTGCAATGGTAAAGTTCCTGGAATACAACTGCTTAGAATACAGTGTCTAGAATACAATGTCTAGAATAGGGTTGATTCGAAATTCTTGGGAATGCCCCACCCAACAGGCGAGGCCGGCGGTTATGAACTTAAGTCTTTTCAGCTTCGTATAACCTGAAGCAAATTTTTATGAAATTTCAAGTCAGATACGTACTAGAACTGAATATGCCAGTTCCCATAGACGTTCACAAAATTCTGGCATATGCCATTGCAGATACGGGTTCATGAATGTTGTTATCTGCAGTAAGAGTGTATTCCGAATCTATCCATTTAATGCAAAATGCTGCTTAGCGCAAGTGACACCCGCGGTTCAATCTCGTTGAAAATCTACAAAAGTCTGAGATCTACAGAAATTTGAATTATTGAATGAAATCTGATAGCTATTCAAGAGGAGAAATAAACCTATGTGGTCAATTCTTCTTTTAAACTGCTATCATCATTTACAGTTCTCGTCAACGAAAATTAAGCACATTTTTTCTTTCGGCAACGAAAATGAAACACATTTTACGCTTTTTGTACTTCACTAAAGAAAGAAAGCAGGCATACGCAAATTACGTGTCAACAACTGTTTCAAGGGAGTTTGGATGCCTCTTCATCAAGTCAAAACACTGTCTTTTCTTTATTTAATAAACGCAAAGCAAGAACAGTCCATGAGACAATTCCTGGCGGATTTTGTCCATAAGACAGTTAATAAAAATGTACGTTCAAGCTGCCGCATGAAAAATTGAAAACCACTTCGTTAAGTACAACACTCAATTATAGATAAAAAAGGTATCAATCGTTTTCAGTGGTAAAAACCTCCTTTGTCATAATAGTAGTAATAATAATAATAATAATAAATCGCCTATGTCAAAGAGGGTTTTTTGCCAAGATGCTACCATAGCTTGAGTTATCCTCGACATAAAATGTCTGGAACTACATAATACATTATTTACAGGCTGACACAATCACAGCAGGACTGCTGCGATTGTGTAGCAGGTAAAGCAAATATTGGGAGCTGTATTCCAAAACTGTAGAAGGCATCTGCACGATTCAATATCACGATGGGGAGCAAAATATATCGCCAACAAAAGAGAGGCTATTCCTGGTTCTATCTGGAAAATTTCATCATGTTTTATCATCATGTTATTTCATCATTTTTTTTTAAGGCTCCAATTACCTTCTACGTGAAATAAATTTTGGGATTTCAAAATGTAAACAGTTTTTCAAACTAGCTTGGCAGTCAAGAAGGAAGGTAAATAAGTCATGTACTTTAAATGGCACAATTTTGCTTTGAATATTCTCGAGGAGGCATCTCTCTGTCGGTATGGCTATCCACGTCTTACACGAAACCTCGTGGGTATAGTATAATTATGTTTTCCTTCCAAACAGTTACTTGCTCGAAAATACACTTCAATGAATAAGTTTTATTCGCCCAGTTTCAAATTTTCCACCAGCTTCAAAAGCGTATTTTCACTGGCATTACAATTTCTCTAAAGGCGGAATTTTTGGAATGCCCCTTTTTAATCGCATTTCTTTTCAGTCTACGCTGCGACTCATTTCATTGTTCCTTTCACACATTTTTGTTACTTTTTTCGAAACGTTTTCCCGATATTTTACTTCTTTTCATCGTGTCTTATTTTGCTCTTTAATCTCAAGTAACGCCTCCTTTTAACTTTATGAAGTGTCTTCAAACATGGGAGTTGCACAGTCACATACATAATTTTGGAACAAGGCTAGAGTCAGAGTGAATAAAATTCCCGATATTTGCACGTTTCAATCAATCTCATTTCTTTCTTGCATTCCTCATTTCATATCTTTTTTAAAACGTTTTTCCGATGTTCCATTGCACGAATTTTCGCCGCCGTGTTTTATTTTGCAGTTTCTTCTTTCCAGTAACGCTTCTTTTCAACTTACGGTGACCATTTTTGTCCTTAGGCTTCCTGGAGACACGGGACATTTTTCTTAGAGGATCCGTCCCTCACTCCTGATAGAAGATGACTCATTACATATTTAATCTTGTATAACTTTTTTTTATTTAATAACACTGTAAACATATGTTTACATACTGTAAACACACACTGTATATACACATAATTTCAAGAAAGCAATCGGGTGCTTCCTTGAAATTATGTGCACAGATAGTGTATATACACAGCTCAAACCCTAGGGTGAGTCGGGTGGCCTGGGTTTTCTACACTGTATATACACATACTGTATATACTCACTGCATATACTCACTGTATATACACACTGTAAGCATACACATCAGATCATTTGAAAAAAAAAAAGCAATCGGGTGCTATTTTTAAGGGAACATAATTTTTTTTTTTTTTTTAACTAAAGCGTCCCCTTATCTAGTTAAGCAAATTTTTTTATGGAGATACGATAGTTTAATGATGTTTTTGAGAGACTGTAGTAAATAGAAAGACTGCTCAACGCTATGAAAATAACTTCACCTGTCATCAAACCACTTTAATATCTCGTTCTTTACAGATCACAGCCCAGGGCGGAATGTGTTGTTGAGACCTCGGGGATTCCTAGTAATGTAACACAGTCGTCAGATTAGAAGAATTTTAATAGTGTTTTTTTTAATAGCAAAACCGCGGCTCTAGTCCCATATTCACATTTCATAACGTTAAGAAATAAATACTGAATCGGTACAAAAATAAGCCGGGACAAAACTCTTGTTTCGGGGACTGTCCCCTTATTTTAACTTTATAAAGTATTTCTTCAAATGTATGAAGATATACTTTATAAAGCTAAAAAAAAAAGCTTTTATAGCCATGATTTTCACCATGCAGCAAGGAGAAAAGAATATAAAACTCCTATGAATAAGAAATGAGAAGACACAATAATGCTATGGAAATTATATCTAGATGTCACTAGTGTTGATACCGTCCCATCTGCTGCTCTCATTTGAGAAAACAGGAGAGAAATATATATATATATATATATATATATATATATATATACATATAAATATAACTATATGTATCTGGGCTATCTAAAAGAAGCAATTGCAAAGGGTAACCCTCTACGTTTTCTTAGTGACATTTTATGTAAATTTTTCAGCATAACCGTAACTGAGAGTTACAACTTGTATTTAAATGGGGGTATACTTTCAGTCTGATCTGGAGTTGCGCAGCATTGCGGATGTCAATGTTTAACTGTCTGATGGAGTTCAATTTGTACAAAGTAAGAGTCTATTACTTTTTGGAGGATAGAGTGGTGAAGTGTATGCTGGGCTTGTTTATCTTGATATATTGGTGTTAGATATTTGATATTTACAATGTATTTTGTGTTTCTGTTTGGATGTAGTAAATCTCGATGTTTATGTTTAGGTGTAAAGTCAGTATTGGTCTTTCAACTTTTTTACAATTTTAGATTTGGTATATGTACTTGGTTTGCGATATTGTATCCGCTTCCGGGAGTGTCGTCATGACATGAAGCTGGCTAAACCGGGAAGTGGGGGTCACAATCCCCCCCGGCGAAACTTTGATACATTGTCATTCTTCATTTTTCTATTTCTTATGTAGTATACATATATATATATATATATATATATATATATATATATATATTCTTGGTTGTGTATCAGGCTACAAAATATATGAATAGAAAAATAAATTGAAAAGGGAAAAAAATTAGTATATAGTAATATTATTTATAGTTTCAGCAATAATTATCATTGTACTCGTAATTTATTTATACAAAATTAACAGTTTGAATAGACATCGCTTAAACTGTCATTAAGAGTGATACTTTAGAATTTTCAAATAAAAGACTTCTTTTCAGTCTTATTTACATTTGCTACTGCAATTTATGTCCTATAAACTATTAAATAGAAATTAGCCTTTAAAACTAACTTAATTCTCTCTGTGTTGCAATCCTTATTTGCAAAACTGGAAAGGTGGGAATAAATAAAGAGAAATAACATTTATAAATTATTTTATGCTTCAGGAGCAGGGTGTTCCACGAACTAGAAATGGTGACTTTGAGTTCAATAATAATGAAATGGGCGTAAGAAGAATGAGCCCCTAGAAGGTAAGTAACCATTAAAATATTGAAAAAGCGTAATTCAGCATGGGAAGTTAAAAAAGAAAATTTTATGAAATAAGAAGTATTGTCACATTTTCCTGAGGGGTATTATCGGAATTCTTCGGTACTTCATCATGTTCAGAAATATAATTTGCTCTGCTGTGGTTTGGGGTGTCAGAGATTTTTATCATTGTAAGCGTCGCGAAATAACTGCGCAAAGAAAATTTGCACGTTTGCATCTTCCATCCAGGTTATATTTTATAAAGTAATCTTAACTACCTATGTATATACAGGGTGTCCCAAAAAGATTGAAAAGCTCTTTAATTCTTTACCTGTTGGAGATAAGTGGGCAATGTAAATTGCAAAAAATGTTGAAAGTAAGATAGGAAATAAGACTACGTTAATGAAATATTCCTCCCATTAACTTTCAAAAAGTTACACTTTTTACATTTATAAACGACCCCCTTAGACAAATTGGGTCAATCAGAAAATATTTATTTTTAATGCAACAAGATCATTAAAAATAACCGCATATATGTATCTTTAAAATCAACTGAATTATGATATAGGAAAAAATCTGACTTATGCCACTTTTCCATACCATGTGAAAGGCTGTTTCATCAGTGAAAATAGGAATCATAAACCAATTGACGATGGAAATTGTTTAGATTAAAAATACATTAATGTGTCAAAATTTTTCAAATGCATGTCTCAGTGCAAAAAGTACTTAAAAATCCGTGATTGTATCGTGAGCCTACGCGGAATTCGCAAAAATGTCTCCTATGTATTATCATCCAGTTTTATATATTTTGTAATATGTCACAAATTTACATTTCTAATTTGATATAGGTTCCCCATTCACAATGTGCAATTTTCAATTAAATGTAACTCGCTCAATTTTAAAGATACAGATATGCGGGTTTTTTTAATGATCTGTTGCATTAAAAATAAAAATTTTTTGATGGACTCAATTTGTCTAAGGGGGTCGTATAAAAATTAAAAAAGTGTAACGTTTTGAAAATTAATAGGAGGACTATTTCATTAACGTAGTCTTATTTTCTACCTTACTTTCAACATTTTTGCAATTTACATTGCCCATTTATCTCCAACAGGTAAAGAATTAAAGCGCGTTTCAATCTTTTTGGGACACCCTGTATAATTAAAACATAAGGGGTTTTATTAGTGTGCGTGTGTATGTGTGTGCGATGTATGTGTGCGCGCATGTGTGTGTGTGTGTGCGATGTATGTGTGCGCGCATGTGTGTGTGTGTGCACATGTATGTATGTGTGTGTCTCGGGCAGTATCTGTAATATTTTATAATTCATTTTTTTAATGTAATTCATTTCATTTGTAGCTGTAGTAACACAGTTAAGTTTTAAATATCGAAATAGTAACTTGCCACCTTATTTTTTAAAACTACAATAAAATACTGTTATTATAATGAACGTAAATTCTCAAATATCCAATCTGTAATCAAAAAGAAAGAAAAAATGCATTATGCAAAGGATTAGGGAAAATGAATCAAAGCAATTACGCACAAATTAAAATATTACGCAGCAACGAATATTATCGCACAAATTAACATACGATGCAGCAATAATTAATCATCTTAACTATGTTGTATATTTTATTCTGATCCAATCAGAATGTCAAGTTTATTAATTTATTAAATTAATATTGGATTTCGAAACCAATGGTGCCTTTCGGAAAACATACTTTCAAGAAAGAGATCATTCAAAATATTTACTTTATGCTTAAATATACCCGTTCGCAAGAATTTTTCATCAGTTCCAGTAGAATTGAATGTATGCGGATAAAATTTGCATATTTGTTATGCATTCGGAATATGATTGAAATTTCAAAAATTATTTTCAAATAAATACAGAACTTGTTTAATAGTACTAGCTCCGGGATTTGTAAAAGAGCACTTTTTATTGGTGGCGAAATTTTTGCAATACTACTGTTTTTACTAAAAAAGTAAAGTTTATCTCAGGATGTGCTATAGATAAAGCTTATAAATGAAAACTAATATGAATTTAGCATCAAATTCCGAAGGAGATTAGTGGGTTTACTAAGGATTTCCACTTCTTTTTTTCTATTTCCGGTTCAAAAATTTTCAGAACCATTTATTTCTCAAGATTGACTATAGGTATAGCACAGATGAGAACTGATGTGGATTCAGCATACAATTCCTAAGATGGTCGGGTGGTTGGTTCACAAAAAATATCCTCTTCCTGTTAAAAAAATTTTCAAGATTTTCACTTCCGGTTCTCGGGATGGCCCTTACGATTTTTACCAAAATTCGTATGACTGAATGTGGTATTGAGTTTTTACTTACCTGTACTGTAGCCAGCTGAAAAGTAACATATTAACAATAAAAATAAAGCAGTCGTGGAAGTCCAGCACGCATATGAACTAAATGTTGTTCTGGGTTAAATGCATAATTTTATTTATACGCTAAATTATCGCATATACAGTCATTACAATCGCATTTAGAGTGATTATATGACTGATTAATTTCATTAAGACCGTCCAGGGGGGGGGGCATTAGACAGGGGGCATTAGAGAAGAATCACTAAGGAAAGGTCAAAGTAGAAAGCTCACCAATACTTTTGACACACTCTGTGCTCTGTGAAGATTAGCCTTGCGTAGTTAACGCTCCTGAGTTGGCGGTTTTACATTTTTGAACATCGGAGTCTTTTGTCCTCGTTTTGGATAAGGGAAGGCATTTCTCGACACACATCAGAGAAATTGAGCAAAAAAAGATTCTTGTTGCTCATGTTGGGAGGGGTGATATCACACCTTGCCCCCCCCCCCCCCCCCACAACCCCTGGTTGGTTATATCACTAGGGTGCCCATTGGTTTGCTCCAAGTACTGGTGGCTGATTGGTTTCTGTTGGCTCCATCCTCAGATACTCGAGGCGAACGGACTGGAGGTCAGTCCCTTGTGCTAGCAATACATTTGATTATAAAGTTTATTGTTTGCAAGATTTCAAAATGTCCCTTTTCCAGACTGGCTGTCGACACAGTTTGTTCCTTTTCCTGATCTGAATACGACGTCGACGGAAATTGATATTATTTGACATACCTACCAGAACTATGGTGCGCTAGCCAGATAAGTCCCCCCCCCCCCGACCATCTTTAGATTTTTATCATGATCTCTCTTTCGGCTTCCCATTTCTTGCAGGCTCTCAAAGTCGGCTTTTGGAACGCCAATGGAGTACGTTCCAAGCTCCCGGGATGCGTGATTATGTTGTAAACAATAATTTTGATATTTTTTATAATTTATGAAACTCATCTGACTTCACCCACCTCCCCAACAATCTGTAACTATACAGGTTACTTCTCGTACAGGCTTTTAAGGCCTGGTGGTGGTGGTGGTGTGAGGGGGGAGGAGGGGGAGATACGCCGCTGGCGGCACTGCACTCTACGTGAAGAATAATATTCCTCACCATTGCCTAAGCGTCCCGGTGTTTACGAAGCTGGAGGCCACTGTTATCAAAATTACCATTGCAAATTTGGTCCCGATTGCATTTGCTTCTGTGTATATCACTCCATTAAATATGAAAGATTTTCCGAGCAACAACATAGGAGCACTTTTAGGACTCTGCAGTAACAGGATCATAGCTGGTGACCTAAATTCACGCCGTACTATCTGGGACACAGCTTCGAACCAGTATGGTGTATCTCTAAAACGATTGGCTTAGTGCGCCAACTTCAGGATCGTAGCTCCGCCCACCCAGACTCACTTCACGACAGGAAGAAAACCCACAAATATCGATTTGGCCCTTTTCCGGCCTATTCGTTATGGTTATACGATCAACACAGACGGTAATCTGACGTCTGATCACCTTCCTGTCATGTTGATCTTTAACTCTGATAAAATCTCTTTAAACCGTCCAGCGGAGTTACATACAAATTGGAATAACTTTCGTTATACCCTTGAAAACTCTATTACACCACCCCCCCCCCCTCACTCTCAAAATTACCAGCACGAACGACATTGAGAAATGTGTCCAGGATATGAATCATGTTCTGCTTGGGGCAGTAGCTGCAGCCTCGAAACCAAATCACTCCAGACCTAATTATCACACTCTTCCAGGTGATATTAGGGGCAAAATTATGCAACGTAACCGATTACGGAAGAATTGGTAGCGCACCAGATACCTGATTTATGGGGCACAATTCCGTAAGCTCTATAACGAGATCAATGCACTGATTAATACAAACACCTAGCAAAGCTGGCGCACACACTTAAAAAATCTCACACCAATGGATCACAGTCTGGCGAACTGAGAAAACAGTAATTCCGCCCATTATCGGCCAATATGAACTCATCCAGACTGAGGAGAAAAAAGCCAATGCTACAGCAGACAGCTTTGAACTCCGATTCACACATCTACTAAAACTTTAGCCATCTCTACACAGACATAGAACAGGATCTACAGGGGACCAATCACAACGCTCTGCACCAAACGACCTAGACAACACCTCACTGACTGAAGTTATTCATATTATCAGTGGTATCAAGGTAAGAAAGTCACCCGGTTTTGATAGAATTAGTAATTGCATAATTAAAAATCTCCCCATTATTTATGTTTACTGGTTGACAGTGCTTATAAATCGTATGTTCGAATTTCGCTTTTATCCCCAAAGTTGGAAAACTGCCGTCATTATCCCTTTTGATAAACCTAATCAAAATTTATCCCTAGCAGAAAATTACAGACCAATTAGCCTTTTATCAAGCCTTTCCAAAATTTATGATCAGCACGGATACCGAGCTGCTCATTCCACGCAGTCCCAACTTATGTAGTCGAAACTATTCATAAAAACTCTTCCAACAGGCAGTATAAAACCATTATATTATCGACATCGCAAAGGCGTTTGATAAAACATATATCCCACGGCTAATTTCCAAGTTGGTGCGGCTTGGCATTTAGGCACAATTTTTGGCCATCATGAATTCGTACCTCAATAATCGTTCCTTCCGCGTACGAATTGATAAAACTATCTCTACCTCTCGACCCATCAGGGTTGGAGTTCCTCAAAGAGAAAATCTCAGTCCCCTTCTATTTAATATTTACACCAACGACTTAAAAAATATACCACAAGTTAAGCTGGTCGTCTTTGCAGACGACACAGTCCTGATTACACGTAGTTGTTAATACACTTGAAAGTCACATAAATCATAGCCTTGAGCACTGGCTCGTGACCTGGAGAATCAAAATTAACGCATCCAAGAGTGCAGTGTGTATATTTAAACCCAACTACTGAGAACTTAATCATAACTTTAACATTTTTCAATGAACCTATCCCATATTCTGCCGCTCTGTAAAATATCTGGGCGTCACCCATATGATTTTTTCAGAGCATATAATTGAAAAGTTTGCTGCCATTAAAAAATCCTTTGCCACCCTCCACCCCTTTCTCGGTAGAAAATCCCACCTCTCCATTCCCAATAAGCTTATTGTTTACAAAATTATTGCACCGACGTTTTTGTATGCCTGCCCTGCCTGGGAGTCGGCTGCAAAAACGCATATTGAGAAACTGCAAATATTCCAAAAGAAGGTTTTCCGATGCATTGTGAATGCTCCTCGATATGTTCAAAACGAAGTTATTCACCATGACCTCAAAGGCTTTTCCGTTGAAGAGTAGATTCGACGATTTACACGAAATTTTTTCAAGAAGAATTCAAGTAGACCTTGTTTGAGAGACGTAGATCAAAACTACGACAATGCCTCCCTTACTTACATAAGGAGGCGTCGTCCCAGAAATCTTCTTGTTGGCCCATTAGCGGTTAACTGGAGAATGGCAAGATATACGTCTCCCCAACCTGGAGTTACTTAGCTGAATTCGATCCGAATGACGATGATAGGTGACGCTGCTATTTCACTTTGGAAGGAAGCAGTACCAACGCGTCATTTGATCTCAAACCACTGGCTAAGGCTCCTAAATACTAAATAGGAGCATTGACACTGGCCAGGCATGATTGCTACTTTTAGCTCGCTCCTTTTGACGCCAGCCCGTTTGCAATACACGTTTATTAATTTAATAATGTATTTAATTTTAATTTATAACTTATGCTCTCTTTAAATCTTTGTAACTTTAACTTGTAATTTGAGTATTGGTATTTTTTACCTTAGTCTGAGCTTTCCCTTCGTCCCGCCCCCTTTCATATCTCTTCTAGCAGTCAGCCAATCCTGGACAAGATGAACTTCTGTGATATTTTTGGATCATCATCCAGCATCCATCTATGGACTGCCCAAGTAAGTCTACATCTGTAGCGATTGTGCGTCGCCGTGGTCCCGAACCAGGGACCTGATGCTTCATAGACCGACATTATAATCACTGAGCAAAAGCTAGCTCCTCCTCTGTTCTTATAATTCGGGTTTGGCTCGTGAGGCATCTTTGATAGATGTCTTTGCTGCCGCACACTCCCCTCGCTGATGAGGAGGCCGAGAGGCGTGTCGCCTCGGCGTGACGTCAGGGCCGGGAGGCGTGTTGCCTCGGCGTGACGGACAGTCGTGGTCAACCAGGAAGGGAGTGTCAAGGCTTCTGACTCCTTGTGGTGCTGCCATCTCGTGCTGAGAGGCGAAGTCGTTGGAAAGGAAGGTTGCGTCTTTTTTTTTCAAACGTCCAGTCATCATTGTGGCGATTGAGCGTCACCGTGGTCCCGAACCAGGGACCTGATGCATTGTAGACCGACATTATAATCACTAAGCAAAAGCTAGCTCCTCCTCTGTTCTTATAATTCGGGTTTGGCTCGTGAGGCATCTTTGATAGATGTCTTTGCTGCCGCACATCTATGAAAAATATTAAATCGGACATTCAATATCTTCGACGTGGGGTTAAGGGCTTTTAGCGCAAGCACCCTAAAAGTAATCGTCTTGGCTTGACAGTTTGTCCCCTTGTAAATCCCTCCAAGAAGCATCTAACAAGGGAAGGCTTTGCAATAGTTCTCTCGGATTGCAATCTTTCATGTCCTATCTTGTAAAGGACCATAAATAATGATAAAATATCACGGCTTTCATCTGTTAAGTGATAGGGGGCGCCACAATAACAATCTGAAGTTGTCATGCACAGCGCCTCGGAAATGCATTTTATTTACGTGTTGCATGCTTGTAGCACGTCAATTTCGTTGTTATAAATTGGTTAAAATGTTTCATAATTACATTTTATATTTTTACTTGAAACAGTGTTGCAATCGGTGGTATGTCCACTGAAGATGGAAAAAAGGACACCGCTTCTGTATTAATAATCATTTGGTTGTATGTTTTGTGAAATGCAATAGTATTATTGTGCATGAATATTTACATTAGTTAGCTGTTTGTGCTGCCTTCGTTAGACTCATTGATTCACTCGTATTTTGTAAAATGTTAGTTAAACTGACGCGCTTGTTTAGAAATTAAAATTTATTGTAATTGTTGATTATGTAAATTTGTTAAAATGTCAATCAATCCTACAAATGTGTCGAACTTGCTACAAACAAGAATAAACAAAGAATTTAAAACACATCCTATTCCTGGTCAGGAAGATCACGAATTTGTAAAGTTTCTATTTGATTTAATTATTCAGAAATTGGAAAACGCAATCGAAATTACTGAAAAGGATACATTATGGTACGACAGCGAATCAGATAGATCAATACGACAGGGAATTATGTCTTTGTCGTGTTTGATCAACCTTTACGACCATGTCCTGGCAATTGCTTAGCTAATTAATAAGATATAAATTATATTAGTAATAAATTTACCGTTTACTACTTATCATTATTGTCCATTTTATTTCAAAATAATAATAATAACTGAGAAGGATAATACTTTCACACTAAAATGTTAATAATACACGTCAGTAGAGCACGTTTGCATGACAATTTCAGATTGTTATTGTGGCGCCCCCTATCACTTAACAGATGAAAGCCGTGGCATTTTATCATTATTCATGGTCCTTTACAAGATAAGATATGAAAGATTGCAATTCGAGAGAACTATTGCAAAGCCTTCCCTTGTAAGTTTGAAATTTAATGTCACACCCTACAAAATAAGTGTGCAAAAGGATATAAAATGCGTAATAGTTCCATCGAAAATGATACGCACCACTTGCAGAGTCCATTTCGACGATAAGAGCTTGCAATTCCGTCCCAGTAGCTCAGCGGTAGAGCATCTGCTGGCCAGTACGAAGATCCGTGGTTCGATTCCCGATTGGGGCAGCAAGGTTCTTTACACACTTACCACATTTTAAATGCTCTTTCATAAATTTCTAGTTATCCTTGCTATGATAAATACCATTGATTAATCGCTAATCACTAATTGATTTAAATCTATGCATAAAATATTGATTAATCAATTACTACTAATCAATTATAATTTATTAATAACAATGAATCATTAACGATATTCAATAAAATATTTTGTACCCCCATGAAAAATTTCGAAGTTCGCCATTTGATAATATTCAGCATATTTATATATTTATTAATAAAATTTCATTCTTGTCCTTTCATTCCTTACCTTCTTGTTTTTTTACATTAAGGCATCTAATTCATCTGGTCCATTTTCATAAATTGTCTTTAAGCATCAAAAGCTTTCACATAGCATAACTTTTCATTTTTAAATTAAAAAAAAAAGTTGATTAGAAATTGTTTTGTCTGCTTGCTAATTCAGTTTATTTAAGAAATGACAATAATTCCAGACAGATAACTTCATATTTTTTTTCTTTTGAAGGAAGAAGAAACTTCAAATTTTTCTTTATGAAATAAACAAAGTTCTTTTTTTTTTTTACCTCCAAAGAATAGTTAATTGGAATTTTCGAATGTGTGTCCATATTTCCCAAAGGAGTTTCCCCTGAGAATATCTGGAATGATTTTCATTTGGCGCAGTTTGTTTATTTGGTATTTACGTTAAAAATTGTGACACCATAGTCGTAACCGGATAAAACAATCTTTTCAGCAGAAATTCTTTAGTAGACGCCAAGAGAAGCTGTGTATTTAGATAAGCAGAAATAATAAAAGTAAAAATGATAAAAGCGGAAATTATATAACAGAGTTTCCTTCCGATTTCTATAAAAGCGCCTTTTATGATCATTGTATATGTACAGCTCAAGTTGTTGTTAATGTAATAAAACTAAAAAAACTGTGTTCCTTCATCTTCTGTTCTACTTATTTTTCATTTTTGTTTATTAACCGTTAATTTTATAGCTAGTTAGTTTCCTCTTTTAATTTAGTAGGACACTTGTGACACTTAAGTTCGTTGTTTTATATACTTAACAAGAGCTTTGAAACTGTTTGTTGAGTGTTCACTTTCATCTATGGTACTTGATCGTAGGCCACAGTATCCTAATACTCGTTTCTTCCTCCATGGATTTTACATCTCTTTCCTCACTTCTCGCAGTTGGCAACACTCTTTCCCTGCTTCAGCACCGTTTGCTGTTCTAACAGCAATTGCCGGCCGATCTTGCTTTAACGAGTGAAGGTTGCGCCACTTGGTTGTCCTGACGTAGAAGGCTGGTTTTTGCCTTCAAAACCAATTGATTCAATTAATTTTGTTTTGGATGATGGTTAAAACGAAATTTTATTAGTTTTATTATTGCTATCATTGAAACAATTAATTAATTGCTAATTCATGATTAATGTTAGTTTATACATACAGATGAAGTGTGAATTAAAGTATCAATTACTATCTATATATATAGGCCAGAGCATCCACACTAAAATCTGTCGAACCGCAAGTCGTGGCTCAAATTCGAACACATCGCTGCAAACAGAATCAAAAACTATATGGGTGAATAACATCCTATTAAAAAAAAAAAAAAAAATCGATTGAGGTCATTTTGAGGTCACTTTGAAATTTTTCGTCCCGTTGACGTTAATGAAAAATTATTTTTCGTATTTTTCGTTGCGTTTTAACTTTGATATGCGGTTGAAGAGCTTTTATAAATTTTGAACGCTTCGAAAAGATATAATCACTATTAAATACGATTTCACGAAATAATGGCGAAAAACACTTTTCGAAACTTCCGTCAGTTGGCGCTCGTTCGCATGTGACGTTAATAAGCAAGTAGCGTAGCATAAACTATATAATGGTACGCGTACCAATCAGTATCTCGCTATAAAATACATTGTCATAGATTCTAACATTTATTTTATTATTATTATTACTATTATTATTTTTTTTTTTCTTTTTGCTTGTTATAAACAAAGGTTAGCACGAATTGTGATTAAAAATAGATTAATCTCTTATGTAACATATTTACTGCACGAGTTAAGATTTAATTTCATTTAACTTATTATTAAACGAATGATTCTATTGCTTAACTTTTTTCCTTATTTCTGTAAACAAAAGTACGATATTTTATTCTACCTGAATAATTATATCGAAATCGAGCGATCGCTAGATCGCCAACTTTTGAGGAAAAAAAAGAAAGAAAGAAAGAAAAAAAAAAACTCCGATTCCATTGTAAAGATTAAACGGGCTATATTCCATGAAAATTTTTCTCTTTAAATTACTTATAGGGCATTCTGCCCACGGGTTTCACTAGTAAATATTAATTATTAATTACTAGAAAAATTCTTATTACCAGTTACGATAAAATTTAACTATTATCCATCTTTTTCTTAAATTCTGGCAAAGTTTCAGTCTTTACAGCAAGTTCTCGAATTCTACTTGACCATTCCCCCCCCCCCCTTTTTTTTTAATAAAAAATCTCGACTACAGATTTGTCCAATGTTTCGACTTATTCGAGACGCAATCGAATTTGAATTAAAACCATCTAGTGAATTTAGTTCTAAAAATTACTCGGCCCAATCTCATTTTATTTTTAAACGATAGGTCTCAACATGCACATCTGTCCAATATTTTTGCCTAACCTTTTATAAAGTAGGTATATATTTATTGCAGCTTATAGTGCTGAAGAAAAACAGAATTTAAAAAAAAAAAAGTTTGACGAGGTAATTAATTAATTACCCGCAGTTGCGAAATTTCTGCAACGGATTCAACTAGTTGCTATTTATTTATAAGTTACTTTCACAAATTAATGACAATCAAATTAGTTATAAGGTAAATTAGCTTATAATTAATGTTATTTAAAAAATGTCGCATCCTCAAAGAAAATTTACGCACTGTCTTGCTCAGATGCTTATAAATCTTCCAAAATCCGTTGGAAACTCAATTTAAGATTTTCGACCCAAATCAGTTTCCATTCCACTAGACCGTACAGTGTAAAAAAGCTGCTTTAGCTATTACTTAAAGTCTAGTCGACTTCGGTAATGTTTTCTGCACTGTCTGATCATTTTCTGCATTCCCAGGAGATAACAAGACGAAAACTGTTTATGCCTTGGAAACTGGCTGTAATGGAAGTTCATAATTTCTTTTCTCATTCAAAAAGATGTTAACAGGTCCTCATTAAAAAATATTTACAGTCTCCTGAACAATAGAAAATTTAAAAGAGAAATCCAAGTCTCAATTTACAAAGACAACTAATTCGGAGCGTATGAATAAAAATTTATTTGAGACTATTTCATTTCGAACAGAGTTTGAATCTCTGGGGAGCCGATATACTACAAAATCAGAATTATTTTCTATTATTTTAATACTGCAGTCTGTTGTAATTACGTAAATCACCCACATTTGCAGATGATATATTTTGCATTTTTCTTGAAATATGCAAATATAGGAATAGTTATAATGGACCCAAAATTCGAAATCGCTGTTTTGAAGTTAGAAACCAAACAACCAATTCAGTGTTTTATAAAAAATATTTTTATTCTAACAAAATGATCGGCCGTAAAACAAATATCGACGACTGAAAAGCACTTTATTTCGAAATACAAAAACAAAAATAGCCTTTCTAGATATTTATAAAACGAAACAACTCAGTGAACAAACAACAGATGGCGTAACAGCATGCTAAAATCGCTGTTATTGATAAATCCGCTTTAATTAAATCGCACCGCGACGATGATTAATTATTTTCTATCTGCGGATGAAACAGCTTGCACAACTAACTTTTCTCGCTGAAATAGAATACATTTTTCGCATCAGAATTAATATAAAACTTCAGCTAAATAAAGCTCTTTAAAAAGTACAAACTACATTGTAACAATATCCATGGAGTCAATAAAAATGGGTATCGACA